>WARS01001888.1:621533-671058 GCA_008933995.1 Datnioides undecimradiatus
GTGTGTGTGTATGTATGTGTTTGGGGTGTGTGTGTGTGTGTGTGTGTGTGTGTATGTATGTGTTTGGGGGGTGTGTGTGTGTGTGTGGTGTGTGTGTGTGTGTATGTATGTGTTTGGGGTGTGTGCGTGTGTGTGTGTGTGTGTGTGTGTGCGTGTATGTATGTATGTGATGTCCTCTCTCCCCTAGTGCTGTGCTTGTTTCTCTCTGGTCTCTCTCTCTGTACCTCTCTACAGATACCTGTGGCTCCAGAGCTGAACATCTGACCTGTGGCTCCACCGACCTGCCCCCTGTCCTCTGCTGCCTATTGCTGTCATTTGCTGTCATTATTCTATATTGTACTCTCTCTCTCTCTCTCTCTTTCCCCCCAACCGGTCAAGGCAGATGGCTGTCCACCCTGATCCAGGATCTGTCTAAGGTTTCTGCCTGTTAAAGGAAGTTTTTCCTTGCCACTGTTGCCAAGTGCTTGCTCATGGTGGAACTGTTGGGTGTGATTAACAGTAATGAGTGTGGTCTAGACCCGCTCTGTTTGTAAAGTGCCCTGAGATTTTGGTTGTGAATTGGCGCTATATAAATAAAATTGAATTGAATTGAATTGAATTGATGTGTCTGTGTGTATGTGTGTGTGTGTGTGTGTGTGTGTGAGTGCGTGTGTGTATCTGTGTGTGTGTGTGTGTGTGAGTGTGTGAGTGTGCTTGGGGTGTGTGTGTGTGTGTGTGCTTGGGGTGTGTGTGTGTGTGTGAGTGTGCTTGGGGTGGGTGTGTGTGTGGTTGGTTTCTCTGGTGTCACACTGGGCTTCTATTCCTGGTAGAACAGGAAGTGGCGCTACATATGAACCACAGAAGAAGAACAGAGTCTGAAGCTCGACCCACGCAGACACACAGACGACCTAATTTGGTTGTGAGTCGAAGCTTCAGAGCATCATGTGACGGCTGACGCCTGATTGGTGAGAGTGACACTCAGAGACAGGAAGTGACAAACTGCCACAGCTCAGATGATGCTGACATTAAAATACCAGTTAATAGAAATGAATCATTGTTCCTCATTAAACCTGGGACTTGAACGCATCACAAAGACTCAAACAATCCACTGAGTTGAAGTGTCAGAAACAGGAAGTTGGCAGATCTAGATCTAGATCCACATCTGCAGGTTCCGTCACAGGGTCCTGGGGTAGATAAAGGTTCTAACACAGTGCCCTGGGGAAGATAAAGGTTCTAACACAGTGCCCTGGGGAAGATAAAGGTTCTAACAGAGTGTCCTGGGGTAGATAAAGGTTCTAACACAGTGTCCTGGGGCAGATAAAGGTTCTATGAGGACGTTCCATGTGTTTGCAGCAGTGAAACCGGAGCTCGCTGTGTGTCTGTAGCTCAGACTGAAACTCGACTCCAGCAGAACGACGCTGTAGAAAGTCAAGTAGAAACTTTCTGTTTCCAGTTGGAACCGAAACAGCCAGAGAACAGTGCGGAAAACAAGAACTACACACAGTACTCTCAAGCACTCTGATGTACTCCTGAACCTGTACTTCTAAAAGGGCCACTACACTGATTGACTGACTAATTGTTTGATTGATGGATTGACTGAATGATTACTTGATGATTATTGGTTCCACACAGCTGTTCTATGTTTGGTTCTTGGAATAACTCAGTCCAGCACCAGAGAACCAGTTCAGTGGTTCGCTCACACTCTTCATGTTTGGTTAGTGTTGAAATAAAAAGCTGCACCGTCGCTTCAATCAGTTAACGAGCAGTGATGATGTCCCAGAAACACACCTTAAGACAGACCAGCAGGTGGTGTCTGTGGTTACCATGGCGATAATTAAAGGTGACATTGCCACTGATCAGTAATACATCTATAATCAATAATCCCCTGTAGGCCCTGCCCCCTCTGACTCACCTCTTTCTCGCAGATGAACAGCTGATCTCCCCTCAAAACCACGAACCGGTTCTTCCAGATCTCCCTGAAGATCCCTTTCCCGCAGAATTTCCGGATCCAGCCGACTTTATCGGGCTGAACGTGCTGCTGTGCTGAGTCCTGCAGACCCTGAAACAGGAAGCAGGTAACAGGAAGCTGTCAGAGGAGTGTTATGATTGGACGGCTGAGCTTCTTCTTCTTTTATCTTTCAATAAATCAACTGTTCAGTTAAATGGTCAATAAATATTATTTCCAATCATGAAGCTTTTAAACTCTCCAGGATCAAAATTCAGAACGTAAAGCAGGTCTGAACTGTCACTGCGCCAGTCTTTATATGTCAATATGTTTATAAAGATATCAAAGTCATGTCTGTAGATCACACGTTAAAAACTCGTCTTCACATATTTTATTATGTTCACATATCTGTGCAGAGTCACACTCAGAGGAACCTTATAGAGGAACCATACGACAGACAGGATATGGTAACGATGATGATGATGTCAGTGAGCGGTGAAGTTTTGCCGAAGATCAAACGGCTGCAGCAGCTTCTCCTTCGCATGTTTCAGCCTTTTGTCATTCAGCCACATACACAACTGCACGAGCTCATTAACCGGATTATTACACGTTTTACGTTATAGTCCGTTAGATTCAAGTGCATGTTGTTGATGCAATCATATTTAAATTCATTATGTTGTTGATTTTAATGTCTGTTCTTCATGTTTAATCAGTTCAGATTTTTTTCTGTTTTATTTATCTGAGACTGTCAGTCAGAAGCAAACTCATCACGTCGTTTATTTGTTATTTAACGGCTGTCTAGTGACTTTAACGGAGGCAAACCGGAGCACCTGGACGATTTCCGGGCAAACATCCGAACGTTTCCTAATAATTTTTAGTTTCCTAATATATAATCCTCAGAATGATCAGACTTCTGTTCCTGCATCACTTCCGCTTTCTGATTTCATCTTTTAAACTGTTTAAAATCAATCATGCCCTTATTCTGAAAACCGGAAATGGAGTGCTAAGCCAGTAGCAGCTGTTGTCTCCTTCAAAATAAAGGCTTAAAACTAATCCTGGGAGCTTTTGTTCCTCGAGCTTCGGTTAAACGTCATGAAACGGACCGTCACGGGCCGGTGTCGGTTCCGTTAACACTCACCCGTTTCCCGCAGCTGTTCTTCTTCATGCTGCCGGCTGTCAGGCTGCCGGCGGTGGGCCGATCACCGGACTTCAACACTTTCACGGGAACTCCGTTATTCGGTCACAATGAGCCCAAGACCGGCACAGACCCTCAGAAAGTGGCTTCACACCAGCTCCAGTCCGGTACAGAGGACCGGAGCGTCCGCCGCTGCTCCGCCGCTCCTCAACTGTTGTTCCTCGGTGTCGTTCTGCTCGTTGCCCCGCTGCTCCGTGCTGCTGCCGCCGGGCTCCGCTGCGCTCTGACCGGCCAGCAGCCGCTGTTAGACTCGGTGTCCGGTTACTCCTCCTCCTCCTCCTCCCTCTCCTGCTCCGGACTCCCTGCTGGCTCAGCGGCTCCTCGGCAGCGTCACAGCGCCTCCTGCAGGCAGAGAGCTGCAGAGTAACTGTTGTAAAAGTGCTTAAAGTATCAGAACTAACAGGGTTGTATCAGTACTTAAAGTACTGAATTACTCGTTCAGAGTAACTAGATGAGCGTCTTATGAGCAGATTATGTGTAATTATTATTATAATTGTTATATAAGAATCAAATAAGAATAATATATGTTTTAATATTATTATTATTGTTGTTGTTGTTATACTTGATTGTATTTCACTATATTTGGAGCTGCTGGACCAATTAAAGACCTCAAATGAGTTCACTGAGTGTGTGTCTCTGTTTGTGTGTGTGTTTTTGTGTGTGTGTGTTGTGGTGTCACAGACTAGATCAGTGTAATCTGGTTCTCAGTGGTCTGGATGTTGGCAGATGTGTCCAGGCTGATCTGATCTGGAGTCAGTTTCATCATCAAATTGGGTCAGACTGAGAGACAGAGGCTGATCTCCAGATTATCCACTGACACGCTCTGTTAAAGGCACAACACAGACCACCACCACGACCACCACAACAACAACAACAACAACAAACAACAAAAATATTTATTTGAGACATTTTTGATGATTTACAGACTTCTCGTTACACAGCTGAGCTGCAGAGTAACTAAGTACATTTACTTGACTACGATACTTCAGTAGACGACAACCTGCTCCAGCTCAGAAGAAAATACTGTTTTTACTCAAATACACTGATTTAATTGCTTTAGTTACTTTACAGATTCAGATTACAAACAAACATGTGATCAGTATAAAACACAACAGTGATATCACCATCATCATCATCATCATCAGTGGAAAATATCATGTTTTATGATGAACTGCTGGTTAATTTACCAGAGACGCTCCAACATGAAACAGGTGAAAAGCATCATGGGACTTTGTTCCATAAACTTGAGTTTTAACATCGATCATCAGTCTCAAACTTCTTCTTTCACTTATTAGTTAATTATTGATCAGGTTATAATTCACTTTACTACAGACAAACTACAGACAGTCTGAGGTCACATTTCTTTTATAAAACATTCCCCAAATGAGTCAAACACATTTAAAAAGCTTAAATCTGATTTCCTGAGATCTAAACTCAGCAATGAGTCTGATTGGCTCCCATCAGCTGTCAATCACAGTGACTCTCTCACTGATGACCTCAGCTGACCTAATTGGACCACTGCAGTCTGTGGAGACATCACTTCCTGTTTGCCTGTAGACATTACCAGTAGGGTCAAAGGTCAGCATGTGTCCTTTAATCCAACCAATCGGGCGCTCTCCTCCCACAGCCTCCTCGCCACCGCGTCGTCCTGCCCCTCTGGTGATACCTCCTTCTCTGCACAGTCACTGAAAACACAGTAAACTGTCGGTTTGCGAGGACCTCTGGTTGATCCACACATTTAAAACAGTGACATATCACACATGGGTCAGTGTAGCTCAGTCACAGAGCTTCAGGGTTCATCAGGTAGACTCATGAATTCAGTCAGTCCAATGACAGACAGACGCTATGTTAGCTGGTTAGTTGTGTGTTACCCCCAGTTTCACTGAAGATCCTCAGTCAGATGAACAACACACACAGCTTTAATGTACTGTGGGGCATCTGAAAGCATCCATGCTAATGCTCCTGCACACCCACTGACTGCTAGTGTGTTAGCCAGCAATACAGACTGACTGCATGTTAGCTAACAGTTACGGTTACAGACTGACTGCTAGCCTGCAAGCTAACAACACACACATATACACACACACACACACACACACACACCTGAAGTATTGTCCAGATCGTCCCTCCAGGCCTGGCGTCACGGCGCAGTACACAGTGGTCTGGCTGCCCTGACGCGGCGTCTTCATGAGCAACAGTGATGGCAGGCTCAGCAGCACCCCCAGCAGGGGGAACCAGCTGTGAACGTGACGACCCAGCTCGGTTCGGATCACACCCGGGTGGAGACAGAACGATGACACGCCCGAGCCTGTAGAAAACACTGAGGTCATTGAGGTGGAAACAACAGGTGCACTGCTCACAGGTACGTCACCCGAGCAGCCAATCACACCCCAGCTCCCAGCATTCTGGTGTTTGGTGTTCGTGGGCACCTCGGAGTCGTTGGGCAAGTTCTCTGGAGAACAGGACGTTGGCCAGTTTGCTCTGTCTGTAGCTCTGCAGCGAGCTGTATGGCTTCCTGCTGAAGAACAGGTCGTCAAAGTCGATACGACCTGGAGAACCAGAGGAAAATCAGACTACAAACAAAAAAGCCATCAACCATCAGACGTCAGAGGTCATACCCCCATGGTGGGCGATGGACGACACGGTGACCACGCGGCTGGGCGTGGAGCTCTTAAGCTTTGGCAGCAGCAGATTGGTCAGCAGGAAGTGACCCAGATGATTGACAGCCAGCTGAGTCTCAAAACCATCCTCCGTCAGCCGTCTTGGACACATCATCACTCCTGCAGGCACGAGACAGGTGAGGAGGCAGACAGGTGGACAGAGACAGACAGGTGGACAGAGACAGACAGGTGAGCTCACCTGCGTTGTTGATGAGGATGTCCAGTCTGTCTTCACTGTCCAGGAAGTCTTTGGCGAACTGTCTGACAGAGTAGAGTGAGGTGAGGTCGAGGTGTCTGATCACCACGTTACCATTTCCTGTCAACCGCCGGATCTCCTCTGCCGCTTGCTCTGCCCGGGTCAGGTCCCTGCACGCCATCACCACCCGGGCCCCTGCAGTGAATCAAACGCACCCTGTCACCACCTGAGTTGTTCCAGTGTGAGCAGTGCGATGGGGTGGGTTTGATCCAACACACACACACACACACACACACACACTAACACACACACACTGTGATGACATAACCAGCGGTCGGAGGTCACGCTCAATAAATCTCGGAGAGGCTGAGCCGATTATGAAGATTAATGTGTGTGTGTGTGTGTCATAAAGCAGCATCAGCCCATATTTGATGGAAATGAATGAACCAAGCTAATGACCTCACGTTCTAATCAGTGGTTGGTGTTACCTCTGGCTGCCAGGTCCCTGCTGGTCTCTTTGCCGATGCCAGTGTTTGCTCCAGTGATCAGGACTGTCTTTCCATCCAGACGGATGGAGCAGCGACACACTCCACCTGCAATCCACCTCCTCAACACTGCCACACCTGCGCACACACACACACACAGATTCAGGCTGTGTGTAAGGTGTAAATGGTCTGAATCAGCTGTGTTCACTTTGCTCTTGTTTTCACTGCTGGTTCACAGCGGCTCCACTCTGACGACGGCATCACGACAGCTGAGATTGTGAAGAGTCGAGTCAGCAGAAACAGAGGCTGATCTCTGATCAGCTGATTTTACAGACTCTCTGAAATAACAGTGTACATTTCCCTCAGTCATGACCAAAGATAGCACCAACCCTCCTTATAAAGTGGCCTGACACAGACACAAACATGAAAAGAATCAGAGCGTCTTACAGATCAGAGTGACTCCGAGCAGAGCAGCACAACGCAGATCCGGGCCCCCCCAGCCCCCCGGACCCCCCTGGCCCTCCGGCTCCAAGCCGCCTCCACCCGGCCATGGCAGCACCAGGAAACCTCCCAGAGCCGCAGCCCTCATCCCTGCAGGTCAGCACAGACTGAGCCAGGCCGAGCCGAGCCGGGACAGAGCGCGGGGGGGGGGGGGATTAACTCAGATTAGAGCAGATTATCCACACAGAGCTGCTCTGGGATCAGTCAGAGCTGCAGAGGGAGGGTCAGAGTCTGCAGGAGCATGAGTCGGAGTGTAGTGTCTGCAGTCAGATGTAATCAGAGTATTCAGAGTAACAGTAGTGTGTGCAGGCAGATGTAATCAGAGTATTTAGAGTAATAGTAGTGTCTGCAGCCAGATGTAATCAGAGTATTCAGAGTAACAGTAGTGTCTGCAGGCAGATGTAATCAGAGTATTCAGAGTAACAGTAGTAAATACACTGATCAATTGATCAACTTGTCACAGAGCTACTGAGTTTACAAAGTATTGGTGCAGTAGTTGAGTAAATGTACTTAGTTACTCTCAGTTGGAGTATTGTGTTTAGTATTAATTTATTAAATTAAACACGATTCCACTCTTTCTTTGCTAATCTGCTTCATCTTATTTAAACGTCCTATTGTGACGTCATTACCCAGCCCCGCCCCTCAGCAAACCAACAAAAACAAAATGGCGTCCTGTGGTGAGAGTGCGCCTTTGTTGTGGCGCGTGGGGGCTCCGTGTTGTCGTGTTTGCAGCGAGCCTACTGTCCGTGTCGCTATCGCCCCGGTTCACCGGAGCCGTTTGACGCTTCCAGCCTGAGAACTCGGAGCTCCGAGCTGCTGAAACAACATTCACAACAGCCAATCAGAGGTGGCGCTGTTCGACACGGAAGTGACGTACAAGAGTATTGGACCAATCTGCAGCTGTGACACCGACAGCAAGAGGAAGACCTGCCCCCAGCTCTCCTCCTCCTGACGAACCGAAGCGCGCTTGAAGAAGAAACGAGCGAACCCGTCCGTGCTCTGGTGTCCCGCTCCGCGGCTCCGCAAGCAGGTAAGACCAGCACGCCTCGGCCCGGCCCGGGTTAACACGCGTGCGTCCCGCTGCTCCGGCGGGAACATGTAGGAAGCGCTTGGTGAGTGGCTGCTGCCGGTGGGGCGATGCAGGCAGACAATCATCCAAACGCACCGCGGCTGAACGTGCGCGCGACGGGGTCTGAACCGGGTCTCGAGCCCGAGTCCGCGCTCACAGTGGCCCGCGTGCAGCGTCCCCGGTCCCCGCTGAAAGTTTCCCCCTGCGGAGACACAACAAAAAGAGGAGGAGGAGGTGAGGCGAGGCAGGAGCAGCGCCTCCTGCGGCCGCTGCGTGACATCACACACCGGACTGTTTACGTCGCGCGCTGCTGCGTTTCTGCGCAAAACTTTATTCTAAACAATAAGCGACAACAGAAGCAACTGAGACAGAAGAGAGCAATCTGTGGACATGCAACAACAACAACAACGAGCCACTCCTCCTCCTCCTCCTCCTCCTCCCCCCTATTAACAGTTTGACGTCATTAACATTTGATAACAGTTACCTGTGTTCACCTGTCAGACTGAGTGCAGGGCTCAGACAGTGACATCACTTCCTGTTGACTATCTGACAATGATTCGTGGAGGTCAGAGGTCACCCACACTCTCCTCTGATGCTGACTGTTATGGTTTCCATAGCAACATGGACACAGAGCTGTTTATGGAGTGTGAGGAGGAGGAGCTGGAGCCATGGCAACAGGTGGACGACAGCGTGGAGGAAGACGAGATGGACTTCATCGACAACTACTGTGAACCAGGCGAGGACAACATATACACACACACACACACACACACACACACACACACGTCAGCATCCTGTCGAATAATACCTGTCTGTCTCTCTGCCTGTCTGTCTCTCAAGTGGAGGACTCTCTGTCACCTCTTCCAGCCTCTGAGACTCCACCTCCCCAGACTCTCTTATCAATCACACCAGCTCAAATAGGTAACTGTGTGTGTGTGTGTGTGTGTGCGTGTGTGTGCGTGCGCGCGCATCAGTCAGCTGATTGGTCTCCTCCTGTTCAGCTTCTCCACCTCTGCAGGTCGTCTCCTCCTCTGTGATGCCTCCTCATCCCTCCATCGTCACCTCCTCTTCCTGTGCCCCCCGCCTCCACGTCCCCTCAACCCACGCTGCTGCAGCCCCGCCCCTGATGACTCAGGCTCCGCCCCTCATCCTGACACAGACAGCAGGTGGAACGTTCCTCCTCCCAGCAGCCCCTGGGGCAGGAAGCACCACTCCCATCCTGCTCACCACACAGGTACAGACAGGAGGCAGAGAGACAGGAGGCAGGGAGACAGGATGCAGAGAGACCAGAGGCTGAGAGACAGGAGGCAGAGAGACAGGACTCCACAATGCCTTGTGGACATGAGTCAGACAGGAAGTTCTTCTTGCTTGCTGTGATGTCGCTGTGACATGTCCACAGGGTTTCCCGGTGCAGACGGTGATGAACCACGGTGCGTCACTACTGCTGAACCTGCAGCCCGGTCAGACGGTCCAGCCTCTCACACTGATCCAGTGTAGGTCGCCTCAGCTGACTCACGACAGAACAGAATAACTTTATTGTCAATGTATAACAAGATGGAAGTAGCAATGCCTTGAAAGTGCATTAACACATTACACATTACACATAACAACACATAACATCACATGGGGGTCTGCTCTGTTCCTCTGCTCTACTGCTTGGGCCAGGGACAGACTGGAAATGCTGGTAAAGATGGGTGCGAGCTGGTGGGCCATTCCCTCATACTCAAATCCCCTGTTGTCACATCACAGCTCCTGCAGTTAGTGACGTTCTGTACCCCCCTGCTGTGGATTGTTGCTGGAGGGGCGGTCTCTGTTTTCCTCTTACAGCCCGCTTTGCCAGGTCAGCTCGAGCAGCACTGTGCAGAGCTCTGTACAGAGATCAATAAGAAGCGCGATCGAGTTATTGATTGCTGACGTTTTCTGTCCCTGCAGCTTCATCGTTGGGTCAGCTGGTGCGGCCGAGCGTGGGCGTGTCCCCCGTCCTACCACAGGGTCAGGCATTCCAGACCAGACCAGCTCCCCCCACCTTGTCAGGCCCCGCCCAGCCCAGCTCTGCCTTCACTGCCATGCAGCTGCCTGCCACGCTCACCATCCGCACCAGCACGCCAGGACCTGGTCTGTCACTCTGGACATGTGATCAGAGTCAATCAGACTGATTGATTGATTGATTGATCTGTTTTGTCTTTTTTTGGTTTGTTTTCTCCAGTTAACCTTCAGATGGTGGGCGGGGCTAACACCCTGAAACTGGCAGCTTCCCCCGCCCTCCCGTCTGGTTCAGCCAATGGAATCACCAGAATCACTCCGTATAGCAGCGGTACGGGTCCAACAGATCCGGGCTCTGGTTCCTGTCTTTGATGGGGGTCGTCATGATTTAATCAACACAGCTGATCGGTTCCTTTTAATTACGGACCAATAACTAACACACTGTCAGGTGACATTACCACTCTCACAGTCTCTTGTCACCTGCTCCAGCAGCTCCTGGCACCACCCCCTCCATCATCATGGCTCCCAGCGTTACCTCAGCGGTGACCTCCGACCCCCCCAGGGTGGTGATGAGTGTGGAGGAGTTCTACTACGGGACATTTGAAGGCGACCTGAGTCTGAGGAGGCCACACCCACTGGGAATCAAAACCTCCACCTTCACCTGCCAGATCTGCATGCATCTCGCCGAGAACAACCTGAGGTGGGATCACCAAGCTCCTGAGCACAACTGAGCACCTGAACACACCTGAACACACCTGAGCACACCTGAGCACCTGAACACACTTGAGCACACCTGAACATACCTGAGCACACCTGAACACACTTGAGCACACCTGAACACATCTGAACATTTTAGATGCAAGTGTAGTGCCGTGTATGTTGATGTGTGTGTGTGTGTGCGCGCGCGCGCATATGTGCACACAGGTTGATGCAGCACATGCTCCAGCACTCTGAGCTGATTGGAGGAGGGGGAGGAAGTAATGTGAAGAGGTTCTGTAAGTTTTGTTACCGACAGTTCTCGTCTCCAGCTCAGCTAAACAGCCACCAGGAGCAAGTGCATGGCCCCGTCATCTCCTCCTGTAAGAAGCACACCTGGTCATACCTGAGAAACACAAATCGCTCATATTTAATCAGTAACATCTCTGCATGAAACTGCTATATTTCATTGACCATTGTGGTCACCTGTCTGGAAGTTACCAGAGGCCTTAACCTGGGACTCACCTGTCTCTCTCAGGTATGTGTCGAATCTGTGAGTGGGCGTTTGAAAACGAGCCGGCCTTCCTGAACCACATGAAGTCCAACCACAAACCTGGAGAGATGCCCTACATCTGCCAGGTGAGTGTGACTGCTGATGGCTGACCCAGCTCGCTGTCGGACCTCAGGCATATTAACTCAGGTGTGACATGCAGGTGTGTTCGTACCGCTCGTCGTTCTACTCGGACATCCTCCAGCACTTCGCCAGCTTCCACAGAGACTCTCGCTTCCTGCTGTGTGTTTTCTGCCTGAAGGTGACCAGAAACCCTGCCAGCTACCAGCAGCACCTGCTGCGACACCAGGTGACCACACACACAGACACACACCTGGGTGTGTGAGATGTCTAAGGTTAGCTCACAGACCAGTCACCTGTCCTTCATCAATTGAATTGTGTTCATCAAAAGTGAATTGTGTGGGGTAGATTCCCGATTTATGATCAGTTTTGTGATTGGCTGATGAATCAATAACACGTTGTCTGTCCCGTGTCTCAGATCAATCAGGCCTTCCACTGTAACAGGTGTCGTCTTCAGTTCGTCTTCCTCAAAGATAAGATGCAGCACAAACTCGAAAACCATCGCAGCTTCCGTCGTCCTGCTCGGCTAGAGGGACTGCCCCCAGGGTCAAAGGTCAGCTAACTGCCCCTGCTGGGGTACCTTCTCCTGCCCCTCCTCCTCAAGCATCAGGTCTCATTATTTATCTGTGTCTCCAGGTGACTATCAGGACTTATGGGAAAATCAGGCCGCTGATGACATCAGCAGGGAGCTGGCTGCTCCAGAGCCCCTCTTCCCTCGTCCAGCCAATCAACATCAAGACAGAGCAGAAATCTCCAGTCCAGAAGAACCCCGTTCTCTCCAGATCCCCCCGATCACCAACCAAGAGGCTGGTCGGCCGCAGGGTCTCCGTCAACAGGTCAGACTGACGAAAGGGGAAGGTTGTTGCACACGTCACACAACTTGCTGCTGCTTTCACACAACAGGAAGCTGTAGGTCCTGGTTCAGACCTTCATGTTCAGACCTCCATGGTTCAGACCTCCATGGTTCAGACCTTCATGGTTCAGGATGAATTGTATCTCTGATGTTTCATCTACACGTGATGTGACCGGTACTTTGGTTTATGATCAAACAGCTGCAGAACGGATGACCACCAGCTTCAGCTGGTGTTTACTGCTCATTAGCTAATGTTAGCATGTTAACGGCTAAGCTAATATGGTAATATTAAGGTGCCTCACAGAGCTGAATGTATGAGTTCGAAGACGTAGGACAGTTGTTCCTCTGCTTGTCTCCTGCAGAAACTTCTCATATGAAGGGGAACGATTGGTCTGTCTGGAGTGTGGAACCGACGCCTCTGACTTCTCAGCTCACTACCCGACGCATGTTCACTGTCTGCTGTGTCCATACAGCAGCTGCTGCTCCAGAGCCTACGCTGCCCACATGATCCAGTAAGAGTACTGACACTGAAGCTGAGGCTGACGCTGAAGCTGACACAGTACTGACACAGTACTGACACAGACGCTGACACAGTACTGACACAGACACAGCACTGACACAGTACTGACACCGACACAGGCACTGACACAGACACAGGCACTGGCACTGACACAGACACAGTACTGACACAGGCACTGACACAGGTACTGACACAGACACAGTACTGACACAGACACCGACACAGTATTGACTCTGACACTGAAGCTGATGCTGACACTGCACTGAGACCGTACTGACACTGATGCTGACACTGACACAGCACTGACATTGACACAGTACAGATGCTGAAGCTGGCACAGTACTGACACTGATGCAGACACAGTACTGACACAGACGCTGACACAGTACTGACACAGACGCTGACACAGTACTGACACAGACACAGCACCGACACAGTACTGACACAGACACTGACACAGTACTGACACAGACACAGGTACTGACACAGACACTGACACAGTACTGACACAGACACTGACACAGTACCGACACAGACACGGACACAGTACTGACACAGACACTGCACTGACACAGTACTGACACTGACGCTGACAGTTCTGACGCTGACACTTGTTGTGCTTGTTGTTTTATAGTTGTTTGTTTTTTGTTTGTTTGCAGCCACCACGTGCCACACTCCTCTGACCGCCCGGTTCCTCTGCACAGACTTCCACCTCCGTGGTGAGTCAGGCACATCGCTGCAGTACAGACTCCGCCTCCACCAGAGTAACATTTACTCAACTACTTGTTTAGCTTTTTGTAATAGAGTAGGAGAAACAATGTTACAGCGCAGCTCAGAGAGAAATCTAATACTTCTACTCCATTACATATCTCAGCTTTAGTTACTTTGTAAACTCAGCAGTTTTGTTGTGGGTGGTGCCCTGCAGAATCGACCGATCAATTAGTGTATTGATATCAGCTGCTCTGAAGTCTCCTGTAACTGATCTGAGTGAAACACTCAGCGTCGGTTAGTGTCGGTTCAAACCTTCAAACTCAGCTTCACACACTGTGCGTTTGTGAGTGGTGCGTGTGTGTGTCCTGCAGTGACTCTGTCTGACCTGCAGGTGTTGCTCTTTGTCTGAGCGAATGTGAATATTTCAGTTGTTGAGAACAAAAGAAGAAAACTCTGTCTGTGTGTGTGTGTGTGTGTGTGTGTGTGTGTGTGTGTGTGTGTGTTCTGATGTTCAATTCAATTCAGTTCAATTCAGCTTTATTTATATAGCGCCAATTCACAACCAAAGTCATCTCAGGGCACTTTACAGTCAGAGCAGAGACCACACTCATTACTGTTAATCACACCCAGCAGCTCCACCACCAGCAAACACCTGGAGACAGAGGCAAGAGAGACTTCCTGTAACAGGCAGAAACCTTGGGCAGATCCTGTGGGGGAGAGAGCGAGAGAGAGAGAGACAGGAGGGGAGAGAGAGAGAGACAGGAGGGGAGAGAGGGAGAGAATACAACATGTCGCAGACAGAGATACAGGAGTACATAACTTTAGATGAAAACTGACAGAATGGTAGAACAACAGAATCCTAACTATGGCAACTATTCACAGTACAATATAGAATAATGATAATAAATGACAGCACAGGACTGGGGCAAGGACGGTGGAGCCACAGATCAGATGTTCAGCTCTGGAGCCACAGGTATCTGTAGAGAGGTACAGAGAGAGAGACCAGAGAGAAACAAGCACAGCACTAGGGGAGAGAGGACACAGAGTTAATGACATGTAGACATGGTTTACAGATGAGAGGATGGGTCTGAGGAGAGAGAGAGGAGAGGAGGAGTGTGGAGACCATCATGGGACGTCCCGCAGCAGCCGAGGCCTGTAGCAGCATAACTAAGGGGTGGCATGAAGGGGTAGTTTTGACTATGGGTGTAGTTGGCATGGCAACTAGAACTAGAGCTGTAAGCTTTGTTGAACAAGAAGGTTTTAAGCTTTACTTTAAAAGTAGAGAGGGTGTCTGCTCCTGAACCCAAACTGGCAGCTGGTTCCACAGGAGAGGAGCCTGCGAGTTAAAGGCTCGGCCTCCCATTCTACTTTAGGAAACTCTGGGAACCACAAGCAAACCTGCACTCTGGGAGCAAAGTGATCTGTTGGGGTAATAAGGAGTTAGCATGTCATTGATGTACAGTGGAGCTCGGCCATTAAGAGCCTTGTAGGTAAGTAGAAGGACTTTAAAGTCTATTCTGGACTTTACAGGGAGCCAGTGAAGAGAAGCTAAAACTGGAGAAATATGATCTCTCTTGCTAATTCCCATCAGAACCCTCACTGCAGCATTTTGGATCAGCTGCAGGCTTCTCAGTGAGCTAGTCGGACAACCTGACAACAAGGAATTACAATAGTCCAGCCTTGAAGGAACAAATGCATGGACTAGCTTTTCAGCGTCACTTTGGGGCAGGATATTCATGATCTTGGCTATGTCGCACAGGTGAAAGAAGGCAGTCCTAGTGACCTGCCTAATATGGGACTAAAAGGACATGTCCTCCTGTACCTCCTTACAGATACCTGTGGCTCCAGAGCTGAACATCTGATCTGTGGCTCCACCGACCTGCCCCCTGTCCTCTGCTGCCACTTATTATCATTATTCTATATTGTACTGCAAATAGTCGCCATAGTTGTTGCTACTATTCTGTTTTCATGTAAAGTTATGTACTCCTGCGACAAGATGTATTCTCTCTCTCTATCGTCCCTCCTGTCTCTCTCTCTCTGTCTCTCTCTCTTTCCCCCCAGCCGGTAAGGCAGATGTCCGTCCACCTAGAGCCTGGATCTGCCCAAGGTTTCTGCCTGTTAAAAGGAAGTTTTTCCTTGTCACTGTTGCCAAGTGCTTGCTCATGGTGGAACTGTTGGGTGTAATTAATAGTAAGGAGTGTGGTCTAGACTCGCTCTGTTTGTAAAGAGTCCTGAGATGACTTTTGTTGTGAATTGGTGCTATATAAATAAAACTGAATTGAATGACTCCCAGGTTCCTCAGGGTTGAACTGGAGGCCAGGGTAAAGCCATCCAGAGTGACTCTATGGTTAGATAACCTGTCTCTGAGGTGTTCAGGACCAAACACCATCACCTCAGCTTTGTCTGTGTTTAGGAGTAAAACATTACAGGTCATCAGGCCTTAATGTCTGTCAGACATGTCTGAAGTCTGACTCACTGATCTGTTTCTTCTGGCTTCATAGATAAACATAGCTGTGTATCGTCCGCGTAGCAGTGGAGTTTATGCTGTACTTCCTAATAATGTTGCCTAGGGGAAGCATGTATAAGGTGAACAACAACGGTCCAAGCACAGAACCCTGTGGAACTCCATGATTAACCCTTGTGTGCATGGACGAGTCATTATTAACATGAACAAAGTGAAAAATGTCAGATAAATAAGATTTAAACCAGCTCAGTGCTGTTCCTTTAATGCCAATGACATGTTCTAGTCTCTGTAGTAGGATACTGTGATCAATGGTGTCAAATGCAGCACTGAGGTCTAGCAGGACAAGAGACAAGGCCATTGTCTGAAGCTAACAGGAGGACGTTGCTAACCTTAACCAATGCTGTTTCTGTGCTGTGGTTTATTCTAAATCCTGACTGACAAACTTCAGATAAACTGCTCCTCTGCAGGTGATCACATAACTGATCAGCCACGGCCTTTTCAAGGATTTTAGAAATAAAGGGGAGGTTGGATATTGGTCTGTAGTGTGCTAAAACACCAGGGTCAGGAGGAGGCTTTTTGAGTAAAGATTTGATGACAGCAACCTTAAAAGCCTGTGGAACATAACCTGTTAGTAAAGACAGATCGATCTGATCTAATATAAAAGTGCCAATCAGGGGCAAAACATCTTTGAGAAGACGAGTTGGGATGGGGTCCAAAAGACAGGCTGAGGGTTTGGATCTAATGATTGTTGAGGACAGTTCATTGAGATCTATAGGAGAGAAGCGGTCTAGAGATAAATCAGGGCCTGCATACATTTCAGGGGCTGCTGCAGTTGACACACATGGATCTCTAACAGTTGAAGGGAGGGTGCAGTGAACTCTTTCTCTAATATCTTTGATTTTATTAGTAAAGAAATCCATAAAGTCATTGCTGCTGAGAGCTGAGGGAATAGTTGGCTCAACAGAGCTGTGACTCTTTGTCAGCCTGGCTACAGTGCTGAACAAAAACCTGGAGTTCTTATTTTCCTCTGTTAATGTGGAGTAACAGGCAGTTCTTGCCTTATGCAGGGCTGTTTGTATGTTATAATACTATCTTTCCAGGAAAGGTGAAATTCTTCTATATTAGTGGATCGCCACTTCCTCTCTAACTTTTGTGAGAACTGCCTTAAAGTACGTAACTGTGAGTCAAACCACGGAGCTAGCTTTGTCTTGTTAATGGCTCTCTTATTCTTTTTCATAGGGGCAACAGTGTCCAGGGCTGTGTGCAGTGTAGCTGCAGTATTATCAACAAGATAATCTATATGTGCTGGACTAATGGTTAGATGGCTACCCTCTGTTGTAATGGCACATGGACAAGACATGGAATAACTTCCTTAAATTTGGTAACAGCATTATCAGAGAGACACCGACTGTAGGTAGTTTCAAGTTCATAACTGTGAACTCAAATGTCATTAAAATGGTCAGATAAAAGAGGGTTTTGGGGAAACACTGTTAAATGTTCAGTTTCTAAGCCATATGTCAAAACAGGATCAAGGGTGTGATTAAAGCAGTGAGTTGGTTTGTTAACGTTTTGAGAAAAAACAATTGAGTCTAACACTGAGTTAAATCATTCCTAAGGCTGTCATTGCTGTTGTCTATATTAATGTTGATGTCACCCACTATGATTACTTTATTTGAGCTGAGCACTAGTTTAGATAGGAAGTCAGAGAATTCAGATAAACACTCTGAATAAGCAGCAGGCGGACGATACACAATAACAAACAGAACTGGTTTCTCTGACCTATGGTTAGGGTGGCAGGGACACATCGACTCAGTGTTAATGTTGGTGACCTCCGACTGCCGTAACCGGATGTCATTTCCGCCGACATGAATAACAATTTTATTGAATGTTTATCCTTAGTCAGCAGTTTCAAATAGGATTCAACGTCGCCCGCTCTGGCCCCGGGGATGCATTTAACTGTGGTCGCTGGCATCTCTGGGGAAAATCTGTTGGAAACGTGAAGCGGTTGGTGGTGAACCGTGGGCCGTTGTTTCGGGCTACGTTTCCTTCAGACTGCCACCCAGCCACCCTGGCTT
Organism: Datnioides undecimradiatus; assembly: GCA_008933995.1. Lineage (NCBI taxonomy): Eukaryota > Metazoa > Chordata > Actinopteri > Lobotiformes > Datnioididae > Datnioides > Datnioides undecimradiatus. The sequence goes on from WARS01001888.1 coordinate 639,497, forward strand.
CCCGGCTGCTCGGGAGCTGCTGGGGGACGGCTAACGGGAGTTACCCTAGCGGAGGCTACGCTGGGCAGGTCCGCACCGGCTACTGGGGACCGGCTAGCTAACGCTACAGGGGGGCTTTCAATGATGCGGAGCTGTGCCTCTACCTCCTTAAGCCTCGCCTCCTAAGTTATAAGAATGCTACATTTTGTACACAAATCATTATCGCTAAAGGAGGTCGAGGTATAACTATACATCCCGCACATAGAGCAAAACAGAGGAGAAGCAGGGGAAGAGAGAGCAGCCATTGCTAATGATCGAACAAGCTAACCAGTGGGGAAAAGTGGAGAAGTGGAGTAAAATCCCCAAAAAGCCGAGTGAAACAGGTGTTTAACAAAGCTGTGTGCACCAATGCCACAATTTGCAAATCACTGCGGTGAAATTAAATGATTTAAAACGGAAATGTTTTAACAATTGACGACGCGACAGCATGCTACAATCCACCATAGTGCAGAGACGACAACAGGAAGTGAAGAACCCTCACACACAGGCACAGCTGTTAGCCTTTAGCTCCTCGTCCTACACCGAAGGGTCTGGTCGTAATGAAGTTAGTGTGTTCTGATGTAATATGTGTGTGTGTGTGTGTGTGTGTGTGTGTGTGTGTGTGTGTGTGTGTGTGTTCTGATGGTATGTGTGTGTCTTCTGATGTAGTGTGTGTGTGTGTGTGTGTGTGTGTGTGTGTTCTGATGTAGTGTGTGTCCTTATTGTCTTCCTTGTCTGTTTGCTGCCTCAGCGTTTTCCTGCTGCGCTGCTCAAACTGCAGCTTCTCAACACAAACTGCTGATCTGATGGCAGAACATCTGCTGAGGAACCCGGAGCACCACAGTGCCACCTGCTGCCCCAGGAGTAAGAGACACACACATGCACAACATCAGAACACACACGCACAGCTGTTAGCCTTTAGCTCCTCGTCCTACACCGAAACGTCTGGTCGTTAATGAAGTTAACGAGTTGTTAACACGGTGTCACTGCAGCTCTGATGACACTTGTTCCGCCCTGTGGCTAAAGTCAGGATCTGCTTGTGGTCTCAGGCTGTGACCTTAGATACAGATCAGGGAGGAGCCGCTGTAAAGATCAGCGCTGTAAAATCAAAACATTGTAAAACTGCTGTAAAACCAAAACGTTTCATATCCACCTCACTTTCCTGTTCACCATGAATCAAACCTCTGTCAGACTTGCAATGGAGCTGCGTCCAGATCCTGCAGCCAAACTAAACAACAGGCTCTGCACTAGCTCCCTGACGGGATGAAGCTGAGGAACCGGAGGCAGCAGCTGGAACAATGTGTTTACATGTCAGTACATCCAGACAGGCTCTAATAATCCACTTCTCCAGGGTCTGAGGCTCCCTCCCCTATGTACAGGGTTTGTTTCCTCATTTCCTCAAATCAAATCAAGATGCTTCAGCAGTTCAGCCGAGAGTTTAAAGCCTCAACTTTCTGTCAGAAATAACCAGAGAACATGAAAATGTCCTGAGATGTTTAATAATTTCTAAAAACCAGTAAAACCTCTCACAGATCACTTAAGTGTCCTAAACCCACCACAAGCTCCTCTGTGATCTCCTGTAGGAACTATCAGGGCTGATTAGAGGTCCTCGTCCTTTGTGAGGCCTTTGTTGTTGGCAGTAAATGAGACGGGTTTAATAATTAACCTGTTTCAGGCTTCGTGTCACTGCCTGCCTGATGGATAATTTGTTGATGCAGAGAAGCAGTAAAACTCTGATGCAACAGGAAACATGACCAGCAATAACAACAGGAAGGGGTTGGAGGTCCAGAGTTTCCCTGAACAGGAACTTTTAGGATCTTTGACAGAGGGGCAGTGATTTTGTTTTCTGTTGATGTTTCTAGAGATGATGAGTATTGAAGCTAATAAAGCTTGTCCTTTCCTTTCAGCTTACATCGAACCGGACATCCAGTTCTGCCTCACTGAGGATGAGGGCTCTCCAGATGACAGTGGGATGCTCCAGATCAAGGACTTGCCGGATCCATCCTGGAGGTCAGCAGATTGTTGGAAATATCCTGCAGAGATCGACAGCAAGTCCTCCATTGTCCCGTTCGTGCAGAGCAGTGGACCTAATCACTACCTGAACAAGAACACTGACGCCATAGACTTCTTTAACCTGCTGTTCCCTGCAGAGCTCATAGACCTGATCACCAAAGAGACCAATGCCCATGTCAAGACCTGCCAGTTCATGGGCTCCTGCTACCCAGACTGGGTCCCTGTCAACTCCCATGAGATCAAAGGTTTCATTGGCCTGGTCATTCTGATGGGGATCCAGAACCTTCCTGACCCTTCGCACTACTGGTCCTGGAGTCACTATGACAACAGCTATACGTTCTACCGTGCCATGAACTTCAAACGTTTCAAGCAGATCGCCTCCAACATTCGTATGGGCAGCTTCACCACAGATGAGTATCGTGGCATCAACAAGTCCAGCGACTCACTTCACCTCTTCAGGCCAATACTGGACATCCTGGGGGGAGCTATGTGGAAGGCCTACAAGCCGAACTGCTCTCTGACCATTGACAGGACGCTGCTGCCTTGTCTGGAGGAGGAGAGCTGCCACACCAAGGCTAACCCAAAGACTCAGCCTCAGGTGTGGCTGCTCTGTGACTCCAAGTCTGGCTACTGCCACCGCTTCTTCATACAGGTGGGGGAGAGGGAGGACCAGGATCTGGGCTTCACTGTGGTGCCGGAGCTGGTCAAGGGTCTGGAGAACAAACACCACCACCTTTACCTAGCCAGTTCACTGACATCGGTACCACTCATGCAAAAGCTTCTGGACCAGGGTATCTACGCCTCCAGCTCCTTTCCTCCACCCAGCCCTATCCTGCCTAGAGAGCTGTGGGAAGGGGGTCGGTTGGAGAAACCTGGGGACTTTCTGCAGAAGCAGTTTGGCCCTGTGCTGGCCACCCGTTGGAGGGACACTAAGGAGATGGGCTGCCTGTCTACTAATTCACCTCCAGGTGAACAGGACACAGTTTGGAGAAGGTCTCAGACCAGAGTCGGAGGACTAGATCCTATTGACCGCCCAATGGCCTTCCGGCTCCTGCAGGAGAACATGCGAGGAGTTGACATCTGCAAGCAACTGCTGGCCTGCAACCCGCTGGGAGGAATCCCCCAGGACCGACACTGGCGCAGCCTCTTCTGGTTTCTGATCAACCTGAGCATCGTCAACGCCTTCATTGTGCTGCGGGAAAGTCGCAAAGAAAACCCGCCTGCCTGGGTGCAAGACGGTCTTTTTACTCAGGTCAACTTCCGCAAGCGGTTGGGCAACCAGCTCGCCAAGTGTGCTCAGAAATACTTTGAGACCATGGAGATAGCCAGCTCGCGTGGGATGAGAGTGGAGCTGGCAGAAGAACCAGTTAAACAAAGACACCGAATGGGGAAGATCAGCAACATCTCTAAGAGGTGCAAGAACTGCAACTTGAAGAACATCCGCCATGAGAGCGTGTATGGCTGCATGATCTGTAAGGCCAACCTGTGTAAGCAGCCAAACTGCTTCTGGGAGTATCATGGCCTGTCACCTCTAAACAAAGGTCAGTACTTAAATGTCCACATCCTTTACTTCCTGTCTGCTTCTGCAGTCCAGAAAAGGCAAAAAACAACTTTAAATCATGTTTGTCTGATGTTTTTAACAGGATCAACAAAAGCTGGATTTCTAAAGGACAGAATCAGGTAAATTGTTTATTGTTTGATTTGCTGTTAACGTTAGAACACATTTGTCCATAAGTCTGGCGTGTGTTTTGTCTTCATGTGTGAACTTATTGTTTTGTTTTGTTGTTTTGTTAGAAGTTGCTGCTGCATTTTCTTTCTGGCAATAATGTTGACAGATGATGGTTTCACTGTGTTGCAGTGGAGCAGTCGAAGTGAACGAGGTCCAGGACAACGTGGACGGAGCGATGCCTCCTGTGGAGGACCTGGACTTTTCTGATGATGAGCGACTGGAGGATCTTGATGACATTGATGAAGAAACTGATGATATTAAGGAAGAATTTGTCAAAGAAGAAGAAAAGCTTCCAATGGCTCATCTGTCGTCAACAATGACAGCCAACACCCAACCAGCAACCGCGTTGCCTGCCTCTAAAGATCGTTACGATTTCCTAACCGCCCGGCAACTCAGGATCGCCCTGTTCGCTCTGTGTGATGGACTCCAGCAGGCCTCAAGAGTCTTTTCAACCGACAAGCAGCTCATCCGGTCCTGGCTGAAGGAGGCCAGGAGGCGTTTGAAGCAAACTGAGCAGGAGCAGAAGGTGCATGCTGACAGTGGGGACCGTATGGTGGCCTGGGTGCTGTCCATGCGTGAGCAGCAGCTTCCAATTACAGAGAGCAATCTCTTCCACAAAGCCTCCACGCTGAAGAAGAAGGGTGAGTTCAGCGATTCCTTCCGCATCTCCTACGACTGGGCGGTGAGCTTCATGCTGCAGCACCGATTGGGCATAAGGAGCATCGGCAGGGAGGCTACGCTGGCATGGACTTTGCCCCTTTCCCTGGAAGACAAGATTGAGTCCTTCAGGGAATTTACCCAGAGGGTCATCCAGACCAACAAGCTGTCAGAAAGCACTGTGGCTACAATGGATGAGCTGTGCCTGTTTGTGGATTTGAGGTTAGTTCAGGACAAGTCTCACCGCCAAGAGGCCCTGGAGCTAACAGGGTCTTTACCTCTGGTCACTGTTTACCTGACAGTACTGTCAGATGGTACCATGCTGCCATCCCTGGTGCTGGCCAACAGGCAGCTGGCTGAGAAAGCTCTGCCAGAGTTCGTCCTGCTGGAGGCAGGTCCAGAGACTCTGTTAGTAGAAGAAGCCTTGGATGTTTGGACTAATAAGGTTTGGCTACAGCATGTGTCCGGTCCATCTCAACCCAGTAAATCAATGCTGGTTTTGGACCGACACAGGGAACACTTTGGAGATTCGTTCCTGACTTCCATTAGCGGATCTGGTACCCTCCCGGCAGTGATCCCTGGAGGCTGCTCCTTCCATCTTCAGCCCCTGGAGGTTTGCATGAAGCCAGTTCTGCAGCACTTCCTGCTTTCGCGCTGGGGAAAGTTCAGCACTGGAAACCCGAAGGAGTTAGAGGAGTCATCACCCCATCGGCTCCAAGCAAATGTTGCCCAGCTGCTGGTCGATTGGGTAGTGGAGGCCCTGACACATCTCAACAAACTCCCACAGCTCTGGAAGAAGTCGTTCTGCCTGACAGGCCTTCTTCCTGTGCAGAAAGAGGAGAAGGAGGTGATGACAAGCCAGAAACCAGAGGAGATCCAGTCAGACCTCCTCAGGACCCTCACAGAGACCCTGCTGGGTGCTGAAGCTTGGGAGGCTAATTGTCCCAATCTGCTAGAGCTGGAAGATGAAAAGGACGCAGTGGAGGAACAAGAAGGAGAGGAGAAACAGGAGGACAATGAAGGAAAAGGGGTGAATAAGGAGTACAGGGGAGAGACAAGGGAGGAGAGAAAGGAGACAGAGGAAAAAGGAAATGAAACAAAGGAAGGAAGTAGGCAGCAGGACATAGAAAAGGAAGAAAGGGATACAATCAAAGGTGGAGAACACAGGAGGGAGACAGAGGATAGAAACAAAGAAATTAAGAAGCTAGAGGAGGACAGTGAGGAGGAAGGAAAGGAGACAGAGGAGGACAGGAAGGAGGTAAGCAAGGAGAGACGAGAGACCCGGATAGTTATAGGAGAGGAAGTAGGTGATGAGTGGAAGATAACGGTCAAGAGCAGGGCTGAAGGCGCAGAGGAAGACAACAGGATGGAAGACAGCTGAACAGACCAGGTGTGTCCCCAACAGGTGTCCCTGACAGGTGTCTTAAGGCACCAGCGCACTGCAAGATGTGTTTACTGAAAGTCGTTTTGTTAATTGAGTAACAAAGCAACAAGTTGGACTGTCAAACAAACAAATTCACTGTTCAACAAACTGGAGGTCTGTGATGCAGGCCCAGATCATCTGGACCATAGCTGGACCCCTGCTGGACTCTGCTGAGGTTTTCTACTTTGGTTCCGTCGGTACAGCAGCATCTAGTGGACATGAGAGGAACTTGGAGATGTTTGGTCTGTAGATCTGAAGCTGATCCTGTCTCGAGCAGCTTCACTGGCAGCAGCTTCTTCTCTGATGGTTTGAAAAGTCGTGTTTTCCTGGTTGAAGCTCCAGCCCAGCCGTCCACTGACATCCACCAACTATTAACAACTGCTAATTAGAGATAAAGATCAGATCTGAGCCATTAAGATGAAGGTTCTTCACTGCTGGTCTGCAGGGATGGCCGTTAGCAAAGATCAAGGCGGGGTTCAGTTCCTGAGTTTGAGTCCAGGCTTCCTGAGCAGCATGGACACTGATTGAAGTTAGAGGATGTTTGCTGTTTCAACAGGAAACTGACCCATGCTGTCTTTTCAAAATAAAGGTATAAAGGTGCCTGTTTGAAAGCAGCCACTTCCTGTTTGTCCTGAGACCAGAAACAAGTCGTTGATGTTGTTTTGACAGTTATCGATTGAAAACCTTTGAAGGTGGTTCTCTGACAGAGAGGAATGCTGGAAGCTGATTGGCTGGTTTGGAACAGGTGGAATTCATTTAAGAACTTGAGTAACTCATATGATCCTGCGATACTGGTCCTGAGCCTGGTCCTGGGCCGGGAGCAGAGATGAGTGATGGAGATATTGTTTTTTTACTGTACAGATGAATTTTAGTTTTTTATTTGTTTGATTGATTTGAGTGTGATCTAAACTGGAGCAGATCCGATGTGTCGTGGTGCTGATGTACAGAGACTTTAATAAATAAAACAAAACACTTTTCTCTTTTCTGAAGGTTTTAATGCATCTTTCAAACATTTCCATCAACACAAGCTGGGGAGAAGTTGTTGAATCTAATGAGTTGGTTCAGTTTAAAACATCGACAGTGTCTTGTTAAAGAAGCTGATCGACCTGTTTGAATCTGCAGCGATCAGGGTTTGTGCAGGTTCCTGGCGGTGGTTTGAGATAATCTGACACAAGCCTGCAGGAGTCACACTCCACACAATGAGTGATAAAACAATAAGATGTTAATTAATGTTTCTGATAATGAGCAACATGACACATACTAGAGAACGTATTAATAAAAACATTTTCAAAAAAATAAACAAAATAAAGTTAAATGAGGGAAACATCGGTTTCTAACGAGTTTACATTCACCATTCAATAGGTATATACACACACACAGAGTGATGAGTGTGTGTGTGTGTGTGGTGGGTTCAGAACATCAGGATCAGTGTGTGTGAACTGGGAACCGGCCTTTAGACAGTTAAACTTACAGGATGTGTGGCTTCCACCCAAGCCCCACCCCTCTTCTCTGATTGGCTGGCTCCTGGTATGAACACACACCTTCCCAGTTCTGTTCACAGTGGACCAGCGAGTCCAGACTGTCTGACAGCAGGACCTGCAGGATCTGTTCAGAACAGGAGCTCAGGCATGGGTGAGCTGGTTGTTTGTTCCTCACTTTAACCCTGCCTTCTCCTTTCACTCACTCAATCACTCTCTCTCTCTGTCTCTCTCTCAGTCACCAGTCTGCAGGCCGGTGGTGTCTCAGCTGCTTGAATCAGACATTTGTCTCTGGTTGGAGTTGAGCTGCGGGTCTGTTTGTGACCTTTGCTCCTTTTCCTGTCGCTCAGTGTTTCTGCTGCGGCAGAGAGCCAGGGTCTCAGACTGACAGAGTCAGAGTCTTGGACTGACCGAGAGTCAGGGTCTTGGACGCACACTGAGGAGGTAAAGGGGCAGTCCGTGAAACTGGATAGCAGTAGTTCAAGTCTGAGCTGGTCTCTGAGCCGAGCTTTAAACCCTGTGATGCTGCTGTTTGTTGAAACCTGCTCCTCTAATTTGACGGATCTGTAATTTCAAACCAACTAAAAAGCTGAAATCTGAGCTTAATGTTTTACTTTTGTTACATAATTAGATTTAAACTTTAATTAGAGTTTCCGTAAACTCACTGAAATCATCAAAAAACAGATTTTCAGATGAATCAGTAACAAAGTTTGTGACTTTGATCTTTTATTGAAATTAATAATGACGTGAAGTTAAAGTTCATTCTTCATGTTAAACAAACCCAAAGTTGTGTTTGTTGCTGATCAGTTTAATAACTCGTTATTTCCTTCATAGCAAACTTTAACACAAGCAAAGAATCAAGAAATCACTTTCACTGTTTAACAATTGATTAAAAAGGCTTTTTCTAAAGGATTCGACTGAGCGTCTGTACCTTTAAATTAAAGTGTGTGTGTTATATAACACTGTGAAGGTCACATTAGTTCACTCTGACTCCTTCGTGTGTTGAATCATTTCATCATCTGAATTGATTGGTGAAGTCCATGTTTCCTGTGAAACGGTGGCAACAGACAAGTTTCAGCCTCTTTATTGGTTCCAGATTGATCATTGATCGTCTGTGATTGACAGTGAACTTCCTGTCTGATCTGAGACAAACTGTGCAGGATTAAATCCAAAGTAACTCAACCTGTTTGTAGAGTTTATCCGAGTACTTTTACTCTGGGACTATACTTTAACTCTTTCAGTGATTCAGTGTTCAATCACATCTGACGCTGAGCAGTGATGGGTGTTGATACAGTAAAAGTGCAAATATTCACTCAGAGTAACTTTACTCACAGATGTTTCTGATCAATGAGGTCAAAGGTCAACATCTTTCAAATGAAGAGTTCATAAAATCCTAATAACACAGTGGATTGATGTGAAGTCCTCTTTCCCAGAATGCACGGTCAGATCATTCTGGTTTTATGGGCTGTTGCGTGTTGTTTTCAGGATGTGGACTGGGATACCACCGAGCGCCGGACACCATGAAGGGTCTGTCTATCTGTGTGTGTGTGAGTGAATACATAAATACGTAATGAGGTGTCATCAGAACGTCAAAGTCTCCTTCAACAGAAACCAGCGGTAGATGTGTCCTTCATCCTTCGGAGTAGTGACCTTGTGCAGTAACACTCTGCTCCTGCCATGCTTGGATCGTGTCCAGGTGGTCATATGACTTCCTGTAATTCTGTATTCTGACTCAAACAGTAACAGCTGGCAGCTGCTGCACTTTGGTTACTGGGCTATGCTGCCTTTAGGAACATCAGGCACAGTCTGAAAACATGATGATTGCACCTCATGTACATTTGTGTACGTTTGTGTGTATATTTGTGTGTGTCAGTGTTGTGGCAGATTGGTATGTACATAAACATAAACTTCCAAATATAATTACGTGAACTGAGACTGGGAGGATCTGGATTAGATGCTGAGCCGAGCACAGAAACCCTGCAGAGGATGCTTCTTCTAGTGTCTGCCATTTTTTTCTTTCTGTCATCTGAAGATCAGACACTTGTTGGAGGATTGTTGTTGTGAGCATGTTAGCATGTTGTTAGCACATTAGCATCGTTATTGTTGGCATGTTAGCATTGTTCTTGTGAACACGTTAGCACATTGTTGTTAGCAATTTAGCATGTTGTTTATTAAAAACTCCACCTACTTCATTTTGTGTCACTGCTGCAGACGTAGATTTGTTTTCATGATGGAGAGAAAATTATTTAATTACAGGTGGCGTAATTAAAAAACCTACGTGCCAGGATAATTCAGATCACCTGTAACACACCTGCTGCGTATAAAACACACCTGTGTATAAAACAAACACACCTGCTGTGTATAAAACAAACACACCTGCTGAGATTAAAACAAACACACCTGTTGTTTATCGACATCGTCCACCTGCCTGGAAACCATTCAGCTCCTGAATCTGAGCACTTAGAGAAGTTTAAACTCTGGGTTTGTCTTCAAGGAAACCAAGTGAGGAGAGAGAAAATGTCAAGATTCAGGGTCTGACCTCTGTGACCTCTGACCTCTGTGCCCTCTGACCTGCAGTGGGGTAAATAACAGTATCAGGGCCGTTTCATGTTCTCATGTTGTGTTTTCTCAGCCAACTGTTCAGGATGTGGACCAGGGTACCGAAGCCCCCTGGATGCCATGAAGGGTGAGTGTGTGTGAGTGAGTGTGTGTGTGCGTAAAATCCTAAACACACACACTCCTTTTGAAGCAGTATGAGTTTGAATTGTTTTTCTTGCTGCAGGTCCCCGGGAGGAGATCGTCTACCTGCCCTGTATCTACCGCAACACTGACACCTTAAAGCCCGACTACCTTGCCACTGTCGACGTTGACCCGAAATCTCCCACCTACTGCCAGGTAAAGCGAGTTATCGGATCACCTGCTGGGTCCTCTACATGCCCTTCTTCTTTTCCAGTTTCTATTTCCTGTCAAGTCTAACTCAGTGGATCTCGGTGGAGTCGGTTCATGTCCCATCTTTGTTTTCAGTTCTCTTCTTCTGCTGCTCTGACGCCTTTGCTGTCATTTCCTGTTCGTCCTTCAGGTTGTTCTTTTGATTCTGTCTCTTGCTTGTTGGATCTGGATTCACTGGCTCTCTTTGACTTGTTCTTACATGTCTTGTTTCCATTTTAAATAAGATGCATGTTGTTGTTTTGTGTGAGTGTGTTTAAAACTCTGGCCTCTGCCCTTGCAGGTTATCCACCGGCTGCCAATGCCGAACCTTCGTGACGAGCTGCATCACTCTGGCTGGAACGCCTGCAGCAGCTGCTTTGGCGACGCCTCAAAGAAAAGGAACCGTCTGATTCTGCCATCACTTATCTCATCCAGGATCTACGTGGTGGATGTTGGGACAAATCCCCAAGCACCACAGATCCACACGGTACAACCTGAGCACAGCTCACTGACGCTTCTCCATACAAACCTCAGCCAATCGGAGACAAGTCATTAATCACATGACCATGGAGATCACAGTCAGCATAAAGTCTTCCTGGTTCCCTTGCCCTGTCCAGTAACATTATGTTTGGCTCCACGTTAGCAGAGCACACAAAAGTCTTTTGATAGATTTTGTCTGTGGAGCCATTTCCTGAACAAGAAGAACTGCAGAACAACTCACTTCCTGTGTTAAAACAGCTCCGACCAACAACGCAACACCTGAAAACTCCATTTCACTGTGTGATTAAATTTGTTTGTAGCAATTTGACATTGTTGGGTTGGTAATAATGCCTCCTCCTGTTGAAGTCCCCTGGATCCACACAGAACTCATATTGAGCCTTGAACATAACTCCTGAAAACAGTAGCTGTTCTCTTTAAATTCTGAGGGGGAGGAGGACGAAGGTTCATCCTGAGTTCAGACTGGATGATAAACACTCTCACAGCTGTTCCTTAAAAACATTTGGCAGTCTGCTGAGTCAAACCCTCAGAGATTTGGATGAACTGATGAACAGGGAGGTGTTTTGCTGGACGTCTTCCATAGTCCATGTTGCAATATTTGCTGCAGGATGTGAGCCACCTTCCAGTTTGACATCATGGTACGCTTCTGGAAAATTATCTGGGGGATGTGGATCTCCATCTGACTGGACCAGTCCTTGTGGGCACATTCTGGACAGATTGAATTGGGAGGAAACCCGGGTTCCCATAAACTGTAAGAGTTGTATTTCCCATGGGGCCTGGGAATGCTTTTGACCAGAAAGAGGGACATCTGGGCTACCTCAACCCCCTCCTCAGTCAGTAGATCAGGGTTTTAGATTTTGATCCCAATGAGACTCCAAGCAGCACCAACAGGTTTCAGGTTCTGATCCCAGTAAGAGTCCTGGCAGTGACAAGGAGTTCTGGTTTCTACTCCAGTTAGCCTTTAGTCATTCTCAAATGGTTCCAGTCAGTACAGCTCTAAGACCTGGAGTCAGATCAGAATCAGAACCTGATTAACTGGCTGGGCCTTACTGGAACAGAACCTTAAACAGTGAAATACTGGAGTGATTCTGGGAAGACTAGAGGGCTCTAAGTTTTTATGGTGAAAACAGGAAGTTCCATTTACTGACTCATGATGTGACGTTGTGTCTTCAGATGGTGGAGCCTGTCGATCTGTATTGGAAGTGTGGCCTGGCGAACCCTCACACCACCCACTGCCTGGGTAATGGTCAGATCATGATCAGCTGCATAGGAGACCCGTCCGGCAATGGCAAAGGTGAGACATTCAGGTGACTGGATCATGAATCCTTTAGTATGAGCACTGCAGAGAAAAAGATTGTCAGAGGACCAGTCTATGGTTTGGAAACTCCTTTAGTTCCAAAGTCTTAGAGTCACATGACTCACCTGCTGATGTCATCCTGCCAGGTGGCTTTGTGCTGCTCGATGGTGAGACATTTGAGGTAGTCGGGAACTGGGAGCACCCAGGTGAAGCCGTGCCCTTTGGATATGACTTCTGGTACCAACCCCGACACAATGTGATGATCAGCACTGAGTGGGGCGCCCCTAAAGCTCTGGCTGGTGGTTTTAATCCAGTCCATGTCAAAGAAGGTGAGTCAAGGAAGCATTTTAATCAAACCAAAACCAGCAACTGAAGTAGTTTCTCAGTCAAAAGCACAATCAAACAGCAACAACCACAAAAGATCTACACTTCACTCAAACAAGGCCAGCAGATACAAACAGGCAACCATTTACTTCACCTTCAAAATCCCAGATGGTAACACAGGGTTCTAGATTCAACTTCAAGTACGACTCCAGACAGTCGAGGGTCCATTGAATGACAGAAGATCTGAGAAATTCGTGTCATGCAGGAAAGTCAAAATCACCGAACGCATTTTACTGGCTTAATTGTTGTTGTTATGTCCCAGGTCACTATGGCAGCTCCCTCCATGTTTGGGACTGGACCACCCACAGGAAGCTGCAGACGCTCGATCTGGGTGAGGACGGTGCTATTCCCCTGGAGGTCCGCTTCCTCCACGACCCCAGTGCCACTGAGGGCTACGTCGGATGTGCTCTGCGGGGAACTGTCTTCAGGTTCTACAAAACACCAGTTAGTACCGCAGGACTGTGTGTTTGAGTCCCAGTATGATCCTAGCACATGATTTTGTAACAGTGTCTGTTGAAGTCGACTCTGAATGTTCTGGTTGATAAGTGATGAGCTGGATTCCATCTGTGATAACGACTCATAAAACCAAACAGCTCTGAACTTCAGACTGTCTTCTGTCTGAGTGAGCCCGCTGCAGGTGTGTTGTCCATCTGAGTGCAGAGTCGAAGTCTGTCCAAAGGGTGAGCTTACAAAGTGGACAACAGCAGAACAAAACTAAAACCAGGATCAGGACTGACGTGATGCAGCCTGTTGTAGACAGAGTGACAGGCAGAAGACAAACATCAGACGTGTTAGCGTAACAGCGCTCAGGAAAAATACAACTGTTGCTTCATCCTGAACAGCTGTTGGATGTTTATGATCTAATGTGCCTCAGACCCTCCTGTTCAGGATGAATTGAAATAACTTTATTGTTAGCATGTTATCATGGTCATTGAGAGTTCCATAGCATACAATGATAACAACAGTTAGCATTTAGCTCAAAGCTCTGCTGTGTGTTAGCATGATTGTGTTTCTTCAGAAAGGTGACTGGGCTGCAGAGAAGGTGATCAGCGTTCCCAGCAAGAAGGTAGAAGGATGGGCGCTGCCAGAGATGCCAGGTGAGCCTGTCTGCCAGTCAGTCTGTGTGTCTGTCTGCCTGCCTGTCTGTCAGTCAGTCTGCCTGTCTGTGTGTCTGCCTATCTGTTAGTCTGCCTGTCTGTCTGTCTGCCTGCCTGCCTGCCAGTCAGTCTGTGTGTCTGTCAGTCAGTCAGTCTGCCTGTCTGCCTGCCAGTCTGTCTACCAGTCTGCCTGCTTGCCTGCCTACATGTCTGTCTGTCTGCCTGTCTGTCAGTCAGTCTGCCTGCCTGTGTGTCTGCCTGCCAGTCTTTCTGCCTGTCTGTGTGTCTGCCTGTCTGTGTGTCTGTCTGCCTGCCTGCCAATCAGTTAGTCTGTCAGTCAGTCAGTCTGTCTGTCTGCCTGCCAGTCTGTCTACCTGTCTGTCTGCCTGTCAGTCTCTCTGCCTGTCTGTTAGTCTGTCAGTCTGTCTGTATGCCTGCCTGTCGGCCTGTCTGTCTGACTGGTTTCCTGTCTGTCTGCAGGTCTGATCACAGACATCTTGATCTCATTGGACGACCGTTTCCTTTACTTCAGTAACTGGCTGCACGGTGACATCAGACAGTATGACATCACAGACAGGAGGAAGCCACGATTGGTTGGTCAGGTGTGAATGCTACGACACCTGTCCATTGATGAACAGGTGAAAGCTTAGAATGAGACAGCTAACCTCTTTCTTTTCTCTTTCAGGTGTTTTTGGGAGGAAGTATCGTTAGTGATGGTCCGGTCAAAGTCCTACAGGACCCTGAGAACCAGGCGCAGCCCCTGCCACGCATTATCCAGGTACCACAGACGGGAAGCAGTGAGACAGGAGGCAGTTGTTAACCGATGTTTGTGATGGCTTATTGATCAGCCTGTTTGTCCCTCCACCTGTCTGTCTCTCAGGGAAAGCGTGTCCCTGGGGGTCCTCAGATGTTGCAGCTAAGTTTAGACGGTCGGAGACTTTATGTGACCACGTCTCTCTACAGCGCCTGGGACAAACAGTTCTACCCCAACATGGTCAAGTCAGTACCGACACTACTGCAGTACTGCTGTAATACTACTGTAATCCTGCTGCAGTACTGCTGTAATACTGCAGTAAGACTGGTTATATAGTGACATGACCCCTGACTCTCTGTGGCCAAAAGTGTGATGACACCTCGTAACAAACTGCTGACACAGGCAAAACTCATCAGTTAAATTACACTGGGGAACAATTTGAAAAAAAAATTCTGTTGAGTTAGATTTTTATGCTGATTAAAACTAAAATTGGCATGCTGATTACAAAATTGCAGTCAGTTTTTTTCTAGCACGTCAAGTTTTTTCTCCACAGCTTACCCTCCAGATAAGCTAAACTCCACTGATTAGCTGTAGTAGTAGTAGTAGTAGTAGTAGTGTACATATGATGGCTGACTATTGTTGGAGCATCAAATGCAATAGTCCTCAAGTTGAACACTCCGGAAAGAGCTATAAACGTAAATTTTTACCTTAACTACTTGCACACAATTATAATTACAGTAGCCATATCCTTTGTAAAAACATAATACTCTTAAACATTGCAGTCATGCCTGTTTCTTTCATATTTCATTGTATGTCAATATTTGAAAATTTTTATAAAACAAGCACATATCTGTTAAGTACAGTATTTTTCATATGTTTTAAGAAAACGGGGATCCTGTAGTTCAAAAACTTGACGTGATAGAGAAAAACTGAGATCAGTTTTGGATTCCGCACCCAAAAATTAGTTAAAAACAGCTGTCAGACCTAACTCAGCAAAAATTGTGTTCCCCAGTGTTATCTTAAATGCCTGCCTGTCTATCTGTCTGCCTGCCTGTCTGACTGTCTGTCTGCCTGCCTGCCTGTCTGTCTGCCTGCTTGTCTGTCTAAATGTCTGTCTATCTGCCTGTCTGTCTGAACAGGGAGGGCTCTGTGATGATGCAGATCGATGTGGATCCTCATGGCGGTCTCTCCCTGAATGAAAACTTCCTGGTGGACTTTGGTAAAGAACCCGACGGTCCGGTTCTTGCCCATGAGGTCCGATATCCTGGAGGCGACTGTACGTCTGACATCTGGCTGTAGAAACAGGAAGTGTGTAAATAAGGATCATTGAGTAGCACAACGGCTCATCAGCCCCACGGACACATCAGGCTGTTCACGTAGTCAAACTGGTCATTAATCAGTCAGCTCATCAATCAGTTATCGCATTTACCTTTAGTCACTGCTAAACAACTGAGGCAGAAACTAATATAAACAATACTCAGATTAAATCATTTGTTTCTTTCAGGTTGATGCACATTTATTTGTTTAACATCGAACATCAGAGCTTTACGATTGATTACTGCTGCCATGCATTCAATAGGTGTCATATTAGTAATCGATAGATGTCGTAATAGTAATCAAAAGGTGTCATATCGTAGAAGTATTAAAGCACCTGCAGCTTTGCAGAGTAGACGTCCTCAGATGTGTTTTAGTAAATCCAGGTAACAAACGGACCAATCAGATATCAGCCTGAATCTCAGGTACATGTGCATATGACCTGTCACATGACTTTGGCGGTGCAGTGCCCCCCCCCTGGCAAAACTGTAAACCCCAATGTTTGAATAAAGTTTTAATTTGACACGTGTTCTGTGTGATTCTTCCAACTGCAGATTGTAATTAGTAATCAATAACTTTCACACACTGTCAGCTGTTTTTATTCATTCACACATTTTTCCTGTTTGTCCTTTAAATCTGAGCTAAAGACACAAACTGGAAACATCTGATGAAGACCTCGAGGTGCTACTGAAAGCTCTGGAAAAAACAGTGAATGGACCTTTTCAGCACTGCTGTGTCACTCACACCTGTGTCTTCTCCATGAAAATTTCATATGTAATACTTATTGATCAGAGGAGACTTGTATTTCCTGAGGAAGGTGGAACTGATGCAGTTCTTCAGGACTGAGGATCTTTGCCTCCTCTGTCACCTCGTTGGTTAGTTGGTTGAGCAGTCGGTTGTTCTTGTGCTCCACCCTGCAGGAGGCTCCATGTCCTCCTGGTGGAGACGTCCACCACCCTCCATCCAGCATGTCTCCAGGCTGGGGCTGCATCAGGGTTGTATGAACAGAGAGGGTGCAAAGCAAACTCCAGGGGGAGGAGGTGTTTGTGGGCTGCTTGTGGTCCAGTCTCTAGCTCTAGTCTCTAACGGGCTGAGGTGGTGTTGGACTGCTGGATCCGAGTGCAGACTGCTGACTGGGAGCCAGTCTGTGAGGTGTTAGATATGAACCGACTGCTGGTCGACAGGTGTGTCAGTCACATTTCAGAGACACTGAGGGAAGAGACAGCAGATAAAAACACAAGAAGGAAACAAATATAAATGAAACTTGATATTAAATGAATCAGCTCCACTGTTTATTACCACAGTATTTTAACTAGGGGTGGGACTCGATTAAAAAATTAATCTAATTAATTAGAGGCTTTGTAATTAATTAATCGCATAGCATTATTTGCCCCAAAAAGCAATTTTTTTTAATTTAAATGGATTTGAATGGACATGAATCTTTTAATGTCTGTAAAAATGCATTTAATTGCATTTCAATTCAAAACAGTAGAAAAAGAAATAAAAAATATCCCTGGCCAAAACTGAACAGACCTAAAGTTAAAGTGCCATTTTAAGTACTTTAACCTCCTAGGACCTGGCGTCCACATATGTGGACAACACATGCATGGGAATGCAAAAAGATAATTATTTGTTTTTACACTTAGCAGGTCCCAATCAACCCAAATAACAAAGAGAAATCAATAAAGCATGCCATGCAAGAGTTTAGGTCTTAGGAGGTTAAGTACTTTTTCAGAACAGTATTGACTTTAAATGGTAAAAAACCCCCCAAAACCCCCAAACCAAAACCCCAACAATTCAACATAAAGTGCAATTTCTACTTCTTTCTTCTTCTTCTGGTAAAACAACTAGAAATATAAATGGTCATTTGACAGGCTTAAATCTCCTTTATACTCCAGGTACCCTTAGCACAAATGATTTTGTACATTAGGCTATAACACTTACTAACTTTGGTCCTGAAGCCAGTCATTTGATCGAGTTTGGGCTGCCGACACTAGTGGTGTGCGATACTGCAAGGTTTGGTATCGATCCGATACCAAGTAAATACAGGGCCAATATTGCCGATACCAATACCGATACCAATACTTTCTAATAATTAAGGTGGCTGCATCATCAAATGCTAAATCTGAATGAATTTTCATGACCATTAAGTGTTTTTGTGATTTTTCCTTTGGATTATTAATTAGTTAAACCCAGGACAGAATTTGGGCGAAGTTTATAGGTAAATAGAAAATAATTTATTATCATAATAAAGGTTTTGGTTCAGAAACAGTAGAACAGTAACAAAACAATTTCCCCCCAAACATTGTCATGTCTGGATTTTTCTTCTTAACCAAACAAAGTGCACAAAATTATCACTCGAGGACAAATTAAAACAAGTTCTTTTTTCCAGGCAGAGTGATCAGAAACTACAATACAAAAATTAAATAAAAATTCTCAAAACAAACATCAAAACAACAGGGGGAGGAGCAAAGTGTGCCTGCTCCGCACTGTGACAGGAGCGGCACTTACACAGACAGCCAGGTCTCCTCTTTGATGAAAGAGTAAAGTAACGTTCTCATTACACTGGTATCGATCAATATAAATACCAACGTTGGTATCGATAATATCGATCCGCCCACCACCGGCGGTTTCTATGCTCGTTGCAACATGCTTTGCATTTAGATGGTACCGTAGGGTTGAAGTGCTTCGGTGGTATGCAAACTCTTTTTTGCACAATTTGCACAAAACCACGCTTTCTGGTAGCCGTTAGCCGAGCTTTGACGTGTGCATCAGTGTAATTAGTGTACCAGGAAATCGTGCACTGACAAACATTCCGCGTTGTCCCTAATTTTCAGAATCAGAATCAGAATTGTGTTTATTGCCATGTAAGTGAAGAGGTTTCACATTACTAGGAATTTGACTTAGCGGTTTGGTGCATACATCAAACATAAAATAAGTAACATATAATAAGAGGCATGCATGGGGTAAAATAAAATAAAATAAAATTAGATAAATAGTATAAAATCTAAGTAAGCTAAAATAAAGCAACGTATTGACAAATGAACAGAACAATATGGAAGAGTTAAGTGTGTCTACAGTAGGTAGACAGGCAAATAGTCAGTAGGTGGGTCATGACATTTAACATCAGTAATAAACTCTATGTGTCTGGATGCAGATGTGTGGCAGTAATGCAGTATTATTACATGGTGCTATGAGTATTACTACAACCTGTACTGACGGTACTCTCTGGGAACACAGTGTACCTGGTTGTACAGCTGGCTCCTCTACGGTCCAGCAGGAGGCGGTAGTGCACCGGAAACCAACAGGAAGCAGCAGCAGAAGAAGAAGAATGGGGCGGCGCCCCCTGGTGGCTGTTAGCTGTTGTTAACATGAAGATAAGAGTGTATCAATGGAGGAGACACACTGGCAATAAAGGATCACTTCCAGCTCACTAAACGGAAACCAGGTGAGACTGACTCCCCTGTAAACATGCTGACACGTCACTCAGTCAACATGTATATGTGGCGTAGCAAAGGTTAGCTTAGCATACAGTTTTGAACAACCGAGCCGAGTTAGCAACAGTTGGCCTGATATCTCCCGGCTAATGCTAATGCTAATGTGAACCAGCGGTGTTTGTGGTTCTGTTGTACGCTGAGTGAACACGGTTTAAGTTAGTTTGAAGTTAGTTAGTCTCGGTTTAGCCTGTTATCTAAACGGTTCCGGGACGGTGCTAATGTTTAGTTAGCTGGTTAACGGTAAGTGCGTCTCAACCAACAGCTTCATGCATCCACCGTGACGTTCAGCTAACCGTGTTTACATCTGAGGCTAATGCTAAGGCTACAGCCGCTGTTTAGCTGTGATGACAGCAGCTTCGAGCTGTGCGGGTATATTGTCTACCTAACTGTGCTAAGCTAAGCTAGCACCAGCTGACTGTTCCTTTAGCGGCTGAACTGAATGGGTTTTTGTGTTTCTGTCGGACTGTCAACAGAGTTTACTGATTGCAGAAAAAGCATAAAGCAACAGAAACAATCAACAGCAAAACAAACAAATCAGACAACAGATGCACAAATGCAGAACTTAATGTATGAAATATAAATAAATAGAAAAGTGAAGAATAAACACTTTAGAAGTTACAGCTGTATGTTCTCCCTCAACTTCACTCTGTAATAACTGAAAAACTCAATGTTGTTTGTCCACAGTGAGTCAGCATCTGCAGGGACTAAACATCAAACGTTAGTGTGTCTGTTTCAGATGAGATGACCTGATGCGTTGACTGTGAACAAGTGATTCGTGATTAATTAAGGGACGGACCTGTCAAAGGTTCAGTGATTTGATAAAGAGGATGTTTCTGGTCTGTCAGCTGATCTCACACAGTAACAGTGTTAATCAGGAACTATCGATGACCAATTTCACATGGTTTAAATGATGAAATGATTAATAATCTGGTGTGTTAGTGAACTGAAGATACAAAACAAATATCTAATACATCAGTTAGTGACAGATTTATTGATTATGAAAATGTGAGTTGGATCATTGAGTCTGTTTGGTTTAATAACTGCTGTCACTGGACACAGTCTGGACTGTTTGACTCCTCCCTCTCAATGTAATCTATAATCTGCTCACTGGGATTACAGCCTGTCTGACCGCAGAGTGTAACTCTGAGATCAGTGTGTGACACACACACATACTCTGAAGCTGATCTCTGTGTGTTAGCTCTCTGTTAGCTTCTCTACAGGCTAACATCAATGACCTCTGACCTCTGTCTCTATTTCAGTGGAGGTGGGCGGAGCTTCCCAGCCACCATGATGGAGGACTCAGAGATGGAGCTTTCTCCTGCTGCCTCTGATCAGAACAGCCCCGGCCCCTCCCCCTCCATCTCCATCTCGTCCTCCCCCTCTCTGTCCCTCCCTTCCACCCCCTCGTCCTCCTGCGGCCCCCCTCAGGCTGTCACTCCCCCTCTGGGTGTCATTAGTGAAGGTGTGGGGGAACTCAGCCTGGTGATTGATGCTGAGGTGGCTCACCGGGCGTGTCAGGAGGTGCTGCAGAAGGTGAAACTGAAGCAGGAGGAAGGTGATGTTCCTGGCCTGCAGAACGGGGAGGGGCGGGACCCTGAGCCCAACGCCCCTGCCGCCACTCTGAACTGCACTGTGAAACCGTTGAAGATCCGCGAGGATGATGACCCCGAGGGCCCGGCCCCTGGCTCAGTGAAGAGTGCCCGGCGACGGCAGAGACACAATCCCTCCAAACAGTCGTGGCTGCTCCGTCTGTTCGAGTCCAAGCTGTTTGACGTTTCCATGGCGATCTCCTACCTGCACAACTCAAAGGAGCCCGGCGTCCAGGCGTACATTGGAAACCGTCTCTTCAGTTTCCCCCACGAGGAGGTGGACTTCTACCTGCCTCAGCTGCTCAACATGTACATCCACATGGACGAGGACGTCGGGGACGCAATCAAGCCATATGTGGTGGGTGTGGTCTGTTCAGGGGGCAGGGCCTAACAATATGTAATCAAACCTGCTTTAATGTAATTAGGCTGATGGTTCAGTTATATACAGTCACCATAGCAACCACTTAATAAAACTTTAGAAAGGCAGTCACATGACAGACTGCAGACACTTACCCCCCATAGCCATAGCAACCACAGAGCAACTGCCTGTGAACACTGTAACTGCAAAGGCTCAGAAAACAACAGCAACAGGGCAGCACCTACTTACCTGTACTTGCTGTACACCTGATGAACATGTCTCAGCTGGTGGTTAAAGTAGCAGCATATGAGAAGCTCCATCCGGCTATGTGATGTTATATAGTTTACACCATCACCACAACAACCATGGTCTAAAAACACAGAGCAGCCACCTACTGTAACATCATAGCAACCAATTAACCATTTTCTGAAAACACATAGGTAACCACCCTGATCACCACCCAGCAGCACGCTAACCAGGGCACAGAAAGCAGGTATCCACTTTGAAACCTCTCCACTCTGGTTGCCAGCAGCAACAGCAGTTAGCTGGAGCGCAACATGACTTAGCAACTAACACACATCATACAGAGCAGGAAGGTGCGCGAGTAGGACGGGTGGAGAGTGGCAATCCTGTTGGTCTGTAATGTACCTCGATGGTTCTCCACAATGAACGGTGCAGCAGAGCTCTCCACTGACAGTCTGACCCTGGGGGATGAACGCAGCACAACCCCGCGAATGTGGGAGGAGACAACCAGCATGTCCTCCTGATCTGACGCAGATACTTCCCTCCGTGACTCTGCAGCTTCTCCACTGCTCAGGCTGCTGGTTGCTCTCTGGAAACAAACGTCAGCTCCATCAGGCTCTGACTCACAGGCTCTAGGGTGACCATGTGACACATGTGGTCACATGATGTAACTCTGTTTACTGACACAGTTTTAGCTAACAGCTGCTGCAGGCTCGTTTTTGGGCATTCAGGAGCAGCAGAAACTGTCTGAAAACATCTTGATCGTGCCTCGTATTTGACCATGATCTTTGTGTTTAAGCCCTTTGTGTTGTCTTGCAGGTTCACCGCTGCAGACAGAGCATCTCCTTCAGCCTGCAATGTGCCTGGCTGCTGGGAGCTTACTCCTCGGACATGCACATCTCCACCCAGCGGCACTCTCGAGGAACCAAACTGAGAAAACTCATCCTGTCTGATGAACTCAAACCTGCGGTGTCTCGAGCTCACAGGGACCCTCTGACTCTGACACCTTTCTGTCCTGTGACAGCGCCCACTGGCGGCCCCGGGCCCCTTGGAGGAGAGCATGGTCTGTCGCCCTCCAAACGCACACATCAGCGCTCCAAATCGGACGCTACAGTCAGTATCAGTCTGAGCAGCAACCTGAAGAGAACAGCCAGCAACCCAAAGGTGGAGAGCAGCCAGGATGAGGTAAGATCACGCAGAGCTAACTGAGCTAACTGAGGTAACAGTAGCTGCCAATCTTAATGTTGTTGGATTTGTCTGTTTTGACTGAAAGGCCTGCACAGTGTTTACTGGAGACGAGCTCAGAGCAGAGCGTCTCTGCTGATCCAACAACCTCCTGATCCTGAAGGAAACAGTCAAACATAAACACATGAAAACTAAAACCGTTTCAGCAGATTCAGATTCAGGTTAAACCAGATCACAGGTTTTTAATGAAACGGAGCAGACTCCAGCCCCTCTCAACCCTCTGACCTCTGACCTCCTCAGGACAGCAGCTCCAGCTCCGACAGTCTGGAGTTTCATTCTGGTCCCGTAAGTTCAGTTTGTGTTTGTGTTCTCCAGGGTGCATTGTGGGAAATGGAGGCTGTGGGTTCTGGTTCTGGTTCAGCGTGAGGTCAAGTCTCAGACGTTAGGCTCAATTAGAAAAAAAGAGCTTCTCCTCTGTGGACCTGCGCTCGGCGTCTGTGGACCTGAGCTTGGTGTCTGTGGACCTGAGCTTGGTGTCTGTGGACCTGAGCTTGGTGTCTGTGGACCTGAGCTCGGCGTCTGTGGACTTGTCCGTCACCTGCAGTAATTCTGTCTCTGTCGGAGCCAATCAGCTGTTTGATATTGTGGGTGAACCAATCAGAACTTGGGCTGATCTTCACACAGCGATGATCCATGTTTCAGGTGGATGTGTGTGTGTGTCTGGTCACTGAGTCACAGACATGTTGGTCACATGAACAATAAGGATCAATGTGGATCAGGGTCATCAACAGTTTCAGCAGGACTGTATGAGAGAAGAACCTGTCAGAAAGTGATGAGCTGGATGTTTGGTTTGACATTGATTAGTTTATTGATTAATAGGTTGCAAAGTGTGTTTTAACTATGTTACACAATATGATGTCATCATGTCTGTTAATGGACACTGTCCTCTCTGGGAGTCTGATTGGGCTGAAGTCACATGACCTCACATCCATCTCATCCATGTGGCTGATCCAGCGCGTGATTGGTCGTTTCTTTCTCGTGTGATTTCTGATAAAGTGTGTTGTTCTGGTTATCTGTCTATCAGCCAGTCAGAGGGCAGCCAGTCAGAGGGCAGCCAGTCAGAGGGCAGCCAGTCAGAGCAGCTCCTCTGATCATGTGTTAAAATTCCAACAGTGTAGTACACCGACCAGTCAGAGTCCTCAACACTAATGTCAACACACACACACACACACACACACACACTCTGACTCTCTGGGAGCAGTTATGGATCCTGGACTTGGACCCTTGTGGATCTGTCAGGGTTGAAGCGTGGACTCTGAGCTGCCTTACATTAAATATTAGCAATCAACCAAACAACCAACCAATCTGGACTGTCTGTTGACTATCAAATGTGTTTTTAAAAAAACTGAAGGAAGTGATGTCACAACTGAAACAGGAAGTGTAAGACTAAACAGGTCATCAGACTCATGTGTGCAGGTAAATAGAATCACCTCACTGTCCTGAAGTCGTCCTGACGCCCCAGCATAATATCCTCTAATCACATCCTGTCGGTCTCTCCGCCTGTCTGTCAGCCGGTGCGTCTGGCTCCTCAGAGGGAGTTCATCAAGTCTCTGATGGGAATTGGGAAACGTTTGGCAACTCTTCCGACCAAAGAGCAAAAGACTCAGCGTCTGATCTCCGAGCTGTCGCTGCTCAACCATAAACTGCCGGCACGAGTCTGGCTGCCCACCGCCGCTTTTGACCACCACGTGGTCCGAGTGCCACACACACAGGCCGTGGTGTTGAACTCCAAGGACAAGGTGACACACACACACAGACACACAGACACACACACACGAGACCTCAGATGGTCATGTGACCTGTGTTGACCTCTGTGACCTCCCAGGCTCCCTACCTGATCTACGTGGAGGTCCTGGAGTGCGAGAACTTTGAGACGTCGAGCGTTCCGATCCGGATCCCGGAGAACCGGATCAGGAGCACCCGTTCTGTGGAGAACCTGCCGGAGTGCAGCATGACAGCAGAGCAGAGAGCCGGCAGCTTCTCCACCGTCCCCAACTACGACAACGACGACGAGGCCTGGTCTGTGGACGACATAGGAGAGCTGCAGGTGGAGGTGGGAGGCCGCTCAGGCAGGAAGTGATGTCACTTCTCCCAAAATAAGACAGATGCATTCTGCCTGTCTGTCTGACTGACCGTCTGCCTCTCTGCCTGTCTGTCTCTCTGCCTGTCTCACTGACTGTCTGTCTATCTCTGTCTGTCTGTCTTGACTGTCTGCCTGTCTCTCTGCTTGTCTGTCTTGCAGCTCCCAGAGACTCACACCAACAGCTGTGACAACATCAGTCAGTTCTCAGTCGACAGCATCACCAGCCTGGAGAGCAAAGAGCCTGTTTTCATCGCAGCAGGGGACATCAGGTACACACAGAGACACACACACACACAGTCACACAGTCACACACAGTCACACACACAGAGATACACACACCAGTCACACACACGGAGTCACAGAGACGCACACACACACACAGTCACACACACATACGCACACACACACACAGTCACACACACATACACACACACACACACAGTCACAGAGACACACACACTCTCTCTCACGCACCAGTCACACACACACACACACACACGCACACACACAGACAGATAAACTTTATTCATCCCGAGTTCTGAGTTGCAGCAACAATTTACAGGCACCCAGTATGACAGATAGACAAATATCCAAAAATATTTACAAAGCTAAAAAGAGATAAATAAATATAAGAAAATACATACAAAAAATAAAGTTTACTGACAGTTAAAGGTATCGCGTGCCAGTGTCTGCTGTCATTACAGCTCATTATCTGTCACACTCAGATGAGGAGTTATAAAGTCTTATAGCTTGTGGCAGGAAAGACTTCCTGTAGCGGTCCTTGAGACAACGAAGCTGCCTGAGTCTTTTGGAGAAGGTGCTTCGCTGTCTGTCCAGTACAGGGTGGAGAGGGTGGTCGGGGTTATCCATGATTGATAACAGTTTGTTCAGAGTCCTCCTCTCCACCACCGCTTCAAAAGTCTCCTGCCTACAGCCAGTGATGGAGCCAGCCTTCCTGATTAGTTTGTTCAGTCTGCTGATGTCACTGGCTCCAATGCTGCTCCTTCAGCAGACCACAGAGGAGAAGAGAGTGCTGGCCACAACAGACTGATGGAAGATCTCCAGCATCTTGCTGCACACATTAAGCTTCCTCAGGAAATAGAGTCTGCTGCTCCCCTTCTTGTGCACAGCCATGCTGTTGGTCTTCCAGCTCAGTCTGTTGTCGATGTTGACTCCCAGGTACTTGTACTCCTCCACCTGTTCTACATTCCTACCAAGGATGGAGAGGGCCTGCACAGCTGTTCCTTTCCGCCTGAAGTCAATCACCATCTCTTTGGTTTTGTCCACGTTAAGCAGCAGGTGATTTCTTCCAGCCCACTCCACAAATCTGTCCACCAGCCCTCTGTACTCCTCCTCCTGTCCACCACTTATACACCCAACAACTGCAGAGTCATCAGAAAACTTCTGTAAGTGACATGACTCTGAGTTGTACTGAAAGTCAGTGGTGTATAAGCTGAACAGGAAGGGAGAAAGCACAGTGCCCTGAGGGGCTCCTGTACCACTCACCACCACAGACAGGACACGACCCAGCCAGACGAACTGTGGCCTGTCAGTCAGGTAGTCAGTGATCCAGGAGACAATGGACACGCCATCAGCCGCAGCTTCTCACCCAGTAACAGAGGCTGGTTGGTGTTGAAGGCACTGGAGAAATCAAAGAATGTGATTCTCACCAAGCCATCACCACCATCCAGGTGTGAGTGAGTTCGCTGCAGCAGATAGATGACAGCGTTGTCCACACCCAGACTCGGCTGCTAGGCAAACTGCAACGGGTCTAGAGATGATCTCACAGAAACACACACACACAGAAACACACACACAGACAGGCACACACACCTGTTTACACACTTGTTTGTAGTCAGAGGCTCTTCAGTGTCTCTGGTGGTCTCTGATGGTCTCAGTTCACCTACAGACACAATCAGACCTTGGTGATGAACGTTCCTGGTGTTTCAGGCGGCGTCTGTCAGAGCAGCTGGCTCAGGCCCCCACCACCTTCAAACGGGACCCCGAGGACCCATCGGCCGTGGCCCTGAAGGAGCCCTGGGAGGAGAAGGTCCGGTAGGTGAAGCTTAGATGTGTCTGTGTGTGTGTGTCTGACTGTAGTGTGTGTGTCTGACTGTAGTGTGTGTGTCTGACTGTAGTGTGTGTGTCTGACTGCAGTGTGTGTGTCTGACCGCAGTGTATGTGTCTGACTGCAGTGTATGTGTCTATAGTGTGTGTGTGTGTGTGTGTCTGACTGTAGACTGCGTGTGTGTGTGTGTCTGACTGTAGACTGTGTGTGTGTCTGACTGTAGACTGCAGTGTGTGTGTGTGTGTGTGACCGCAGTGTGTGTCTGACTGTAGACTGCAGTGTGTGTGTCTGACTGCAGTGTGTGTGTCTGCAGTGTGTGTGTGTGTCTGACTGCAGTGTGTGTGTGTCTGACTGCAGTGTGTGTGTGTCTGCGGTGTGTGTCTGACTGCGGTGTGTGTGTGTGTGTCTGCAGTGTGTGTGTGTGTCTGCAGTGTGTGTGTGTCTGCAGTGTGTGTGTCTGACTGCAGCGTGTGTGTCTGCAGTGTATGTGTCTGCAGTGTGTGTGTGTGTGTGTGTGTGTGTGTGTGTGTGTGTCTGTCTGTCTGTCTGTCTATCTGCAGTGTGTGTGTGTGTCTGACCGCTGTGTGTGTGTGTGTGTGTCTGCAGGAGGATCAGAGAGGGCTCTCCGTATGGTCACCTTCCTAACTGGAGGTTGTTGTCTGTTATCGTTAAGTGCGGAGACGACCTGAGACAGGAGCTGCTCGCCTTCCAGGTGCTGCAGCAGCTCAAGGTAAGGCTGTGACATCACAAATCACATGATCACAATGTTCCTCGTGTTGTGCTTCTCCCGCTGTTCTTCTTCTGTTCTTGTCATGTCTGTAACCCGGGACGTTCGGCCATTTTACGGCAGAGTAGAGCTTGTTGTTGAGGCAGGAGACGTTTCATTCTGTCGTGTCCCTGCAGTCCATCTGGGAGCAGGAACGCGTCCCCCTCTGGATCAAACCCTACAAGATCCTGGTGCTGTCAGCAGACAGCGGCATGATTGAGCCTGTGGTGAACGCTGTGTCGCTGCACCAGGTGAAGAAACAAAGCCAGCTGTCTCTGCTTGACTACTTCCTGCAGGAGCACGGCGCTCCGACCACCGAGGCCTTCCTGTCGGCGCAGAGGAACTTTGTCCAGAGCTGCGCCGGATATAGCCTCATCTGTTACCTGCTGCAGGTCAAAGACAGGTGAGATGATGTCACATCTCTGCGGCTCAGCTCTGCGGCTCGGCCTGCATCATACAGCGACGATCTGACCTCCACTGTTCTCTCAGGCACAACGGGAACATCCTGCTGGACGCTGAAGGTCACATCATCCACATCGACTTCGGCTTCATCCTGTCCAGCTCGCCCAAGAACCTCGGCTTCGAGACGTCCGCCTTCAAACTCACCGCCGAGTTCGTTGACGTGAGTTTATGTTACGTTTCCATCAGTCACTGAGACAGTCTCAGGGTCCACAGGACACACGGCAGGATCTGTCTGGGGGTCTGGGTCATACACAGAGACACGCACACGCGCACACACACAGACACACATAGACACAGAGACACACACACACACAAGGAATGTGTATTGTTTGCCAGATTATGGAAAAGAATGAAATAAACTTACTCTGTGGGTGTCTGTGTGTGTGTGTGTGTGTCAGGTGATGGGTGGTCCAGATGGCGACATGTTTAACTACTATAAGATGTTGATGCTTCAGGGTTTGATCGCTGCCAGAAAACACATGGACAGAGTCCTGCAGATAGTGGAGATCATGCAGCAAGGTGAGAGAACACACAAGAACACACACACACACACACACACGATGTTGTCTCCATGGTGTCCACCCTGCCCTAACTGCCCCCCCCCCCCAGGCTCCCAGCTGCCCTGTTTCCATGGATCCAGCACCATGCGCAGCCTGAAAGAGCGTTTCCACATGAGCCTGACGGAGGAACAGCTGCAGCTGCTGGTGGATCAGCTGGTCGACGGCTCCATGAGGTCACTGACCACCAAACTGTACGACGGCTTCCAATACCTCACCAACGGCATCATGTGACCCCCCCGTCTGTGGTCAATGATCTTCCTGCTTTTAGTCCACAGAGACATTGAGCCTCTCTCTGTTTCTTCTTGTTTTGATTCTGCTTCCTGTTTCTTCTTCTTTTCTTCTTTCTCTCATTGTTTTGTTTTTTCAGATTTCAGCTCTCATCCTCATGTTTTTCCATATTTGGGCACATATCCCTGATTGGCTGCTTAGCTGGACTCTTAGCCAATCAGAGAGCAGCCCAGTTTTAGTTTGAAATGTGAACCCTCTGCAGGTGACAATTTTTACAGGTAGGAAGCAGGAAACGAACTTTGCGGTGTGTTGTCATGGAAACTGCAGCTGAGGACTGGTTAAAGGACCACGCCGTGTTTTTATGTTTTCACTGTAATGCAGTTTGTTCTGTGACTCATTAAAAGTGTCAACCTGCAGCAACTGTCAGAGCCTCATTTCATGCTTTTATTTTGAAGGGTTTTGAAACTGACCTGGGTCAGTCAGGTGCCCAGAATGTGTTATGTGGTCACGGTGACAGACAATTTCAGTTAATGAAGAACCAACTTTTCCTGAACTTAAATAGGGAAGAAGAAGCTGTGAAGGTTTTTCATCCTTCAGGCGTTGGCGTGTTTAACGTTTGACCTCAGGAACATCTCCAACCGTTTGTCACACCATTTGATGCTTATTGCCCCGATTGGCCGAGGGGATAGCTCCAGTTTGTGTAATTGATCATTTGATCAGGATAAATAGTTTTCTGAGTGAAGCTGGTGACTCTTCTGCCAAAAGCAGAAGAGTCATTTTCTTCTTCTCTGAAAAACTCAGACGTTTACGACTGAAACGTTCGTACAAGCATCATGAAGGCTTCACTTCCTGTGGACCTTACAATTTAAGAAAATAAAAGCATCAATGGACTAAAACTTCCTGTCTGTCTCTCTGTTCTGATTAATCACAAGCTTTAATGGTCAAACACCACAAACCTGAGAGGAGACGACTCCAACTCCCATCATGCACAGCAGGGAGGTGTTCAGGAGCAACATCTGTCCTGAGATCAGGTGGCAGGAGACCATGCGCTGCAGTCAGTTCCCAGCAGCCTCAACAGGTGACAGGAAGTCACAGAGGTGTTCACGTTCTGTCAAGTGACTTGTGGCATGCCACAGGTGAACAGTGTTTGTTATTATGCAGTGCACCAACACAAACAGCACGTTTCAAAAAGGAGTCAGAGGCAGCACGTCTGTTCCAATGCAAAAAATACTTTATTGATTAAAATTCTAATTAAAACTCTGCTGTTAAAAAGGCCTCAGTCATCACTAAAAGGGAGCCAATCAGGGCTGAGACCTAAATTGATGGGTGGGTTCAAAAAAAAGGGGATCCCAGGACACCACACGTGAAGCAAACAAACAAAACAAAATCAATCCAAGATATAAGGGCAACACAAGAGGGACACCATCTACCACCATTAGGCTCAGCACCTGAATGAGAGAGAGAGAGAGAGAGAGAGAGCAACAGGTTAGAACAACAACAAAAGAAATAATTAACTATACTTAATTCCCCAAAGAAACACACAACCAACTGAAAAATAACTTTTTCCCCACTGCTCCCAAACGCAACCCCACGCACTCCCCACACCCACACTGAGATGCGTATGACGTTGCCGTGGCGTAAGGAGGCCGGGATGACACGACCAACGTTTAGCCGGCCGCGGCGATCAGTTAGGAGCCAGGCCCCCAGCGTAGAAATGTGTGCACAAAAGTCTGAATAGGCCAACAACAGTCTGACACCGCAATCAGCGGCAAAACAGTCCAAACCAAGCCGCAAAGCAGTCGGGTCCCAGCGAAGCGGCAAGGCAGTCTGAGCCCGAGCGAAGCAGCAGTCCGGGCCGAGCGAAGCAGGGCAACATGCGAAGCAGCAGTGATTTCCTGCAGAGGGTTAGCCGGCGCTGCACCGCTACACGATTACGCCTAAGCCTTACAATAAAAGAACAAATATGAGTGATTTAACTGGCTGGAAGAGGAAGCCAAAACCACTGCACCACATACTGATCAGGCAATCCCCGTCCGCACAACGTGGAGCGGACTGACCAACGCTACACGATTGCGACCAGCGAGTAGCGGACAGCAAGTAGCAGACCGCGGGCAATAAATCGCGTGCAGCCAGCAGCAACACCCAAGCGAGCCCCTACAACACAATAACCAGAATGAGCTGCACTAAATGAACAACATACGAGGGATAAAATGCCACCAAGTGGAGGACGCCAGGAAGGAGTGATGGTCTGTTTGAAGCTGAAGCTCCGGCGTATGTATTAAAAAAACGACTTAGTGCTTCAGAAGCACTAAGTCGATGCTAGATTCGTTCGGCCAGAGTCACGTGATCAATGACGTCCGAAGCTTCATTCGGTACTCACTGCTTTGGTACGTGATTCAAAGGTTTATAAGGGAGTGAATCGAGTTGAAGTGAGTTTTGGATAAATTGATTTCAGTCAGTCAGGCAGGTTTGGCAGCTTTATGTTATTGTTTGGTTTTGTTTTGTGTGTGTTTATTTTATCTGAAATCGTTATAAATATATAGATTACTGGCATAGATATATAGATTACTGGCAAGGCATAGCTGTTTATTGCCTGGACCTTATTCTTGCCATTGAGCTGACTTCTCAGGACCTGCCTTACTCGTTGGAGGTTGTGGATTATGTGCTTTTATTACATTTTTGATTATACAATTATCATGATTTTAAGGGTTGGAATATGCCTTGGTTAGAAGAATGAAATATGTGTGTAATAATCATTTGAAATGTACCAAGGCCTGCTGCACTATGTAACTGTTCTGCTTAGAGTTACAATGTTAAGGATCCTCCAATGTGACGTAAATATGTAACCACTCCTGTGTTTGAAACTGAAATAA
>WARS01001888.1:690876-768376 GCA_008933995.1 Datnioides undecimradiatus
AGAGCAGCAGAGTCCTAACTATGGCTGCTGTTAGCAGGACAATAATGATAATAAGTGGCAGCAGAGGACAGGGGGCAGGTCGGTGGAGCCACAGATCAGATGTTTAGCTCTGGAGCCACAGGTATCTGTAGAGAGGTACAGAGAGAGAGACCAGAGAGAAACAAGCACAGCACTAGAGGAGAGAGGACACAGAGTTAATGACATGTAGACATGGTTTACAGATGAGAGGATGGGTCTGAGGAGAGAGAGAGGAGAGGAGGAGTGTGGAGACCATCATGGGACGTCCCGCAGCAGCCGAGGCCTGTAGCAGCATAACTGAGGGGTGGTATTAAGGAGTAACTGTGACTAACTATGGGTTTAGTTATGATAACTAGAACTAGAACTAGAGCTGTGAGCTTTGTCAGACAGGAAGGTTTTCAGCTTTACTTTAAAAGTAGAGAGGGTGTCTGCTCCTGAACCCAAACTGGCAGCTGGTTCCACAGGAGAGGAGCCTGAGAGCTAAAGGCTCGGCCTCCCATTCTACTTTTGGAAACTCTGGGAACCACAAGCAAACCTGCTCTCTGGGAGCGAAGTGATCAGTTGGGGTAATAAGGAATTAGCATCTCATTGATGCACAATGGAGGTTGGCCATTATGGGCCTTGTAGGTAAGAAGAAGGACTTTAAAGTCTCTTCTGGACTTTACAGGGAGCCAATGAAGAGAAGCTAAAACTGGAGAAATATGATCTCTCTTGCTAATTCCCATCAGAACCCTCGCTGCAGCGACTCAGTAACAGGACTCAGGTTGCTAGTAGACATCTAGTGCCATCGTCAGATCAACATTTGAATCAGTTCTCTTGTTTACGAGCAAACAGAACTACAGGAAATCCCATCAGCCTCGGCTGCTCTAGCTAACATTAGTATGGTAACATGCTAAAGTAAGCAAGATTTTAGCATTTAGCTCAAAGTGGTATGTGTGTGTGTGCAGAGCTGCTCACATGACCACAGTCCCTTTACAGTCAACATCAGAGTTGAGTCAGTTTGTTAGTTAATTAGCTAACTAGTCAATTGAGTTAATTGAGCAGATCAAGTTAACTGTAATTGTTGTCAGAGGCCTGTTATTCACTGACTGTCTGTGGTGTCTCCTGTCAGTCCTGGCGTTCCCGGCCTTCCTGTTGGGAATCTCTCAGGACGGTCTCTGCAGCAAGCTGACCAGCAGGATCATGGACAGTAAGTGGGGCGGGAAGACCGAGTCCATCTCCGTGACCCTCAACACCGAGCAGGCCTGTTTCTCCAGAGACGCCCTGTCCAAAGCGCTGTACACCCGACTCTTCGACTTCCTTGTTGACGTCAGTCACTGTAGCACCCACACACACTCCACACAGACTGCATGCCTCAGTTCATTCATCATGTGACGGTCTGTGTGTGTGTTACAGTGTATTAATAAAGCCATGCAGAAAGACCAGGAGGAGCTCAACATCGGCGTCCTCGACATCTATGGTTTCGAGATCTTTCAGGTACACACACACACACACACACACACACACAAAGCTGAGTCTGACTCTCCACCATGATTTCTGCACAATTTTCTATTTGTTGAGTAATTATTGACTGACTCATTGACTGACTGACTCATTGACTGATTGGTTGCCTCTGTGGATGAAAGTACTTGTTGACGCCTGTTTTTCAGAAAAACGGCTTCGAGCAGTTTTGCATCAACTTTGTCAACGAGAAGCTGCAGCAGATTTTCATTGAGCTCACACTGAAGGCAGAACAGGTGCAGGATGACGACATCACAGCATGATGACATCACAGCGTGACATCACCAAGCAGCAGTTACTGAGTGATTGGATACGTCCTGTTTGTTTCTCTCTGTCTGTGCAGGAAGAATACGTTCAGGAGGGGATTAAATGGACGCCCATTGACTATTTCAACAACAAGGTGGTCTGTGACCTCATCGAGTCTAAACTGGTGAGTCAACCAATCAGGGAACAGGACTAAGTTTTAAATAAACAACAACCTCTGAGATCCAGAAAAAAAACCAGCGGAGATGAAGCTGCAGACATCGGCCTCTCATCATCACTTAGTAGGGTCATTAGTTAGTAAGATCACTAGTTAGTAGGGTCGTTAGTTAGTACAGTCGTTAATTATTAGAGTCGTTAGTTAGTAAGGTCACTAGTTATAGAGTCGTTAGTACAGTTGTTAATTATTAGAGTCGTTACTAAGATCACTAGTTAGTAGAGTTGTTAGTTAGTACAGTCATTAATTATTAGAGTTGTTAGTTATTAAAGTCACTAGTTAGTAGTATAGTTAGAGTCATTAGTTAGTAGGGTCATTAGTTAGTAGAGTCGTTCGTAAGGTCACTAGTTAGTAGGGTCATTAGTACAGTCGTTAATTATTAGAGTTGTTATTTAGTAAGGTCACTAGTTAGTAGGGTCGTTAGTAGAGTCATTAGTTAGTAGGTTCATTAGTAGAGTCATTGTAAGGTCACTAGTTAGTAGGGTCGTTATTTAGTAAGGTCACTAGTTAGTATGGTTGTTAGTTAGTAGGTTAATTAATTAGTAGAGTTGTTAGTAAGGTCACTAGGGTCGTTAGTTAGTAGAGGTGTTAGTTGGTTTGTTTGTTATTTGGGCCAGTGTTGGTGTTTTATAAATATATGTATACAGTATAAAACAGTTCTGTGTCTCCTTCTGTTTGTGGTCATTTCCCAGAATCCCCCGGGGCTGATGAGCATCCTGGATGATGTTTGTGCTACAATGCACGCAAAAGGTGAAGGAGCCGATCAGACGCTGCTGCAGAAACTCGAGGGACAGATTGGATCACATGATCACTTCAGCAGCTGGAACAAAGGATTCATCATCCACCACTACGCTGGGAAGGTACACCTGTCTGCCTGTCTGTCTGTCTAACTGCCTGTCTGTCTGTCTAACTGTCTGTCTGTCTATCCAGGTGTCATATGATGTCAGCGGTTTCTGTGAGAGGAACAGGGATGTGTTGTTTAATGACATCATCGAGCTGATGCAGAGCAGCGAGTTGTAAGTACTGTGAGTGTGATGACCTGATGACCTCATGATGACCTCATGATGACCCATATCTGGTGTGTTTGTGTCAGTCTGTTCATCAGAGCTCTTTTCCCTGAGAACCTGGAGGCTGAGAAGAGAGGGCGTCCGAGCACCGCCAGCAGTAAGATCAAAGTGAGAGAGACCTCATGATTGACAGGTGGAGGCGAGATGACGTTCACACCAGCCCCACCTTCAGGTCACCTGACTGTGGGCGTTGCCTCGAACTGTTTTTAGCTGACGTCTGTTTCCAGTGTGAACAGACACTTTATTTCAGTTTCCTCAGGCCAAACACAGCATGAAGCAGTTTAACAGGTAACACGGCCAACAGGTAACACCGTCCCTCCCCCTTTTAGAAACAAGCTAACAGCCTGGTCCAGACGCTGATGAAATGCACCCCTCACTACATCCGCTGCATCAAACCCAACGAGACCAAACGTCCTCGGGACTGGGAAGAGAACCGAGTCAAACATCAAGTGGAATACCTGGGCCTCCGAGAGAACATCAGAGTCCGCCGGGCCGGATACGCCTACAGACGGGTCTTTAACAAGTTCCTGCAGAGGTCAGAGGTCAAACAGGGTCACATCTTCTGACTGATCTGCTGAGTCAAACATGCTAACACACACTTGTATGATTCAGGTATGCCATCCTTACAAAGGAAACGTGGCCTCATTGGAGGGGCGAGGAGCGCAAGGGAGTCCTACACCTCCTTAACTCTGTCAACATGGACCATGACCAGTTCCAGTTGGGCAAGACCAAAGTCTTCATCAAAGCCCCAGAGTCGGTAAGAGACACAGACAGGAAGGACAGCTCAGGACTTTCAAAGTAAAATTAACCATTATCAGGAACACAGTCGGGTTCTGCTCTCCAGCTGCAGTACAGTACTACAGTACCCATGAGCCTTAGCATTGGTGTATGACATTGTTGGGTCATTTCTCAGAAAAAACTAGAATGCAGCTTCTGAACTGATCCATAATGTCTGAATTCATCCCAGCAGTGCTGTTTCTGAAACAGGCAGGTTCTGCCCCTCTCTTGTATTTATGTTTTCTGTCTTTGTCTCTGAAGCTCTTCTTGTTGGAGGAGATGAGGGAGAGGAAGTATAACGGCTATGCTCGGGTCATCCAGAAGGCGTGGCGTAAACACATCGCTGTCCGCAAGTACGTCAAGATGAGGGAGGAAGGTGAGACTGGTTTCAATAAGTGGTTTGAGGGGGCACCTTGTTTGGCACCTTGTATGTCACCTTGTATCTCCATTAAGCGATTTTCCGTTTCCAGCCTCTGACGTCCTGCTGAACAAGAAGGAGCGGCGCAGAAACAGCATCAACAGGAACTTTGTGGGCGACTACATCGGGACAGACAACCATCCAGAGATCAGACAGTTTGTCGGCCGCAGAGAGAGGATCGACTTTGCAGATGTTGTGGTGAAATTTGACCGAAGGTTTAGGGTAAAAACTAGTGTCCCACAACATCCTGACTGATGCTTCGTTCCCTTTCAGGCACCATTACCCTTCCTCCTCCAGGTCTCAGACTTTAGGAGCATCATTGAATTGAAAAAAATTGAATAAGGTCAGGTGACTCAGAAGTATTGATTTCTTTTCTTAGAACATCTTACGGTTCATGTGATAGCACCACAGCTGTGGATTTGATGGAAGATCAGCAGATGCTGAGATCCAAGGATGCAGGGAATGTGCTAGATGGTATGGAGATGGAGTTTGACATCAAGTCAAAATATCCAGACTGTGTGCGAGGTCCCTGTGTTATCATTGCCCATTTGCTCTGATTGGACGACTGCCTCAAACACCTTTGATGAATGTGTTTTACAGGTCAGACTGAAATTCACTTCCTGGCTGAACTCTCAGTGTCTCTGTTGTTCCCCAGACTGTGAAGCGCGACCTCATCCTGACCCCGAAGTTTCTGTACCTGATTGGTCGGGAGAAGGTGAAGCAGGGTCCAGATAAAGGTCAGATCCAGGAGGTTCTCAAGAGGAAGATTGAGCTCAACAAGATTCAATCAGTTTCCCTGAGGTACCCCACCAGAAACAGATCTAGAACCAGGACCAGGGCTATAACTAGACTACTTTGAATATTAACTGACCAAATACCTTGATTCATCTTTCTGTCTATGTGACTGTCTGTCTCTCTACCTGTCTGTCTCACTGCCAGCACCCTGCAGGACGACATCTTCATCATCCATGAGGAGGAGTACGACAGTGTTCTCCAGAGTGTCTTTAAAACAGAGTTCCTCAGTCTGCTGGTCAAACGCTATCAGGAGAAAACTCAGAAGAAACTACCGCTTAAATTCAACAACCTGTTAGTACCAAGACTACGTTTGTCTTACTCAAACATGAGATGTACATAATGTCCACTGGTGTCTTGACCACATATTTATCTGTTAATGAGTAAATCAAGTGGATCCTCCACATCCACATCGCTGCTAACATTGCTGAAAATGCCCCGACAGCCACGATGGTTTTTTAAATTAATATGAAATTTACATCAGCTGTATCCCTGCTGCTGTCTCTGTCTGCCAGTCTGGAATTTAAGGTGAAGAAGGGCGGCTGGGGTCCATTCAGCTCTTCAGGGTCCAGACAGATCCAGTTCCAGGTGGGTCAGGGGGATGAGGCCATCCTGAAGCCCAGTGGAAAGGTCCTGCAAGTCTCCATTGGACCGGGTCTGCCCAAAAACTCCAGTGAGTTCTGACTGAATTCATCCCAGATAACTGTACCACAACATCCAGTGTGCTCCCTCTCACTTCCTGTCTGTTGGGATTGTAGGACCAACAAGGAGGGACAACAGGAAGAGTCGTTACATGGGCAGCCAGGGCCCGCCCACCAACCAGTACAGCTCAGGTACCAGAAACCCTCCATGTTTCAGCTCGGAGGTCAACTCTGAGCGACTGTTGCTTCAAAATGTTTTGTTTTTCTTCAGCACCTCGCTCTAGAGGGGGCGGAGCTCCCAGAGGAGGCCCCAATTCCTTCAGAGGCTCCCTGCTGAGGCAGCAGTCCAGCATGGAGCAGCCCAGTCTGCCCCGCCTCCAGAGCCACCATCGCCGTGACAACCGCCCTCCACAACAACAGGACATGGGTTTTATGGATGTCCCTGACCAGGGCGCCGCAGGGTCAGCCAGCAGGAAACTTCCCAGTATAACCAGTAATG
Source organism: Datnioides undecimradiatus (assembly GCA_008933995.1). NCBI lineage: Eukaryota > Metazoa > Chordata > Actinopteri > Lobotiformes > Datnioididae > Datnioides > Datnioides undecimradiatus. Next base: position 697,067 of record WARS01001888.1, read on the forward strand.
GTAATATAGCCAGTAACTTCAGTTCTTTAATCCCTGTGTGTTGCCTACAGAATGCAGCGGCGGCGGTCAAAGGAGATGAAGCCTAATCCTGGAGCAGGTCGACCTAAACCAGCTCCTAAACCAAAGCCCCGGTCCCCGCAGTGCCGAGCTCTGTACGCCTATGATGCCCAGGACACTGATGAACTCAGCTTCAATGCTGATGATGTCATCGAGATACTCACTGAAGGTACTTAATACTGCCGTCAGTGCCACTGTTACTGCTGCTGCTTGTACTTCAGCTCATAAAGACGTCCTGTTGTGCGTCTGTCATTCAAGACAATAACGGACGTGCAGTCTTGAATGACAGACTCTGTTTCCTGTCCTGGGAGTTTCATTGTTCAGTCTTTGTAAATAAGGTTCCTTAAGGTTTAGTGAACAGGGTCAAACCCATACCTGCTCATGTGAATACCTCTAAACTAGATCAAACTGACCAATCAGGGCTCTTGTTGAGTCCTGTAGTCCGGATGTGTACTTCCGGAGTCAGCGTCTGTGTCTGTATGTTCTCCAGATCCGTCCGGTTGGTGGTTTGGTCGGTTGCGCGGCAGAGAGGGGATGTTCCCTGGAAACTACGTGGAGAAGATCTAGACCTCCAGTCTAGGGGTCAGAGAACAGGACCTGCTGCTGCAGCTGGGGTCACAGGTCACCAGAGTTTCAACACATCATCTGACAGGAAACAGGGAGCAGATAGTTCATCCACAAGCAAACACCTGTTCATTTCAGCTAGAGTGACGACACCTGTCAGTCAACCACAGGTGCAGCTGTATCATCCAGAGCCCAAAGACTGTCCAAAGTGGACTGAAAGTGTCTCCATAACGTTATGTACCATCAGTTTAAACGTCCCTGTGTGACTTCAGTTTCTGGTCATCACTGATGATTTAAAAGCAGCAGCTCGATCAAACTTTACATCAGTGTTACCTTGGAAACCTCCATGAGAGTATCAGTGCCAGTGCCCCCTACAGGTCACATCCAGGGTTTTGACATGTTGACAGAACAAAGAACATGATGAGAACAAAGAAGAACAGCAAATAACGTGGTGGGACAAAAAGCATTTAAGTGTCCGCAGCGTTGGAGAAGAAGAGATGAATGGAAACTGAAAGTCACACAGGAACTTTAAAATCTGAATAAATCTTTATTTGGCTGAAAAACCTGCATGTTTTAACTTTCTGATCGAAAAAAGTAAAATAAAACAAAAGTTACATGAGATTAAACAATTATTTAAATGTTTTTACATTTAAATAATTTTCTGTTGCTTTGTGGAGAAATGGCTCAGATCCAACTATGTGATCAGTGATCATCCAGCTGACCTGGAAACAATAAACCTGTCTGAGCACCGAGTTTATTTTTGCTCATTTCACAGATGTTCGTTTCACCTGCCTGTCAACTTCAACAGCCTCCTGTAATGATCTAATGATCAGACAGGAAGGGAGTCATTTTTCAGAAAACAGATAATATCTTTTACATCTCTGATGTTTTTGGACTGTTGGTCAGACAAAACTGACATCACCTATTCAGTGATTTTCAGTAATTTCATTAGTCAAACGATTGATTCACTGAGATCAATCAAGAGATCAGGAGATGAACTGAAAATGAGAATAATCATGACTCTGTGTCCCTGTGAGAAATATCAGAAACTGTAACGACCTGATTTTAATATGATCTGAAGACGCAGTATAGAAATAAGGAAACTACATTACCCAGGATTACATTCTCCCAGAGGCTCATGGTGCTTTCAAAAGCTGAACAAAATATGTGAAGTGCTATAATTTGAGCATGTGATTAAATACAAACCTGTCCATGTTTTTCCACACTTAAAACCTGAATATTAAAATCTTTTACATCATTTACAGTATAAAGTTGTAAATGAGTTAAACACCTTTTTAGCAAAGTTTATGACTTTATCCTTTAATCCGTTTTGATATTTGTTCCAAATGACAAATTTATTATGTATTCAGAGTGGCGTTCCTGCTATAAAAAACCTTAAATCACTTTTTTCTAGTTTAAATAAAATCTAATTCCTGGTCTAATAAAACATTTCTGTCTTTCTCTGTGCTGCACAACTGAGTGTTTGGACCTCAGCATCATTTTCTCCTCGTGTTTAATGTTCATGAGCATTTTTCACGTGTTTCACCTCAAAGACGCCCGTTTTTACGACATTTACACCGGACCGTGAAGGCATCCTGACCTTTTACCCACGTTACCGACAGTCATGCGTTCGTGTTAACGGTAACGTCTGAGTAACAGCCCGCTGCTCGGTGAGCCGGCGGTCACCGTTTACCAGATCCGTTAACCGGTTAAGGAACCGTTAGTCGGTTAGCTAGCGGTCAAAGCGCGAGAGTTAGCAGCTAACGGCTAACAGAAGATGGAGGAGTTTCTATTGAGCTGCCAAAGAGCCATGCAGGTAACACACACACACACACACACACACACACACACACACACACGTTTTGTCAGTTAGCTCGACAGGCTGTGTTAGCTTGTTAGCTCAGTTTTAGTGATTTTAACAGGTGATGTCCGATGTGGATGTAAAGACTTACTTACTTTTGGCTTCCGGTCAGTTACACTTTTCAAAGTAAACTTCCGGTGTGGGAACAACTTAAATGCACAGGAAACAAAACACAAAGTGTCAAAGGCTGAAAGCTAAAAGGAATCCGGATGACACCCTGAACAGGTCACCTGACCATCTCTCCTGAGTGAGTCGTCAGACGTCACATGGACCATTTGGACCTGTGTGAAGTTCTGACAGTCCCGAGTCTGCAGCACTGTAGCATCTCTCTGTGGTGGTCAGCTCCTGATCTGGAAACAGAGGTCCCAGTTCTGCACAGACAGTCGCCACAGTCCAGTGTTTGTTTCCTGAAGCCTCTTCTCTGGATCTCAGAGACCCAAACCCTGAAAACCAGACCCAGTACAGAATCCCTTCACCTCCCAGCTTTACAGTCGCACAGCATCTGTAGTGTTGGTCCAAAACAGATCCATCAGGACCAGATCCACAGCAGCTAATCCATCCTGTTGGCTCCAGTGGGGCATTCATGACAGACACAAACACAGTGTTAGTTCTCAAGCTTCACCTCCTTCTTCATTCAACGAAGAAGATTTGGCTGAATTTATTATCTAAACCGCAGATTAATTAGAAATTCTTCCTAAAACACAAACGAGTTTATTCACTTTCAGTCTCAGAGGTGTAGCGACGGATCTTCTCCATGATCTTCTTCATTTGCTGCAGCAGAGCGCAGGTCCGGCTGGTTCAGGGCTTCATGTTGTTTTGGGGAATGAAGCCTGTGATGTGGACTCCATGGTGTGTGCTCTGACCTACGCCTACTTCCTGTCCAAGGTGAGATTCTGACCAATCGGTGCAGTGTTTGTCCACAGAGGTGCTGAGTCAGTGAGTCTGTCTCTCTCTGTCAGACCGCTCAGAGTGAGCTGCTTGCTCTGCCGCTGTTGAACATCCGTCAGCCGGACCTGGTGCTGCGCTCGGATAACGTCTTCCTGCTGCGGCAGACCGGGTTGTCTACAGATCTTCTGCTCTTCAGAGAGCAGCTGGACCTGCGGGCACTGCACCGAGCTGGCCGCCTGCAGCTGACGCTGGTGGACCACAACATGCTGCCCAGGTAGCTGCAAACCCTGGACAAGTACACACAAATGTGCTAGCCAGGTAGCCACAGCCACTACTCCTCAGGTAGTCCCAGCACAGAGAGCAGGTGGTTTGTCATTGCCAGCCACAGTCTGGTTCCTCAGGTAGGTGTGAACAAACCTGTCTCATCAGGCTGTGTCTGTCCTGCAGTGCAGACAGCGACCTGGAGGGGGCAGTGGTTGAGGTGATCGACCATCATTCACTGGAGAGACAGCCCTCCCTGTCCTGTCCTGTTACCGTGGAGACAGTAGGATCCTGTGCTACCTTGGTAACAGAACGCATCATCAAGAAAGCTCCGGAAATCCTGGACCAGCAGGTCGCTCACCTGCTCTACGGTACCTGAACAGTACTGTACTGTGTACTCTGTGTGTACTGTGTGTGTGCTGTGTTTACTCTGTGTGTACTGTGTGTGTGCTGTGTTTACTCTGTGTGTACTGTGTGTACTCTGTGTGTACTTCATGTACTCTGTGTGTACTCTGTGTAGCGGCGGTGGTGCTGGACTGTGTGAACATGGCTCCCTCAGCGGGTAAAGTGACTCCTAAAGACTCTCAGGTTGCTGCAGCATTGGAGAGCCGTTTCCCTGCTCTGCCACCGAGAGGCGCTCTCTTCCAGAGTCTGAACAATGCCAAGTTTGACGTCTCAGGTTGGTCACAGAAACCTGTTGCCAGGTATTTACTGCAGTACATGGAAATATTCGCTGCCAGGATGCGTTACCTCTGATGTCTGCTGAACTAAAGCAGTAGTTGTAGTACACACACACACACACACACACACATACACTTACTGACCTATGAAGTACTAACTGCAGTGTTTTGTCCTCAGGTCTGAACACTGAGCAGATGTTGTTGAAGGACATGAAATCTGTTACAGGAAGTTTGAATCTCGCGGTCTCTGTTCTGTACATCACTCTGGAGGTCAGTACCACAACCTCTACTGCTGTACTGCACCCTGTACTGCACCCTGTACTGCACTCTGTACTGCTGTACTGCAACCTGTACTGCTGTTCTGCAACCTGTCCTGCTGTACTGCACCCTGTACTGCTGTACTGCACCCTGTACTGCTGTACTGCAACTTGTACTGCACCCTGTACTGCTGTACTGCACCCTGTACTGCTTTACTGCACCCTGTACTACACCCTCTACTGCACCCTGTACTGCTGTACTGTACCCTGTACTGCACCCTGTACTGCTGTACTGCAGCCTGTACTGCACCCTGTACTGCTATACTGCACCCTGTACTGCTGTACTACACCCTGTACTGCATCCTGTACTGCTGTACTGCACCCTGTACTACACCCTGTACTACACCCTGTACTGCACCCTGTACTGCTGTACTGCACACACGCGCACACAAACCGCAGTGTACTGCCAGCACACAGTGCAGTGACAGTGTATTAGTCTGTGCCAGAGTTATGTCCCTGCTCTGAGCCATTAGTACCTGGAGGTCTTTGACCAATCAGCTGTGAGCTTCAGTCAGATGCAGTGAGGTCAGGCTGACAGCAGGTGGAGACAGAGAGCTGCCCAGAGCTGTGTCTGACAGGCGAAAGATCAGGAGACATTCTGGGTAGCATAGGAGATCACTAAGATGTGTGTGTGTGTGTGTGTGTGTCAGGACTTCCTGCAGAGGGTGGATCTGGTGGCAGAGCTCTCAGGTTTCTGTCTGAAGTTTGGATTCGACCTCCTGCTGATGATGACCATCTCCTTCACTGAGAACAAAGAGCCAACCAGAGAGCTAGCTGTGTTCAGCCACAGCACCACCTGCAGGGAAGAGGTACATACCGCAGACACACACACACACGCCACAGACACACATGCACACACACGGACACACACAGACACTGCAGACACACACACACAAACACACAGTGATGTTTCACTTTGAGTTGCCATGACAGCTCAGGTGTCCTCCCTCTTCAGGTGAACCTCTACCTGGAACAAGCCCAGAACCCCGCCCTCAACCTCTGTCCAATCAGCAGTCCCCATCCTCTCATCACAGCCTATCATCAAGGTAAACTCAGTGTAATAAAGGTTGAAATGGGAATGAGGCGACAGATCGGCCTGCAGTGAGTCAGGAGCAACAAACATCCTGTTTGTTTGTAAACAAACACTCTGGGATGTTTACATGTCCTCCTCTCTGTGTCTATTGGCTCTCTGAAGGAAACTCTCTGGCGTCTCGTAAGAAGCTCCTCCCCATCATTAAGGACTTCCTGCAGGAGCGGAATGAAGATGGTTGCCTGGGAGATGGTCGCCTTGGAGACGTGGAGGAGGAGGAGTCTTGCGTCCCTCCAACCCCAATGAACAGTTTGGTAGAGGGATGTCCTCTGGACAATGGCCTGCCTCACATCAGCGCTCAGGACCTGGAGGAGAAGTTCAGCAAGATGGCCGACAGAGGAGGGCACTGAGCTGTGTGTCTACCTGTCTCTCTCTCTGTCTGTCTCTCTGCCTGTCTGTCTCTCTGCCTGTCTGTCTAATGTGTGGACCAGGATGATGAAGGTACCACAGACACAGACTAATTTGATGTCACAGATTAAAAACATGGACTGACATCACTTCCTGCCATCAGAGACAGTTTCCTTATTGATGAATAAAATCCAGAATCACCTGGAGCACCACCTCACACTCTGCTGTGATGTCACCACACTCTGCTGTGATGTCACCACGCTCTGCCGCGTCGTGGTTGTTCAGCCGCTGGGTGTAAATCCTGACTGTTTAAATAAAGTTCAGGTTTTGAATCAGGACATCTATTTGATTAAATGTGGTTTTAAACTGAATCAGCTTGGTTGTGTCGTCATGGATCCTGTGTGCAGGTCTCATGTGGGTCTACAGTCAGAACCAGTGTCACACCAAACTTAGGATCTCAGAAGTTTGTGTGGTGTTGCTCCTGTGACCTCAGGTGATGTCATACCCATGCATCACTGCAGCCAGGTGAGAGGAAACACCAGGGCAGGTCAGCAGATAAAGATGAAGTGAAGACTCGTCTTTGAGGATCTTTAAGCGCGTCTGCAGTGTCCAGCATTCAATGAACATGTGCAGTCACATGACAGCTCCATGTGATGTCACTTCCTGTGTATGTCTCTAGTCAGTTCATCTGTCTCAACATGTCAGGTTGATTCACACTTCCTGTTGTATCACAATAAAACACTCTGAACCACAGGAGGGATTGCATTGTGAAACAGACAGGAAGTGATGAGTGCAACAGGAAATGACCCAAGGAGTTATTTTAGTTTCATGTTGTTTTTAGTTGATCTGCTTGTCTGCGGGCGCAGCAGCAGCAGTGCAGCCTTTAAACATGCAGCTGACCTTTGACTCTTGAACTCTGCAAGCTTTTGATAGTAATTAGATTGTTACTTATTCGTCAATAATTATTAATAATCTATAATAATTTATTACTTTCAAACTTTTTTCAGAGAAAAACTGAAGCGCTATTTGTTCTGACTCTGCCCACTTTTCAAACCGTCCAATCAGATTCCTCCAAATGTTACATCCAGCCTGCACTTCCTGTTTTCGTCACTGTACGGAGGAGACAGACTGTCCACATCAGGTTCACTTGTCTGGTTTAACAACAAATTGCTTTGACACACAAATACTAAACGATAAACACATGAATCAGTATTAATATTAATTGCAGTAACAGTTTATGTTGTGGTCTCAGGCTGACAGCTGCTGTTTCAGTTATGTCTTGTTATTGTGTGTCCTCATGTCTACAGTGCTGCTCATTAATCAGGAAAATAAAGTGGGGTTTTCTGAAAATCAGCAGCAGGAGGGACTAAATCAGTGTTTCAGTTGAGACAGAAAGTAAAGACAAATAAAATTATTGTCAACAGTCTGAATTCAAATTAAAACATTTTGATTTTCAGTCTGAATTCAGATCAGAGACATTTTAGTTTCCTTTAACTTCTACAGAATGAGTAGTAGGCAGGCAGTAGGACCCTGAGGACACCTGCCACTTCCTCCTACTTAAAATAGCTTCAACAGCTGATTGGTTAATATTAATGAAGCCAGAGTGAAGCTGAGCTGCTGCCTCACCTGTCTGCACAGAGCAGGTAAGCACTGACCAATCAGATGTCAGTTCTGCTGCAAAATGCAGCAGAACCTGTCAAGCAGAGAGCAAGAGGGGGCGAGTCACATTGAGTCAGAGTGGAACTCCCAGAGAGAGAGAGAGGAAGATACTCTCAGAGACATCCAGCAGCTCATACATGCTGGTCAGAACACAGTGTGACATCAAAGTGACATCATGAGCTCCCCCTCTGGGCACACGGACAGGATCCCAGCGGACAGGTGTGCAGAGGACAGGTACGTTTATTATTTAAAACTCATCAACAGTGACAGATCCTCGGGGTTCACTGTGTGTGTGTGTGTGTGTGTGTGTGATGTGTATGCTGTTTCCTGTTCCTGCAGAAAGAGGAAGTTTGGTCAAAGTTTCTTTCCAGTGTTTGTTGTTCCAGACGGTCAGTGAAGGGGTCTCTGTGGTGCGTTCTCTGATGTTTCAGTGTAACTGGGGACTTCCTGTCCCCTGACTTCCTGTCTCTGATGCAGGTCCAGCAGCTGCTCAGAAAACCTGTGCAGGGTTTTTTTTGTTAATTTAGTTGAAACTTTCTGAAATTTTCATGTCTGATTCTGTTTCCTCTGTAAACATGAATAATCAGGTGTGACTTCCACCTGAGTTCAGGTTCTCTGACTGGAAGCTGCTGGTTGTTTCCATGGTGACATCAAGGTTCAGAGCAGACGCTGTTCTCACTTGCATCTGTTTGATGAGCAGCCACTTCAACAATCCTGGAACCTGGAAACACATCCTGATACTCCTCAAGCACTCTTTGATTAGATTAGATAAGATTAGATTAGAAAATACTTTTAAGCATTCTCTGGTAAACCTGGAATGTCCTTGAGAACCTATTCAACTCTTAACACTGGAACCTCCACAGTCTCTTGTAGAACATACCCAGACACTCCGCAACCTCCTCCAGCACCTCTTGTCAACCCCTCTTGAAAACTCACAACAAACCACTTTAAGATCCTTGAGCAGCTCCAAGCTCCTTTAACAAACCAGGAACCTCTTCAAGCACCCCTTGAATCTCAATAAACACTCCTCCCCAACCCTCCTTTCTCAAGGACTCCTTGAATCTCTTCAGTGATTTGTGGAAATTTTGTAAGATCTTCAAGCACCTCAAAAAAACCTGGAGCCAACAGGTAAGAACCCCTGTCAGAGCCCTGCTGAGAGTGCTGAGCTTTCCTGAAGACCCTGAAAGCAGCACTGCCCCCCCACCCCCCACGAACGCACACACACACACACACACACACACACACACACACACACACACCTTCCCCTGATCTCCTTCACCTGTGACCTGAACACACAGGTACACAGGTGTGGTTACCTGTGTGTGTGTGTCAGATAAAGTAACAGCAAACAGAGGAACAATAGAGCCCCACCTCTCCTCACCTGCACAGGTGTGTCTCAGGGAACAATCAGAATCTGAGCAGTCAGGCAGGTTCATTCAGTCTCATCACAGTCAGACTTGATCAGAACGAGGTCGAACTGTTACCTGTCGACAGGTGACAGGTGAGAGTCACATGACAGGAAAAGCAGGAAGAAGCTTAAACTGTTGTGTTGGTTTTGCTGTGTTTGTGTGTTGCTGTGTGTGTGTCTGTTTTGCTGTGTTTGTGTGTGTTGCTGTGTGTGTGTGTGTGTGTGTGTGTGTGTCTGTTTTGCTGTTTGTGTGTGTTGCTGTGTGTGTGTGTGTGTCTGTTTTGTGTTTGTGTGTGTCTGTGTGTGTGTCTGTGTGTCTGTTTTACTGTGTTTGTGTGTGTTGCTGTGTGTGTGTGTCTGTGTATCTGTTTTGTTGTGTTTGTGTGTTGCTGTGTGGTTTTTTTTGCTGTGTGTGTGCTGTTTCGCTGCGTTTGTGTGTGTGTTGCTGTGTTTATGTGTCTGTCTGTGTGTGTGTGTGTGTGTGTGTGTGTGTGTGTGAAGAACCAGAGTTTGTTGACCTGCGTGTTAAAGCCTGTTGTTTTTGTTTACATCAGTTTTTGTGTTGATCGTTATGCAGTAGTTTTGTCCCTGCAGGGCTCCTGTAGGAGCGTCACACCCCCCCAACATCCAGGACATGGAGCTGAGGGAGGAGTGGCAGGACGACGGCTTCCCCAGGTCTCACCTCTAACCATCAAACACACACAGCAGCAAACAACAACAAAACAGGACATGCACAAACAAAAACAACATGAGTCTAAACAAGTCAACAGTTCTGTCAGAACCCTCACACAGTGTGCGTGTGTGTGTGTATCCTTTAACTAAACCTGCTGACTCGTGTGTTTCATGTCTTGGTGGTTCAGGCCTCTCCCAGAGGATTGTGGGAGTCCAGAGGAATCAGAGAGCCCAACAGGTGTCGAGCGGCAACCGGGTGACTTTGTTTCTATGACAACTACAACAACTACTGAAACAATAAAAAAATCTTCATCCTCATTGAACGTCTCCAATATCAGATTAATAACCATCAGACCAACAACTGTCAGACCAATAACCATCAAATCAACAACCATCAGACCAACAACTGTCAGACCAACAACCATCGGACCAATAACCATCAGACCAACAACCATCAGACCAATAACCATCAGACAAACAACTGTCAGACCAACAACTGTCAGACCAATAACCATCAAATCAACAACAATCAGACCAACAACCATCAAACCAATAACCATCAGACCAACAACCATCAGACCAATAACCATCAGACCAATAACCATAAAATCAACAACCATCAGACCAATAACCATCAGACCAACAACTGTCAGACCAATGACCATCAGATCACCAAACCCAGAAACATTGATTCTCTACTTGTTTAAGAAAAGGGACTGATGGAAACATAACAGAGACAGGTGACAGAGGGAGACAGGTGACAGAGGGATAGGTGTGAACCTACACAGCCGTGACCTTTGACCTTAATAACTCTGTTCTCTGCTTGTGTTGCTCAGCCCCACCCACCAGCCTCGCCCTATCAGGGAGCGTTGTGGGCGGGGCTAAGAAGCGCCTGGTGGCGCCGTCCCTCAGCCTCACTCTGAGCCGCAGAGACTCTCATGACCCGAGCCACGATGGCTTCTCCGCCGCTGCACTGTCAGCGACACCGGACGAGACGCCGTCACTCGACATCAACCTGGAGGCGCTGGAGACGCCTTCAGGCAGTGAGACAGGAACTCTGCCAGACAGTGTGCACGAGCTGGAGTGGGAGGGTGAGACAGGCTGGGAGAGAGGTGGCGTCTAACCTGAAGCAGGATTATATTTCTCTGTCCAGTCCCATTTCTGAAATACAGTTTAATACAGGACCTGACCTCTGACCTCTCTCTGACAGATGACCTCCCCCGGATGGCGAGGGGCGTGTCTGGGGCTGTGGCCAGGAGTCCAGCGGAGCAGTCAGAAGGTCTAATGGACCTTGACCAGGTGGACAGCAGGGGGCGCCGTTGGCGGAGGTTCTGCATCTCTGGACATGAATATCACGTCAACATGAGCGTCCTGGAGCCGTACCTGCAGGTCCTGTCACACGGAGGTCAGACACACTCACCTACAGAGTTAAACACTGACCCACTGGTCAAAGGTCAAAGGTCATGGAGAGTTTGGTCCAGGGTGCTGATGTCATGTCCAACATGTCAGAAAACAGGAGTTTGAATTAGCGCTGAAAGTCAGAACTGCTGGACTGGTTTTAAATCTGATGCTGCACATTCTCATGATCAATAATTAATGATCATTAACGTGTCTATAACGTGTGTGTGACGTGTGTGTGACGTGTCTGTAATGTGTGTGTGATGTGTTTGTAATGTGTGTGTGACGTGTGTGTGATGTGTGTGTGATGTGTCTGTAACGTGTGTGTGATGTGTGTGATGTGTCTGTAACGTGTGTGTGATGTGTTTGTAATGTGTGTGTGTGATGTGTCTGTGACATTTGTGTGACTTGTGCGTGGATGTGTCTGTAACGTGTGTGTGACGTGTCTAAAGCCTGAATACTTTGTTACATTTAGCCACACATCATTCCAGTGACGTCTTGTGCGTCTTGGTCGTCAGGTTACTATGGAGATGAGATGAACGCCATCATCCTGTTCACTTCCTGCTACCTGCCGGAGAACACGGTGGAGGACTATGAGTATGTTATGGACAACCTGTTCAGGTGAGCTGTGATTGGAGTCTGTTAATTAATGAACTAAATTTATAGTTTGACCAGGAGGAACCAACGTGAAAGCAGTGGAAGTGTCAGCGCTGAAAAACAGTGTGTGTGTGTGTGTGTGTCGTCTCGCAGGTACATTTTGGGGACATTGGACCTCATGGTCTCAGAGAACTACCTGCTGGTCTACCTGTGTGCCATGGCTCCCAGAAACAAACTGCCTGCTATCAAATGGCTCCACCAGTGCTACACCTCCATTGACAGGAGGTACGATTGATTCACTCACCTGGACAGCAATGCAGGGTTCACTCCTTAAGTCTCATGTTTCTGCAGCTTGTTTGAGTATCAGCTGCCATTTATGGGTAAACATCAGAGCGCACATTGCTTCCATGGTGATGGAGGTGTCATTTAAGCCTCTTGTCTGTTCAGGCTGAAGAAGGACCTGAAGGGGCTGCTGGTTGTCCATCCTGCCTGGTACATCAAAGCTCTCATCACTGTGGTCAAGCCTTTCATCAGGTCTGCACCACACACACACACATATCCACCTAACAGCCACCTAATGATGCCCCACCACCCATCCAAAATGCCCCAGCAGGCAGCTAATAAAACAGAAACAGTTGCCCAAAAGTCCATGGAAACTGCCTGACTACCAGCCTACTACTCCCAGTCAAACACTATAAATACCATAGCAACACTGGCCCCTGCCCCACCTGAGCCCTACAACTTTCACACAACCATCTGGAAGTGCAGCTGAACACATTATCTCAGCAACCAGCTTATTCCTCCACTGACTGTCGTCCAGTAAACACCTTGTATCAGCTCTCCACTGACAGTCTGACCCTGGGGGCTGAATTCACGCAGCACAACCCCACGAATGTGGGAGGAGACAACCAGCATGTCCTCCTGATCTGAGGCAGACACTTCCCTCTGTGACTCTGCAGCTTCACTGCTGCTCAGGCTGCTGGTTGCTCTCTGCAGACAAACATCAGCTCCATCAACTCCATCAGGCTCTGACTCAGGCTCTGACTCAGGCTGAGGGTCCAGCTGCACGGTAACCATGTGCGACCTGCAGATTGTCATTGTTCCTGTAACTCTGCCGTGCTGTGTTTAAGAACATCACACACTATCCAAGTGTTTGGAGCAGCAGCTAATGATGATGCTTGATGTGACCTGGTATACTGGCTCACAGATGCTACACATGCGTTACCATGGTGTGCTGCATTCAGGAACAGCAGATATTAGCTACTCTGTGTTAGCATCCAGTTAGCAACAAGAGATTTGTGGGGAAATATCTTCATGAAGTTTCTGTTGTTTGTGTCCACAGCGAGAAGTTCAGCAAGAAGATTCGGTTCATCCAGAGTCTTCAGGAGCTGTCTCAGTTCATCCCCACAGACCGACTGCAGATCCCAGATGCAATACACCAGTAAGAACAGTTCTTCTGTTCTCTGACTCTGCTGTAGTTCCACTCAACTTCAGCTGTTCTTCCTACTGATTTGTTCTGTGATGCTGGTTTATTTCACTTGTAATCTGGATGATGCTCTCTGCTCCAGACTTCATGAAAACTTCACTTCTCCATCACTGTTCTCTGTAAAGTCTGTGGTGATTCATAAATGAATCCTGATGATAAACTCCTGTCCCTGATGTGTCTGTAGATATAGAAACTCGCTGAACCTCATGTACACTTCATTTGACTGTTCTTATCTAATTAATTAACTAATTCACTAATTCACATAATTGATTAACTATGTTCTTCCTCTGGTGTTCCTGCAGCTTTGATGAGAAGTTGAACAGATGACAAACACAGACTCACAGAAGTTGGCAGACTGGATGGATCCCAAAGGTCGAGGGTCATCAGGATCTTCAGGAGCCTCCAAACCTGGTGACCTTTGACCTCTTCTTGTACATAAACATGTTAATTTATACTGAGTCTCTTTGAATCAGGGGAGGGTAAATTAAACGTTCTCCTGCAGCTTCCTGTTCTCCTCAGAAAAGCAGAGAAAATCTGCTGGAACCTATTTATTTACAGTCCTGATAATCTTGTTCCTGCTGGGACTCTGGTTCTTTCTGAGACTACACCAGACCAGAACAGACCCACACCACATCACATCACATTCAGAACATTTTAGTATCTGATGAGCGAACTCTGGTCACACTCAAGGATGGTTTACCTGTTTACCTCATTAGACTTGGAGGCTCCAGCTCTCAGCATGTACTCCAGGCAGGTGACAAAGCTCAGTGTAACACCTGAGAAGAACGATATCATGTTAAACCTGATCTGATCTGTATGAGGCTGCATCTTTGAACGTGATCTTTGAATGATCCTGAGCACTGTACAAACTGCAGGTGTGTTGAAAATCCTGTAAACTGCGTCAGACAGAAGCATTTTTCCTTTTAAGTCCTGGAGTTTCTGTGTTTTGTTCACCATTGTTCAAAAGTCTTTAGTTTGTAATTTCAGAGAGAAGTTGTTGAGGGTTTTCTTGTTTCCTCCCATCTGGCCAGTTCGATCTGAGCAGCTGAACACAAGTGAAATAACGAGTGTTTTACCTGTGGTACCAAGATCTACCTGTAAGAAGTGAACCGATCAGCACTCTCAACACAATTAAACCTGCTTGATTTCTCATATTTTGTGTTTTACTACATTAGCATAAAACTGTTTGAAGTGCTGAAAGACGCAGGAAATGAGCTAAATCAATCAGCTCATGTGGCCAATAACCTATGGATCAGTCTGAAAATCTGATGTTATTAACTGTTCACAATCTGCAAAATCGTGTTTCAGGGCCGTGGGACTGAATTCAGCAAACTGAGCTCTACATTAATAAAATCACAACTTTTGAAGAGGTAAAAAGGTCTGGTGTATTCCAGCCAATCAGGTGTGATAGCAGGTGTTTCCAGGTCAGTTGCAGCAAATGAAGCAGCTGCATGTGAAGTCAGAATGAGACGTTTCACTTCGGGTGACAGTAAATCAGTCTGGAGTGTTGAGACACAGGTGGACCAGCAGGTAGCTCGTCTGTGCTGATGCAGCTAAAGTAAAACTCGTTGGCTCAATTTCAGTTAATAAAATCTGATTATTGAACCAGCAGAAGATCTGCTCTGATGTCCACTGAGCTTCAGATGAAAACCTTTAAAAACACTTTCAGCCACAAACTTTTCATTTTCTGCTTTAGATTTGATTAGATTCCTTTATTAGTCCCACACCGGGGAAATTACAGTGCCACAGCAGCAGGAAAAGCCAGAAGGACAGTGCACACAGGGTAGAATCATATTTGCAAAAATATAAAAAATATATAAAAAAGTATATCAGTGGAAGAAAAACATATATACAACAGACAACAGAAGTGGGTGGAAATAATAAATATATATAAATACCAGTGGATTATTATTATTATTATTTTTATTATTATTATCATTATTAAATGAGGCCAGGGAAATGAGCTGGAGCTGAGGCGTCTGTAAGTGTGTATGAATGTGACTGTGACGGTGTGTGAACAAGTGTATGTGGGTTCAACCTCAGCTCAGTTTTGAGCAGCTGCTGCACTTGTTGTTCAGCAGCAGCCGGACAGTGAATCGATTCTATTCTCATCTCATGACTCTACTGTTCGCTCTCATTTATGGCCCGCCAGCTACAGGCCCCGCCCCCCCGCGACACGAGCTGTCCACGCGTCCCCTCTGCACTCTGATTGGCTATGTTCGCCCAAACCGACCGTGCTGACCAATCAGAGAGCGCCATTCTGCAGCAACTCGGTGTGTCCACTGTCTGACCACATGGTGCTCGGTGACCGGTAACGGGACACCGGGACGCCCCCTGCACCCCCCTCCGCTATAAAACTGCCCTGAAAGTGTTTACAGACACAGACCGGCCGAGATTGAATCAGAGTCATTCAGTAGATTACTCTAATGGCGGGATAGCTCCTTTCACTTTACTCAGTTATCTGGTTTCATTAATTGTGACTAACTCACTTAAATAAGTTAATAAAAACCAATCGTCTTTTTATTGTTTATAATTATTCTTTTTTGCATCAATTTAAATTTGACACTTTGACTGAACATTTCCACTGTCATCACGGCGCAACACTCGGTGTCATCAGTCCGTCATCCCAGTGTCCGCTCTGTGCTCCGGTCTCTGCCCCGGTCCCTGCTCCGGTCTCCGGCACCGTCATGGTTCTGTCTGCGGTGAACAAACTCAAAGTCTTCCAGCTCGTCTTTTCGGATCCCGGCAGGTCCTTTTACAGCAGCGGGGACAAACTGTCCGGCTCTGTGCAGCTGGAAGCAGCTCAGTGTTGCAGGGTGTCCGGGCTCAGGGTCATCGCCGCCGGCTGTGCTCGCGTGGAGCACCGCGGCGGAAAGAACCGCAAGACCCGCAGCCAGGAGGTGGAGTATCTGAAGTATGAAGAGGAGTTACGGCTGGAGGAGGTGCTGAGTACAGGTACGGGATCCAAGTTGAAAGACCAGATCAGAAAATCTAACCCCTCTGTCAGCAAAGTACGGAAGCTTATAGCTGCCACATGAAAAAGAAAAAACATCGCGTTTCAACGTGAACGGATTCACACTGACGCTGAAGTGCGGCTATACGCAGCGTCCATTAAAGAACGGATCGTGAAAAGATGCTAATAGATGTATATGATATTAAAAACTTATTTTTGTTTTTCCCCTTTTGAAACAAGTGAAGCGTCTAGAGGACTTTCTACTCACGAATCAGTTTATTCTTCGTTTCAGTGAAACAATTTGTCTGATTGTGACTTTAAGTTTGAGAAAACTCCAGAAATGAGCCGATATTCGCCAGAAACTCTCCCCACAGACCAAAATGACTTGATATGTCTGGAGTGATGAAAATGAAATGATGATATTCTCTCTGCAGTTGGAGATGAACCTCATTAATGCTCTGTGCCCTCAGACTCAGATGGCTGCTTCCTGCTGCAGGCCGGTAAAACCTACAGCTTCCAGTTTGGCTTTGAGCTGCCGGCAGCCAGGTGAGACTCCCATCGATTACAGTGCACCTGATCATACTCATTATAGATCTGATCACAAGTGATCCTTACAGGTCCTCTGGTCTGGTTTCAGGCGTCTTGTGTCGTCCTATAAAGGAAAGTTTGGTTATGTCCGTTACTACGTGCGGGCAGTGCTGGACAAGCCTTCCCAGCATGCTTTGCAGTGTGAGAGGGAGTTTGAGGTTGAGGAGCCACTGGATGTCAACCGTCCCGACCTGCTGGTACGAAAACACGTTAACACTGTGGTACAATGACACTTGTGATACACCGACGCGTTAATGCTGTGATACACCTACACGTTAACACTGCGATACACTGACGCGTTAACATTGTGATACACCGACATGTTAACATGTTAAC
The DNA here is from genome assembly GCA_008933995.1 of Datnioides undecimradiatus. NCBI lineage: Eukaryota > Metazoa > Chordata > Actinopteri > Lobotiformes > Datnioididae > Datnioides > Datnioides undecimradiatus. The sequence goes on from WARS01001888.1 coordinate 714,230, forward strand.
ACGGTGATACACAGATATGTTATCATAGATGTTTTCCCTTCAGATGTCATTTCACTGCAGCGGTTTAGCTCCGTTCATGGACGTGAAAGTTCATAGTTCACTGTGTCCTCCATCAGGCTCCAGCTGCAGCCTTTAAACAGAAGAAGGTCACCTGTATGTTCATACCTGACGGCCAGGTGTCCATCAGTGCCCAGGTTGACAGGAAGGGATTCTGTGAGGGAGAAGACATTAGCGTCAACGCCAAGTTTGAGAACACCTGTTCACGTATTGTAGTGCCAAAGGCCGCCATCATCGCCAAACATTCGTATGTCGTGGAAGGATGCACCAAGGTGACACACGGACACAAGCATAATTTCCTGTTATAGTAATTCAATTCAATTCAATTCAGTTCAATTTTATTTATATAGCGCCAATTCACAACAAAAGTCATCTCAGGGCACTTTACAAACAGAGCGGGTCTAGACCACACTCATTGCTATTAATTACACCCAACAGTTCCACCATGAGCAAGCAAGTGGCAACAGTAAGAAGACTGAAGTCCAGTGTGATTCTAAGTCATTCTTTGATCTCTGATCAATTTCAGGAGCTGCGTCAGAAACTGTCGGCAGTTCGAGGAAATCACATCATCTCTGGGATGTGCGACATGTGGCAGGGGAAGACCATCAGAGTCCCTAAACTGAAGCCGTCGTTGCTCGGCTGTGACATCATCAAGGTGGAATATGCCCTCATGGTGAGTCATTGTTGATGACATCAGCATAGCTCAGTACTAGAGATCTTCATTGGACCTTAGGTACAACAAACAACTGTCAGTTACATCTGTTCAAAGATAGATAGATAGATAGAGCACTTTATTAATCCCAAAGGAAATTCAGGTATCTAGTAGTATCATAAATTGTGCAAACAGCATGTATCAACATGAGAAAAGGGAGATAACGAAATAAAGTAAAAATAAACATAAAATTAAATACAGTTAAATAAAATAAGGTGGAGTAGGACAGAAAGTAAGATTATATAAACATACATACACATACATCCTCACATACACATACATATACACATGCGTATATACATATACATATACATACACCCCAGCATATACACACATGCTCACATACATATGGTGGGATAGTGTTTGGTGGTGTCCATCATGAGCTCAGATCAGGACAGTCCTCACTGGGAGGAGTTGAAGAGCCGTATGGCCCACGGGACAAACGACTTCCTCAGCCTGTCTGTGGAGCAGGTCAGAGACAGCATCCTGCCACTGAATGTGCTCCTCTGCATAGTGATGATGTCATGCAGAGGGTAATGGACATTGTCCAGGATGTGCAGAAGCTTGCTGAGGCAAAGATACAATTTGATCAGATACAAAGACTTAAGATGAGCCATCGCCCTCGTCTCCTCCTGGACCTCAGTAAGATGAGGTACAGTAAGTTTCATCAGCGCACATAAGAGACAGAAACTGAAGGAGAGCAATTAAACAGATGAGATGAAACGAGATTAGAGATGAGAGACCAGATGTTACTCTTCACCGCCTCCCTCCAGATCTACCTGCACATCCCTGGCAGTGAGAAGCTGATCCTGGAGCTGCCACTGGTCATCGGTACAATCCCGTTCAGCGGTGTCGGCAGCAGGACCAGCAGCATGAGCAGCCAGGCTGGATCCCTGAGCAGTCGGAGCTCCTTCCCCTCTGCTCCCCCCAGCTACAGTAACATCCACAGAGACCTGAGGGTGGATGGTCCCCGCACCCCTCTGCTGTACGACTACGACTGCGGGGAGGACAACGATGAGGAGGGGGGGCTCGTCATGAGAGCACCTGAACTGTGCTATCCCCCTCCCCCCGCATACAGCGAGGTGAGACCTTGCAGCAGACGTCAGTCACCTCATCTCACCTCACCTCACATTGTATTATCTCATCTCATCTTGCCTCACATTGTATTATCTCATCTCTTCTCCTCTCATCTCACATTGTATTATCTCATCTCATCTTGCCTCACATTGTATTATCTCGCCTCATCTCATCTTATCATATGTTAATTGATAAGATACAATATTATATAAAGAAATAATGAGATGGGACACGAGATGTTTTGAGATGAATGAAGATGACATGATGAGACATAAAAGATAAAGAGGATATCATCTTTGTTCGACCATCCTTCAGTTTAATTATCTTCTTTGGTTTGTCGTCTTCAGGTGGATCAGGATGCCGGTAACCCTTCACAGGTTGTTCATGTCTTCTGACAACCACTGTTCATCCTCATGGTTCCACCACCACTGCTGCTCCAGGGAGACTGAACAGCCCACTGTTCTGGCTGAGACTCAGCAGTTTGCTGACAGTGACTCAGCAGGTTGCTGACAGTGACTCTCTGACAGTGACTCAGCAGTTTACTGACAGTGACTCTCTGACAGTGACTCAGCAGTTTGCTGACAGTGACTCACTGACAGTTACTCAGCAGTTTGCTGACAGTAACTCAGCATGCCTTGGCTCTTTGTTAAACAGTGTTTTGATGTTGTTTCTCAGTAAATGGTTATTTTTTACGGCCACAGTTACAGGAAGTTACTATTGTACATATTTTGTAAATAAGAGCAGACGTTTATTTTTATAATTAAACAAAAAATCATTTCACATGGTTTTAGTCCCGATGTCAGTGTGTTTCACCGTGATTACACAACAAACCATCAATTTCCAGCATGAGAGTGTCTTCATCACACAGCTACCCTGCATAATAAAGAGTCACACAGTGTGATTGAACCATTTCCTGATGCCCACTGTCATCGGACTGACACTGAAGTAGGTGATGAAACTGAATTTACAGAGCGACAAACAGAAACATTCACTGCTGCACTGTCACATTAAGGCAATTGTACATTTAAAAACATAACTGCATCTTTATTTACACTGATGTAGGAAGTGACTCAGCACATTTCCTGAGAGTGTCCACAGCTACTCACTGATCAAACGAATGAACATATCGTCCGTAAAACACGATGCATCGTTACTGAGGAACAGTTTAGAGAACATCAGCAGGGAGAACACGTTCCTGCCTCAGGAGTAACAACACTACAACAGTTTTACACAGATGGGGTAGTTCTGTACCTTTACTTCATGTTGACGGTTCCTGATGAACCGGAGAAATCAAGACAACTGGTTCTGTGTGTGTGTGTGCTGTATCAGCAGTGTAATCTGACTCTGTTGTTTACGCCGACTGCAGCTGCTCACATCACAGACTCTGACCTGGACCTGACTATATATAAATAAGCATACTGTACACAGCATATAAATAAACATCACACCTGATCTGCTGAAGCTCTAACGAGTTAAAGTCATGATAATGATGTCAATCATCATGTCACAGCCACACGTCCTCCTATTTCACTATGCGTGCGTGACCAGTACCCGGTCTTCACTCTCATTGGCCAGCAGTTGAGGCCAGGCTGCATGTGATTGGTGGAGGCCTGGCGGTCACTTATTCAGAGGGTGATCGAGGAGCTGAGTCAGCTCACATTCCTCTTCCTGTTTCCACATTTAGCGTGAGTGAGAAGAAGAAACAAGTGAAAATAAAAGTGTGGAGAGAGAGAGAGAGACGGGCAGACTGGTCCACAGCCTCCATCTCCCTGTAGGAGTTAACATCAGCTGCTGCTCTAGCTTTCACCGTCCTCGAGAGCAGTAACTGGACATCGATATTGTCTGAGTCATCAACTTTCCTTTTCCTGCTCACATAAAGAGCTAAAAACACTAAAATGATGTTTAAAACAATAAAAGCGATCAAGTCTGGCCAAAGATAACTTGTCCTTGGAGTGACTCCAGGTGTACTGCCTGTCGTTCCTGTGAAGACCTTGCCAAACATCTCATGGGTTTAAATGAGACGCCTGAGTCTGGCAGGTGAGGCAGGATGAGGCTTCAGGTGATTCCTGTCTAACCTGGCGTTCTCTGTACAGTTAAAATCACCTCCCAGAAACAGGAAATCATCAGTACAGTGATGAATCACATCACATAAAACATCTAATAACTTCATTCTGTCAATACAAAACTGGAGCGTAAACACTGACCAAGGACATCTGAGTGTTTTCATGTTGAGCTCTGACTTTTAAAAGGTGACCACACATGATCTCCTCCACCTGGAGAGAGCAGGGTCTAAAGCTCCGTGAGAACATCACAGCAACTGCACCACTGTTGGAGCGTCCATGACTGAGGATGACTTCTCCCGGCCATGCCTTCCTCCACTCACGCTCATTCTCAGGGTCACTGTGATTCTCATCTAGCTTCTTCATGTCCAGCAGTTTGAAGAGTGAAGCTCTCTTCACATCACTTCTTGCTCCATTGATGTTCAAAGTTCCTATTTTTAAGTTGCCCATGGAATAAAAGGAACTTTTCACTGCAACAAACACACATACAACGAGTGTGTGCAGAGGCACTGTGGACCTAATCATCATCATCATCATCGATGAGCTGAGCTCTGACTTTAGTCACGACTTTCTTAAGTCGAAACTCTTCTTGTTCACTGAAAGTGTAATAAGGGTGGGTTCCTTTTATTTAACAGTTAATCACAACCCACCAGATCAACTAATTTGAGTTCTTTTTTACGATGGTAAGCAGTACACAATAACCCACACACAAGTTACACAAAAGTCATTTATTGAGTAAAACCCAATAAAATGATAATTGTGTAGGACAATGTCCGTCTTTTAAATGAGGGGGAATCTCCTCATAAAAACAAACCACTAAGAACTATATTAAAAGAATACTTAAAGCAATCGGAGATCTAAGTGTCCTGCTGTAGCCCGTATCCTGCTCGCGCCGTTCCTCTCGCCACGCCGGTTAGCCACCACGAGTCGTCCTCCACTCCGTGTAGCCCGAAGCTGTCACTGTCCTTGTGCTGCTCTCGTCCCTCACCGGCCTCCACTTCAGCCGATCTGCTCCTAGCGACGCCGTAGGCAGCTTTTGGGCAGAAGCTCATGTATCGACCACTTCATGTCTCCAGACCGCCAAACCACGGTTCCTGATGCCTCTGGTCGGTCTCAGAGTCCTCCGCCGTCACCGCTTCCCCCTGAGTCGGCGTCTGTTAGGAAAGAAAAGCACTCCTGCATCCAACTACCCGGCCTGCCTATCAATCCATCTGTGGGCCCGTTGTAACAGCCGATTGGCTGGTGCGGCCGTCCGTCAAAGAGGTTGCGTTTACTGCTTGAAATCATATTCGGCATGCACGTGACAACTCAAATAAAAAACAAAACAAAACTATACCCTAATAATAACAACCACAACATGCATAACTAAAAAGAATCCAAAACACACATGCAGTTAAATTAATAAACATGCAATTAAACCAAATACACAAAACACGGCACATAATAAGAAACAAAATATAACAAGCAGTCCGATATTCAGCATAACAAAAGCATCTTCCTCCTTCCTCAGCCGAGTCACAGACCTGACAGAAGCCCTCAGATCAGGGAAGAAGTGTTCGGTTTTAACAGCCCGCTGCCCTTTAGTTTCCACCAGAAACCTCCTAATTTTCTCCAGGGGATAAAAAATACATCTCATCCTCCTGTGACGGCGTCCACTCACTCGCCTCCTCATTGTCAGACAGGTCCTCTAACAGCTTCTTTGCCTTGGCGGCGCTCTACTCCTTATCAATCTCTGTGTGTTTCTGTTATTCACTTTATTTCTATTTTCACCTTGAACCTTTTTCACACTCTGCTCCTGCACGTATGCCTCAGTCTGCCGCACGTCTCCCGCCCTGCGCACACCGAGCGATTCCGACCCACTCGCAAGCTGTGATGCGTCAGGCGCATCCAAACCGGCCGACCCACCCGGCTCTTCCGACCCACTGCGCCCAGCCGCCCTGTTCAGGAGGACAGACCGCGATCCGGTCCATCCCACGGACTCGGGACAGGACCGAAACACACACTGGACTCTGAAGTAACAAACACAGGATAACTGAATCCTGAAGCTGAACGTCAGGTTCAGGTCCTTTTCTTTGGGGATCATAAAAACCTGTCGTCTGTGACACACAACAGGCTTCAGCTTCGGGGACTTGCAGCCCAGCAGCATCATCTTAATCGGGGACACCAGCTGTCCGTAGCGCGACAGCTCTTTGGCCAACTCTTCATTCTTAATGAACGGGGGAACGTTTGAAATCATTATCTTTTTTTGCGGGATTCATTAACGGGAGCACAGGGGTGAAAGTGTCCCGCAAAACAACTCCACTTTCAACGACCCGCTCAACTTTCGCCACATCGTCAAGAAAAATCACGATCCCGCTGTTCATGCGGGAGTTATCTGATCTGCCTGGAGACACTTCAGTGCAGGACTGTGATTGGCTAAAACTGTTTCAGGACCGAAAGCGAAAGTGAAGAGACGCTCGAAAAAGATGGAAGGAGTGATCAGTTTCGATCGACAGCGCCCTGATCAGCTGATCCTCAGATCGAAATGTTCTCTGTCCAGCTGATGTTTGCGTCTTTGTTCTCCCACCAAGTGATGAGTTCAGGTAACAAACTGATGATCATTTTCCACCATTACTGATTCTGCTCAACTCATTTAAGGTCAATGATGAGTCACAGACAGCTTCTTCTTCTCACCTTTAGCCCAAGATGACGTTCAGACTTCTACAAATAACCTGAATAATGTTACCCATGATACTTTGTCCTCCTCAGGATCAGGACACCACTCTCTGTGGGCACTGGCCACCTACATCTCTGGAACGACCCCATTCCCAGAGTTCTCCATGGTCCTGATGCTGGACGACATCCAGGTGGGTTACTTTGGGCCTGGTGAGGGTTGGTCGCGGTGGGGGCAGAGCTGGATCTGGGCCCAGAGGCTGTGTTGGTGCTGTGGGACATTTTCTCCAGCATGAAGAAGAGGCTGATGCTGGTCAAACACCGCTTCAACCTGACGGTGGCGGGCATTCATGTTCAGCAGAGGCTGATGGGCTGTGAGGTGCTAGCAGACGGCTGGCTGGCCCTCATCATGTTTCGGGACGGCTCAGATGGCCAAGACGCTGACAGTCTGATGTACAACATGACGCACTTCACATACGTTGGCAGGGACGGCTGGGAGCTCCAGTGGAGCACCATGAAGAGGATGCACTTACAGATGCTCTACTCAAACATCTACCTGCCCTTCTGCGTCCGGACACTCACACACCTCCTGGACCGTGAGAAGCACCTGGTGGCGTGTCGAGTCCGTCCTAGAGTCCGCCTCATAACAAAGCCGGTGGTGGGAGGGGCTCAGGTCACGTGCCTGGCCACAGACTTCTACCCTCGCCACATCAACCTGACCCTGCTACGGGGCAGCAGGCCCGTGGATGAGAGCGAGCTGAGCGGCGGCACAGTGCTGCCCAATGGCAATGGCCTCTACCAGGTGAGGAAGACACTGACAGTTGGTGACAAGGAGCTGCAGAGGAAACACAACTACACCTGTGCAACCACTCACCTGAGCCTGGACAACCAGCTGGAGGTGAGCTGGGGGGTGGAGTTCTTCCACTCGCACAGGATGCACTTCATCTCTGCTCTCGCAGGGCTGGCTCTCACTGCCGTCCTGCTGGTGGTGCTGCTGTGGTGGAGGAGGAGGTCAAAGGGCATCGCCATGGAAACACAGGAACAGCCAGAAGAAGCTGCAAATGACAACATGCAGGATCTCACCTGAGCAGGTGATGACTGCTCCATCATTACCTGAGGAGCTGTCTGTGTACACCTGTCTACGTGACTGTACCTGCGGGCCGGCCCTTCCTGGTTGGCTCAGTGATTTGGTGATGTCAGTGTTTTCCTCACATCACATCACAGTTTGAGTCAACTCATTCCTGCAGCTCCATCAGCTGATTTTCAGGATCTGGAAGATCATGTGACCTGTCAGCTGGCTGTTTATAAACCTGAATCTTTTCTGCTCCATTGCTTCTGAGACCGAAACTCCTTGTTCACGCTAAATAAATTATTAATGATTAAAGTTCAGAACACATCCTGGTTCCTGAGTCTGCAAACAGACCAACCCTCCTGCTGTGTGTATCTCAGTGTGTGTGTGTGTGTGTGTGAATAAAGTCTGAGTCATCACATCAACACGTCTGACTCTTTATTGTCCAACATGCTGAACCCGCTCGTCTCAACACAGACGGCGGCGCCACATCTCCGTTTACTCACCACCCGTTTATTGTAATAAAGGGTAAAAAGCCAAACAGACACACAGACACACACACACACCAGATATACACACGCACTGCTCAGTCAGTAAATCGCCTCGTCCATGTTTTCGTCACTGTCGGCCCCAAACTCCTCGCCGTTATCAAAGTACGACATGATGTAATCCGTCTCCTGCACAAATAAAAGCATCAGATTACACAGAGCTGAATATCTGATTACTCTGAGACGAGTATCTGATTACAGAGACGGTTACTGCAGGTTTCGCATCTGTGTGCTTGTTAATGAGTCGTCACTGAACAGGCCACTGACGCTGATGAACAGGATTAGTCTTAATTAGGGTTAACGAGCACAACAGAGGCTCCCGGCAACCAACACAAACCAAACTTCATCCATTAAAGTCTGATTTACAGCCTCACCTCCTCAAACTCCTCCTCGTCGTACTCCTCCTCTCCCTCCGCCTCCTCCTCCTCCTGTTTCTTCTTCTCTCCTCCCTCCTCCTCCTCCTCTCCTGAGCTCCCCCGCTCCTCCCTCTTCTCCAGAGTCTGACACATGTAGGTGGAAAGGTTTAGTTAAGGTGGACTTATTCTGAGAGTTAGACTACAGGGCTGTGTGGACAGGAAGCAGAGCTGATCCATGTCCAGGTCTGGACCTTCAGCGGTTCTTCTCACCTCCAGTCTGAGCAGCACCTCCTCCTTCTCCTTCAGTCTTTTCTTCTTGTGACTGGACTGAACTGCATCAGAGCGCCTGGCAGCCGCTGATGCCCCTGAGACACACAGAGCAGCGGATCAATACACCTGTCAGTCAGTATTGATGATCAATCAGCTCGGCATGTTTTCCTTTGAAAGGCAACTTCTGCTACGTTTTTGGTGAGTTTCTGTAACTAAGCAACAAAACAAATCCACTTCCTGTGGATCAGTGTGCATGAATGGTTAAGTACTGAGAGTAGTTAGAGTACTCAGAGTAGTGAGAGTACTCAGAGTAGTGAGAGTACTCCTGTACTCACCATCTCTGGCAGGTTTCTTGTTGTGGACTCTGAGCTCTTTAGGAAATCTCCTCCAGTCTGAAACACATCAACAGCTTATTGTTTGTTGTTGCTGTGTTTGTTGTTGTGTTTGTTGTTGAGTTTGTTGTTGTTGTGTTTGTTGTTGTTGTTTCAGTGGTAAACTGACCTGCAGTCCAGTCCATCGGCCCGTCTGTTGTCTCGCCACTGTGATATTTATCGGAGTATCTCTCCACGTCTGCACAGGAAACAAACAAGACCTTCACATTAAAACAACAGCAAATTAATTATTACTGACTGATCAGTGATTGATCAGCTAATCACCTGCTGCAGTTGACGTGTGTGTGTATCTGTGTGTGTGTGTGTGAGACCTCTGTGTGCAACAGCTGGCTGGATGAAGCAGGGCAGACTCTTCATGGCTCCTCTGAACTCCTGTTTGAGAGCTAAAAGATACTCTGCCTCCTCCCCACCTGCCAGGGGGAGGGGCTTCTGCTCCATCACCTAGACAACACACAAGCATATGCCACACACACACACACACACACACACACACACACACACACAGAGTAGACAAGAGGTCAGAAACATCCAATCAGCTGCTGGCTTCATCCTGTTAGAGATATGATTAAAATGTGTTTCTGTGTGTGTATGTGTGGGCCTTACAGGAAACACAGGTGTAGGCTGTTGGATGGATGGAGGTAAACTGTCTCCTCTGTTGATGCCAATGGCCTCCACACTGAACGTCATCATCCTTCGGCCCCGCCCACAACCTCGACCTGCCATGCCAACCTGGACTGGATTAGACTTGACCAGACCAGACCAGATCAGTAAGGACCAGACCGGACCAGGTCATACTGGACCAGATCAAATCAAAATGAACCAGACTAGACAGGATTGGGTAGATCTGAGCTGGTTGGAGGTGTATCTGATTCTGACAGAACAGGGAACAGAAACATGAAGTGAAAGGGTGGAAAACACTGCAGTACAGGACAGTACAGTAGTACTAGACAGTACTGTAGTACAGAACAGTACTGCCGTACACAACAGTAGTGTAATACAGGACTGTAGTACAGGACAGTACTGTAGTACAGGACAGTACTGCAGTACATGACAGTACTGTAGGACAGAACTGTAGTACAGGACAGTACTGTAATACAGGACTGTAGTGTACTGTAGTACAGGACAGTACTGCAGTACACAACAGTACTGTAGGACAGGACTGTAGTACAGGACAGTACTGTAGTACAAGACAGTAACACAAAGGTTCAATATTCACCAAAACCATGTCAACTCAGCTTTCATCGTCGCGGAAGATTTCAACCACTGCAATCTACGGCCTGCTCCCAAAATACTGCCAACGTGTAAAGATCCCCACAGGAGATCAGAATATGTTGGGTCACGTTTACAGCAACATCCATGTGGCATACAGAGCTGCCCCCACTTTTCAGTTTCAGTTTTGTTGTACAGGGAGCTGGTTTGTTTACTGTGCATATGACAAAAAAAGGTTTGAATGTTGGAAGTTAAGATAAAATAAAATTAAGATAAAAATTTCCCAGTTTGGGATCAATAAAGTTTATCTATCTATCTAACATTATGATAACTGATCAATACCAAGTTCTGTTAGAAACAAACAATAACTGATCAATACCAATTTCTGTTATAAATAAGCAATAACTGATCAATATCAAGTTCTGCAGTGAATTCACTGGAGACGTCACAATCAGCTGATAGTGACATATTTGGAAGTATTACTTTACTAATACTGTTTCGATTCTGGCTCAGTTAGCTGTTACCCGTGTTAGCATAGTTTGCTGAGTTAGTTGTATGGACCGTTGTTAGCAGAGTCTGCCTGCCTGTCTATCAGCCTGCCTGTCTGTCAGCCTCTCTGTCGGTCTGTCCTTCAGCCTGTCTTACCTTCACCGTGTCGCGATCAAACTGTTTCCAGCTTCCAGAGGATCATCCTACAGTAATAAAACATCTTTGTTTACATCAAGAACGCGCCAACACGTCTTCTTCTTCTTCTTCTCTTTCTTCTCCTTCTTCTTCTCTCGCTGCTGCTGCTCCCTCGGCCCGTTACCGCCCCCTGCTGTCCGGGTGTTTCTATTGAATTCACTTGTTACTGTTTGGTTGTAACGAACTACACTGACTCAAATAATGTACTTGAGTATAAATTCAGGGTACCTGAGTATTTTCATATAATGCAGCTTTTGCTCCATACTCAATACTCTAAACACTGTAACTACTGATTAGATTAGATTAGATTAGATTAGATTAGATTAGATTAGATTAGATTAGATTTCCTTTATTAGTCCCACACCGGGGAAATTTCAGTGCCACAACAGCCGGAGGAACAGTGCACACAAGAAATATAAAAAAATATAAAATATAAAAAATATATCAGTGTAAGAAAAATATATATACATCAGACAGACAATAAGTGGGTGAAATAATAAATACCAGTGGAAATATATATGTGTTTACAGTATGTGGTATTGCACATGTTGATATTGTTGTTGCACATAAAGCTGTAGAATATGCCTCCTTGGTGTTGGCATAAAACAAGTCCAGTATTTTATTGTCTCTAGTGGGGCAGGTGACATACTGTGTGTATGTGGGCAAGACAGATGAGGGAGACACGTGGTTGAAGTCCCCAGAGATGAGGAAGAGGGCCTGAGGGTGCTGTGTCTGCAGCCTACTGGTGACTGAGAACAGGGCATCAGAAGCTGTGTCTGCATTAGCAGAGGGAGAGATGTACACTGCTATCACAATAACATTTGAAAACTCCCATGGCAGATAATATGGCGTCATGTTGACGGCTAACAGTTCAATGTCCCTGTCACAGTTGTACTTTAACAGTGTAGTTAGTTACACCACCTCACATTCACAAACGCAGCCAGTGTCATCCACTCCAATACCAGGCTGATAGGCAAACTGCAGCTGATCCATCAATGACCTCACTAAAGGTCGCAGATGGATAAGGACCAGCCTCTCCAGGTGCCTTCATCAGGTGGGATGTAAGGGCCACCGGCCTGTAGTTGCTGAGATCCTTGGAAAGCACAGACTTTGGCACAAGTACCGCACAGGATGTTTTCCAGAGCTGTGATACCTTCCCTAGCTTCAAGCTCAGGTTAAACACATGCTCCATGATCCCGCCCAGCTTATCTGCACAGGACTTCAGGACCCTTGAGCTGATGTTGTCCAGGCCCACCACCTTCCTTGCCTTAGTCCTCCCGAGTCCTCTTCTCACCTGGTCTGTTGAGAGGGAGAGATTGGAGCAGGGCTGGTGTGTGTTGGTGGTTGTAGGTGTGGAGGTTGGTGATTGATGATGGGGAGCTGTGAGAGTGCTGATTGGCTGAGCCACTGAAGATGTGAGAGAGGGGGAGGTGGTGGTGGTGTAGTCAGCAGGGGGCGCAGACGGGGATGGCTGCGGCTGTGGGATCTGGGCGGGGGGAGGGGTTGATGGAAGTTCAACACCTTGTGACCTGAAATGGCTTTCAGGCCCCTCCAAACTCCCCTGGTGTCATTCTGCTGCAGCCATTCCTCCATCCTCCTCCTGTAGCAGTCTTTCCCCTCTCTAATTTTCCTTCTCAGCTCCTTCTGCACTCCTTTCAGCTCCTCCTTGTTTCCTGACCTGAAGGCCCTCTTCTTGTCCTTAAGCAGAGCCTTTATGTCAGGAGTAATCCAGAGTTTATTGTTGGGAAAACACAGCACAGTCCTGGCAGGCACAGTGTTTTCCACACAGAAGTTTATATACTCCGTGATGCAGTGAGTGAGACTGTCACTATCCTCCCCATGGTCCTCACAGAATACCTCCCACACAGTTGAATCAAAACAGTCCTGAAGAGCTTTTTCAGCCCCCTCGGACCATCTCTAAACACTGTAACTACTGACCGATCAATATTACTTCCTGTCGTCACTGCCATATTTCTTTCCTTCCTTCCTTCCTTCCTTCCTTCCTCTCCCTCTCTCCAGCAGCTCCCTCCAGGTCCCAGCTGTGACACACACCTCCCCCCATCACCTGACCTTGGGGTCACTGCAGTCCCCTCCCTATGGTCCCTCTGGCCCTACCCTCTGCCAGAGACCCCGCCCCCGTGGTCTGTTGCTGTGAGGTCAGTCTGAGTCTGATGCTCAGTAGGTTCAGCAGCATCACTGAGCTCCAGCAACGACTTTACCTTACAGAGACACAAGATCAGTGAAGAAGAAGAAGCAGAAGAAGGAGCAGAAGAAACAGAAGAAGCAGAAAAAGAAGCAGAAGAAGCTGAATTGCTTGGATCCTTCATCCATCAGCTGGATGTTTGTGTTTCTGATGTTTTGGATTTAAACTGAACGAACATGCTGCTGCTGCTGCTGCTGCTGGGACTCTGCTCAGGTCTGACGCTTCTCTCACTCAACACGCAGCCTGCAGCAATCTGCAATAATGTCTGTCTATTAATGGGTATTAATGAGCGTATTACTGTGTGTGTGTGTGTGTGTGTGTGTGTGTGCAGTGCACAGGCAGCTGCTGCAGGTTGAATGTTAACTGTGAATGGACAGTTTTGAAATCAACTGTTCTGTAACAACAACAAGTATAATAATAATAATAATAAGAAGAAGAAGAAGAAGAAGAATTAAAACAACTATAATAACACAAGGTGTGAAAATTGGGAATTAATCTGTGAAACTGTAAAAACAGAATTGTGTTGATTTTAATAATGAAAATGCAAAAATGTGTTGAGACTCTGAATATTCATCAGCCTCATCTTCATACAGACAGAGTGTGTGTGTGGGTGTGTCTGTGTGTGTGTGTGTGTGTGTGTGTGTCTTCATTGTTGTGGGTTTCGCCCCTTGACGACTTTCACTGATGTTAATTTAATACAAAGTTCATTTCTACTGTGGCAGCCCTTACTACTACTGTGGTCCTTGACAAAGTTCCAGGAATCACTGGAGGGGTTTTGGGTGTATGTGTCCTGCAAATGTTAACAGTGGTCCTTGCAATGGTCTTAAGGCTCCTGGAAAAAGTTATATTAGTCCTTGAGATGATCCTGGAAGTATTGGAAGAGGTTACAGTGGTCCTTGAGACATTACCAGAAGGCCTTTAGGTTCCTTGTCTGATTGAGGGAGGTCAAGGAGTCCTTAAAGGGGTTTCAGGGGTCTTGGAGAATGTGTCATAGAGTCTTGATTCCAGGGGTTCTTAAGGTTTTTCCAGGAGTATGCTTCTTTTTGAAATAATGTATTTAAGTGAAGTCATGCTATCGGTGAGCTAATCTGTTAGCAGCAACATTTCCCAAAGTTCCCTGCAGCTCTGACTCTGATCTGTATCCAGTAAAATCGTCATAACAGCAGTCTCGTTATTAATTAATTATTATATTAGATTTTATGCTGACAGCCTGAATAATCCTGCAAAATCCTTGAAGAAGTGAAGTTTTTATGAGAAGCTGTTTGAGATGTGAGAAGTTCTGCAGACTCGGTGGATCTCCTCTGGTTCTGATCAGAACCAGAACCAGAGGGGGTACTGCTGTTGGTCCTGACTCCTTGGTGGGGGTGTTGTTGTCAGATCAGGAGGCTGGGGGTCTGGGTGTGTGTCTGTGTGGGTGGTGGGGGGGCGATGAAAACGGGTGAAGTTCATGGTCAGGATGGGCGTGTGAAACTTCTGCTTCAGGGTGCTGAACCTGAACCAAGACTCTCATGACCTCCAGGGGCCAGGGTCCCGTCTGCAGGGCCGATAGGGATTTTAGGGGATTTAGAGGGCAGGTTGGGCTTGGGGGGGCTGTCTGCTCCAGTGTTTTAAATCTCCCACCCCCACCCCCATCGAATAATGGAGACGCAGATGGGAGGCAGGCGGAGTTAATCCTGAACGTGCAGCCGAAGACACGTCAGAGTTCAGTTCACACAAAGATTCATCATCAGCTGATCAGATGGGACCCCTGACAACTGATACCGGATTAGTCCTCATCCTGTCTTGGTCTAGTCCTGGTCCTGTCCTGGTCAGGTGTTTGCCATCCATGCGCAGCGGAGTCGGGCTGATCATGGTTCAGATGGTTATGGGTCCCACAGCATGACTTCAGGACATTTTGGACCAAAACAATAATGTAATGTAACACAAAGTTCTGCAGGAAGTGACATCATAGCAAACACGCCAGCTGAATGCAAACTGTGCCTCTGGTCCAAGAATGGCTGCCAGGATTGGTTTGGTTCAGCTCCAGTCAGCAGCACTTGGCCCAGTCTCAGACCAGTTCTGTCAGGTGTTCCTCGTCAGATTCTCAGAGGAACCGACCGACATGAAGAATGTTTCTCTGCTGAAGTGAAGACATGTCGAAGTGAAGCAGCCAAACACGCTGAGTTCACTGACTGTGGGGTTTTCGGGGATTTGGGGGGGGGGTTGTCTGTTGTGTCTGGTGCACACTTTTGTTGTCACCGTTGTTGTCATTCATGCTATAGATTTGGGGGGTGTCGGCGTGGTTTGGGGTTCAGGGGTCCAGACGTCACGGTGAGGAGTCCTGCTGCTGTCCGTCATCTCATCTCCTCCTCCCACATCGAAACCAGACCAGCTGGGACGAGGACAAGATGGAGGGGTGGGGGTGTCTGAACGATGTTGGGGCGGGGGGCCTGGGAAAGTCACCTCGACCAAGTTCAAGTTGAAAAGAGAGGAGGAGGGTGATGGGGGAGGAGGGTGATGGAGGCAGATGACAGACGAAGCATTCACTGACCCAATGATGAGTCTGCACACTGAGGTCCAACATAAAATGATGAGAGCCGGTTTACAAATGTTCCAGCTGCTGCTATACCAACAATAGCAACAACAACACAGAGCTGCCCTGTTAGATCGAGTCTGTTGTTAAACTGAATCAAAGACAAACATCAGAAAACAAAACAACAAAACACACAAATCTGTTTCATCATCACAACAACAACAAACGTTCAATCACTGCAGCATCTGTGCGTGTGTGTGTGTGTGTGTGTGTGTGTGTGTGTGCTGGTTTTAATCAACAGTGAATTTAGGATGCATTTGTGTTATTGATCATCACCATCATCGTCACCATCTTCATCATCATCAGTGAGTGTTTTCTGCATTATTGTCTCCATGACGACATTCACTTGATGAATTTAGAAGACCACACTGAGGGCAAACAAACCCACAGTTATAGCAGCACCTGGTCTCATCCTCTCAGGTGTGGTCAGAGCCTCGGAACTGGCCTTTCTCAAAGAGCCCGGTGATGTCATTGCGGTGAGAGACCACCCCCTGATGCTGGACTGTCAGGTGGAAGGGGAGGGGCCAATCTCCATCACCTGGAGACGAAATGGCGTTCCTGTGGCAATGGGCATTAGGGCGACGGTGCTTGGCAATGGAACGCTGCTCATCAGGAACTTCTCCAAGAGACGAGAGAGCAACGAGAGCGACGCTGGAGAATACGACTGCGCCGCGCAGAACCGCTACGGCATGCTGATCAGCCGCAAGGCCCGCGTGCTGTTTGCCTGTGAGTCACATGACCAGATACACACACACACACACACACACACACACACACACACACAGTGTACTTATCATTTCCCCCTCCTCCCCCCAGCCCTCCCTAAGTTCCTGTCCCATCCAGAGTCAGTAGCAGTGGATGAAGGGGGTGTGGCCAGACTCACCTGTCAGGTGAATGGAATCCCAGAAGCCAACATCACCTGGCAGAGAGACCGGCAGCCCCTGAGCACCGAGGACCCCAGGTAGGCTCCAGGTGACCAACACCTTCTGATCGATGATGTGACGTCACGTCCAGCTTCACAGGACGAAAACGTTATTTTGATACCTAATCAATAACGACCGTCAATCAATTACATGTTTTTAAATCATCTGTCATGTTGTGTGTTTGTGTTTACTGTGTGTTTACTGCGTGTTTACTGTGTGTTTGTGTTTACTGTGTGTTTACTGCGGGTTTACTGTGTTTGTGTTTACTGTGCGTTTGTGTGTTTACTGTGTGTTTGTGTGCGTTTGTTGTGTGTTTACTGTGTGTTTGTTGTGTGTTTACTGTGTTTACACTTTGATCAGGAGGAGTGACTTTGAGCTGTAGTTGTTTATTTATTTATTTACAGTTGTGTGTGTAATAAACACTAAATACACTTTGTTGTGTATTTCACTTCATCTTTGTCACATGATGTTCTGGTGCAGGTACACGCTGCTGCCTAACGGCGTGCTGCAGATTACCGGTGTTCGGCAAACTGATGGCGGTTTGTTTCGCTGTGTCGCCTCAAACATCGCCAACACTCGATTCAGCCACGAGGCCCAGCTGTCCGTCACTGGTAAGACCAAACTCCGGGCGAAGACGCCCGCAGGCTTTCACCTGCCCGTCTCCATCTCTGTGCTGATGATGTGTTCTGGTTCCAGTTGCAGGATCCAGGATCTATCAGGAACCCGTCATCCTGTCTGGTCCCCAGAATCTAACCATCAACGTCCACCAGACCGCCATCCTGGAGTGCATTGCCACGGGAAACCCCCGGCCCATCGTATCCTGGAGTCGCCTTGGTAACCGAACACCAGACTCCTTTAGATGAACCTTTGATCTCCACTTATTGACTGTCAGTCTGTACGGTAACCATATTAACATGATGCTTTGTGTGTGTGTCAGACGGCCGGTCGATTGGTGTGGAGGGGATCCAGGTGTTGGGAACAGGTAACCTGATGATCTCCGACGCCACTCTGCAGCATTCAGGAGTTTACGTTTGTTCAGCCAACAGACCAGGAAGCAGATCGAGGAGGACGGCACTCGGACGACTCGTAGTACAAGGTACACATGAAGGCATCAGCAGGAGGCTGATGATGTCACTTCCTCACCTGGATACACCTGGATGTACCTGAGAAAATACCACACAGACATTTAAATGAGTTTTCACAATAAATGAACGAACACCATTGATCAGCTGATTGGTCAGCTGATGTTAACACTTCCTGTTTAATATCTTTTCAGCTTTGTAGCAGATGAACTTGAACTCATCGAGTGTGTGTAAACACACGTGTATGTGTGTTCATCTGCTCTTAAACTTCAGTTTGCTGTTGTGTGACGCTTCACCCCCCGACCTCTGACTCCTCAGTGATGTGTGTGTCTGTGTGTGAGTGTTGCGGGTCGACACACAGAGAAACAGAAAAACCAACAACAACCAAAACAACAACCACCCTAATGATAAACATAGAGGAGGCTGCTCCTGCTGCTCTCTCACCTCAAACAAAATCATCTCTGGGTGTCCAAGACTTTCCAGGTCTTTCCCTGACTTCCCAGGACTTCATAGTCCAAACCCCGATCTGGATTGTGATTATTTTATCACTGATTGACTTATTGATCATTGATTCCTGGTTCTTGGTCTTCTTCTTCTCTGACTGTTTGTGGGTGCATTTGTTTTGTCTCATCTGCTATGCAGGGTGGGGGGGTGGGGGGGTCAGAGGTCACACAGGCTCATTGTGTGTGTGTTTCCCAGGCTGAGAGCATCATTAGACTACTGATTTGCATGTGAAGAGTCGCACTTCACAATGAGGACTTCATTCCCACCAAAACCCCGTCTGTCTCCAGAACCACCCAGACACACAAATGATGGAACATTCAGGAACATTTAGGAACCTTCAGGATCATTTAGGAACATTCAGGAACCGTCAGGAACATTTAGAAACCTTCAGGGACATTTAGCAACATTCAGGAACATTTAGGAACCTTCAAGGAACATTTAGGAACATTCAGGAACATTTAGGAACCTTCAGGAACATCTGATACAGATCTGCTTCTTTGTCGCTAAAATAAGCTTAAGTGAATTTATTTGTGAGAGCGTGTGTGATTGTGTGTGTGTGTGATTGTGTGTGTGTCTGTGAGTGTGTGTGTGTGTTTTGCTCTTGAACTTGAGATCACAGTGTGTGACGTTTGTCGTCACAAAGCAACTTTACTTCTCTGTTAATGACACCCCCCGCCACACGCACACACACACACACACACACACACTTCACCCCCTGCCACCTCCCCCCAATAAATGGTCCCCCCCTCCCCACGACCCCTGACCTCTAACCCCCCCAGTGAGGCGGTTCTTCAGGGGGTTATTTGAGGTGACAGAGACACTTGTGTATATGGTCTCTGTTACCACGGAGACGGACCAGCCGGAGGCGAGACAGCACCTGTCTGTCTGCTGGGCGGGTCAGAGGTCAAAGTGGTGTTCAAACACAAAGAGAAGTTCAAGTTCATGCTGAAAAGTGAGTTTTGTCATGCAGACTTCATTCAATTCAATTCAATTCAATTTTATTTATATAGCGCCAGTTCACAACACAAGCTCATCTCAGGGCTCTTTACAGTCAGAGCAGAGACCACACTCATTACTGTTAATCACACCCAGCAGCTCCACCACCAGCAAACACCTGGAGACAGAGGCAGGAGAGACTTCCTGTAACAGGCTGACACCTGGGACTGATCCTGGATCTGCCCTGACCGGCTGGGGGGAGAGAGAGAGAGAGAGTCAAGAGGGGAGGGAGAGAGAGAGAGAGGAGGGGAGAGAGAGAGAGACAGGAGGGGAGAGAGAGAGACAGGAGGGGAGAGGGGGAGAGAGAGAGAGCAAGCAAGAGAGAGTGAGACAGGAGGGGAGAGAGAGAGAGAGAGAATCCAACACATCACAGACAGAGATAGAGGTGAACATAAAGATGAAACTGACAGAATGGTAGAGCAGCAGAGTCCTAACTATGGCTGCTGTTAGCAGGACAATAATGATAATAATACAATAATGATAATAAGTGGCAGCAGAGGACAGGGGGCAGGTCGGTGGAGCCAGAGATCACTAAACGCTGACTGAGCGATTTTATTATATTTATCAAACATTTGTGTCGAACACTGAGAATGAGACGATGTTCAGTCATCATCATCATCTGCATCTGCAGCTGAGATGTACTGACCTCATCCTCCTCCACCTTCACCTCCTCCTCCTCCACGTATTCAGCTCCTCCAGAGTTTGTTCAGTGGCCTCAGTCCGTCTCCAGACCAGCAGGGGGCAGCGCAGTCTTCAGCTGCACAGCGTCTGGTGTCCCTGAACCTCATCTCATCTGGCTGAAGAACGGGAAACTACTGACACCCAGCGGCAACGTCAAACTCACCAACGGCAACACGTAAGAACCATGAGGGTGGGAAGTTCCTACTAGATTAATGATCACCTGATCACCTGACTCTATTCAGTTCAGTTCAGTTTTATTTATGTATCACAAAATCACAAGCTCATCTCAGAGAGAGACCAGAGAGAACAAGCACAGCACTAGGGGAGAGAGGACACAGAGTTAATTACATGTAGACATGGTTTACAGATGAGAGGATGGGTCTGAGGAGAGAGAGAGGAGAGGAGGAGTGTGGAGACCATCATGGGACGTCCCACAGCAGCCGAGGCATATAGCAGCATAACTGAGGGATGGTTCAGAACCACCTGAGCCAGTCCTGTTATGGGCTTTATTCAATAACAATATCTATAGGAGTGACTGTAACTAATTACGAGTTTGGTTACAATATTAACTAAAACTAAGGTTTTAAGCTACTCTACAGAAACAAATCGTTTCTAACACACCACAGGAAGTCATGTTTCCTCCTCCAACAGCCGCCTTAAAACACTATGACTCAATGCAGAGATACAGTAAATATGATGTAATGTATGTTAGCATGAATATACATTACAGTACAAATTCAATAGAAACTGTACAACGTCATTATGACCTCATTTCGTCATTATGACATGGTTGTAATCCGGTTCAGGTCCACTGAGCTGAATCGTGTCTCAGAAGAACTTGTTGCCTGTTCGTCAGTATTCACACATCAACCCGTCAGCAGCGTGTTGGTAGTGTGTCAGCTGTGACGCCGTATGATCCGCTTCATGGCTGCCGTCTGTCCCCCTGCAGGACTCTGGCCATCACCCGGATCACCCCCGAGGATGAGGCCATCTATCAGTGCATCGCAGAGAACAGCGCCGGCACCAACCAGGCCAGTGCCCGACTCGCCATCACCCAGGGGCCCGAGCTGCCCGAGGCCCCAGCCGGGCTCCAGGCCACGGCCCTGAGCTCCAGCAGCCTGCAGCTGACCTGGGACCAGCCACCGGAGCACGTAAGCCAACAGATTATTGGCTACGTCCTGCACATCAGGCGACTGGGCGGTAAGTGGCCGACGACTGTTGTGATGGGAGACGACATGAGTTCAGATTCAGTGAGATCAACAATCGGTTATCTCACCTGCCTCACTGACACAGATTATCTGTATTTACAGTAAATTAGGGGTTTGGGTGGATACTTGTTTCTGATTGGCTGCAGGGTAATTGACTGATCATTCATCAATCAATCAGTCACCCGATTCACACACAGCAGAGCAGTAAAATCAGCTGATTGTGGATCAGTCGATCAGACAGAAGCAACAGTGTGACCTTTGACCTCCTCAGAGCCGGACAGCATGGAGCTGCAGGAGGCCGTCAGCAAGACGACTTTCCAACACGAGTTCAACAACCTGGAAGCAGCCACCACCTACTCCATCTACCTGAAGGCCTACTCTGCTCTCGGAGGAAGTCAGCAGTCCAGCACCATCACAGCCACCACGCTGGGCGGCGGTGAGTCGACAGACAGGGAGTTCGTCCACATTTACATGTTTTTGTACACAAAAATAATCTGTCCCACTCTGTCCCACAGTTCCCAGTTCTCCCAGTTTCTTCACCAAGGTGCTGAATCAGACAGCCATGCAGGTGTACTGGGAGCTGCCCAGTAAGCCGGGTAAGCTGGAAGGGTTCAGACTGGAGTACCGTGGGGTTTCCAACCCTGATGTGCAGGGGCAGGAGACCTTCCCAGGACACATCAACACCCACACCATCTCCCACCTGGGTAGGTACACTTAAAGGAGCAGTGCGACACTTTACTCACAACATCAGTCTGGCAAAGAGAACAGTTAGCTTAGCTTAGCACAAAGGCTAGCAGCAGAGGGAGACAGTTAGCTTAGCATAAACACTGGCAGCAGAGGGAGACAGATAGCTTAGCATAAACATGGGCAGCAGAGGGAGACACTCCAAGCTAACATGCTACAGCTGCTAATAGTTAGTTTGTGCTGCTAGGCTAGCTGTTTCCCCCTGCTGTCACTGTTTGTGCTGAGCTAATTGTCAGTGTGTTGCTTCCTGCAGAACCAGCAGCAGTTTATGAGATCCAGCTGGTGGCATTTAATGGGAACGGGGACAGTCCGTCCAACCAGCGCCTGGTGTCCCTGACAGAGGGAGGAAACTCTGCAGGTGAGAGCCTCAACATGACCTCTGACCCCTGTCTGAAACTGAAGGAACCAGATCTGATGGGTCTTTGTCTCCAGCAGCTGGTCCGAGCTGCAACTGTGATCGGTCAGATGGATCCATGTCGACTCTGCTGGTCGGTGTTCACAGCGGCCTCGCCTGCATCCTGTGCTGCCTGCTCTTCCTCCTGCTAGGATACAGACGCAGGTGTGTCCTTATCTTCATTACCACCATTCCCATAATCATCACCATCATCATTATCATCACCACCATCATCACCATCATCATAATCACCACCACCATCACCATCACCACCATCATCATCACCACCATCATCATCATCATCACCCCTACTATCTTCACCACCATCACCACCATCATCATCATCACCACCATCATCACCATCATCATCATCATCATCACCCCTATCTTCACCACCATCACCACCATCACCATCATCATCATAATCATCATCATCACCATCATCGTCACCATCATCATCATCATCACCATCACCACTATCCTCATCACCACCACCATCTTCATCACCATCATCATCATCATCACCATCATCATCACCACTATTCTCATCACCATCACCATCATCACCACCACCATCTTCATCACCATCATCATCATCACCACCATCTTTTATCACCATCACCATCATCATCATCATCATAATCACCACCACTATCTTCATAACCATCACCATCATTATCATCACAGTCAACATTATCATCACCATCATCATCATCACCTTCATCATCATCATCACCGTCACCATCACCATCATCATCACCATCATCATCATCTTCACTCTGTTCTGTGTTCAGTCTCTTCTGCAGGAAGGAAGTGAGCTGGGAGACTCCGCCCACCCTGAATGGTGTCAGATGTTCTAAAGGTCACACACCTGAGACCTTTGAGCTAAATCAGGTAACACACACATGCACACACACACACACTCTGGAATAATGAGGGTTAAAGTGACTCGTGACAACACCATCCTCCATTGTGACTCATCACCTGCTTGCATCAGTCAAGGTTTCACTGTTGCCATGTCAGTAACAGCTGCATTATGCTCACCAGTCGTCCCTAGTGCCCTTCCATTAAACCAATTACTGGTTTAACTAATTCTGTCACTTGACTACCCCTGTCACAGTCACATGACTACCTGTGTCATTATTGCAATCATTATTAATTCAGTTGTCACCATCTTTGTGTCCAGTTACCATGGTTACATTTGTTGTTTACCTGTTAACCTCAGTTCAGTAAAGGTGTCTGAGGAACAGTGCGACATCATCAGGGTTGAACAGTCTTCCTGTTTGCTCCGCCCACAGAGATGTGACTCCACCCCTCTTCCAGTGATGGTCATGGTTGAACCGACTCCACTTGTCCAGCCTGGCACAGGCACCGGATAAAAAACCACAAACTCACCTCCTCTACCTCCTCTATTACCTCCACCTCCTGCTCCTCCCCCTCCATCTCCTCCACCTCCTGCTCTCCTCCAGCCTCCTCTCCTCCTGGCAGCCTTACAGCCGCTGCAGCCTTGATGAATGTGTGTGACTTGATCTTTGAGATCTTTGGGATGATGAAAGTCCATCTGATACCACAGGAGACCAGAAACCTTCAGATGTCCACGAGCTTCGACAGCAATTCATGATTTTGTCTTCAGACTAAAACCAAAGCTGAATTCTTCTGATTTGACTTATAGAGTAAACTTAAGTCAGTCACTGACAGATGACATCACATGATCATATGGCTCCAGGTGGTTCTTGTGTGGTATCAGATGCCAACATCGTCCTGTTGCTTCCTATTCAAACCAAAACCTTTTGTCTTCCGTTTGTGGTCATTTTGAGTTTGTCACCATTGGTGCCCAGTTTCTTGAGACAATGAGGCCTTCCACCAGTCTGACCAGAGACCGGGTCCTCAGAGGATCACTGTAGATTCAGTTGAGCTACCTGAGCAGGTGTGGTCTGCTGGTACTCTGAGGCCCAGAGCCAAAGGGATTTAAGATTTTTCTGGTCAGCAGGTTACTGTAGAGGACGTTAGCACTCCTCTACGCTGCTTTAACCTTTTAGTGTTTGTCTCACCGAGTTCGCCTCAAGTCAGGATGTAGAGGAGGACGGCTGGCTGTTCCCCCCTCCCTCCTTCCTTCCCTCTCTCCCTCCTCTGACTCCTCCACCAAACTCCTTATCTCCAAAGAGAGCTACCTCATGCTCATGCCAAACGCCTGATCTTCAGGCAACCGTTAGCCTCCTGCTGCTGGTCAAGCTAACCTACCTCAAAACCAAAAGGCTCTTCCTGAGCCAGTTTCTGCTTCTTTGTACCAATGCTGATGTCCTGTGCCTGACCCTCATCCAAAAACCCTTTGAACTCTGAATGCTGCCTGTCTGAACCCCCTTCCAACGATGGAACAGTCCATCAATGTCCTCCTTAAAGAGCAGCTGAGGAAACCACTGAAGACCTCAGCTACCTTTGAGTTTGTCCTCATGTTTGACTGTGACTGACACTTCCTGTCTGACTCCAACAACTTCCTCCTGTGCTGCTTCCAGGGCCCAAAACCTGTTTTAGATCTTGGTTTTAAAGACTCAAAAGGATCATACCATCTGGGGTGCCAACCCATGCTCCAGATCTGAGAATTCAGGTTCAGATATCTTGAGGCTTTTATCTTTAATGTCCTGTCCTGAGTCTGATATTCATGGTCAGATTAACTGCCTCGTACCCAGGCCTCAATAACCGACCAAAACTCTGACCTTTAACAAACCTGTAGGGACCAGATCTCTACATTTGCTTCCAGATCCTAATGACTGACCATAGTCCTGATCCAGATCATCCACCAGAGTCTCTGCAGGCAGTAATCTGTTGAACAGTTTGGGTCCTGAAGCTCACTGGAGATGTTGGATAATGAACCTTCACTGGAGGAGAGATGTTTGTTTGATGGATCTGTATTGGTTGTCAGAGAGACGCCTCCTCCTCTGCAGAAGTCTCACTGCCACTTAAGAAGAAACAACGTGAGTCCAGCTTCAGTCTGCAGCCGACACCTGAACAGCTGAACCAGGAGAGTCTGGACTGACGTCTCGTCCCTTTTCTGTCCCAAGTTTTAAATAAAGTTTTAATGTGTGTTGCCACCACCTGCCTGCGGGCTAGTGCAGTCTCGCTGCCCGTAAATGTTTTAAAATGTCTAAAAACTTTCAAACGTCCAAATATTCAACGACGTCCAAAGATTTTCAACCTTTTCTGTTTAAAATTCCTGTTTCCAGTCGAAGAACAAACAAAACCAAAAGAAATTTCATACTAATGTCTCAGACGAGCTCGTGTGTCAGGTGTAAAGAGCCAAATAAGTGATGAAAGACACACTTTGACCCAAAGCTCAACATCACCTCTGAGTGTCTCCCCAGTTCTTTGTACTCAGAGCCACAGACTCCGTCTTCACTTTGTGGTTGAATGTCTTAAAGCGTCTGTCTCCACCTCCGACAGTGATCCACCAAACCCCGAGACCCTGGACCTTCAGGACGTTCACAGTCCTGTTACAGACACTGCATGAATTCAGTCGCAGCTGTCCGTCCACAGAGCTGGGCGGCATTCAGGCATCCTGCTCAACAAAATGTTGGAAATGTGATGTTCAGACTGGACTCAACCTTGTTAGTGCGAACAAATCCTGCTCGAGTCTGTGAGCAGATTAACCTCAAGTCATCAAGTCTGATAAGGGGGGGTCCCATCAAGTCCCATCGAGTCAAAGTCTTCAGTTTGGTCGCATCACATCGACAGTCATGTAGTGTCAAGGCTGTCCTCGGGGTCAGGGGTCAGTGGTCAGTGTCAGGTTGGATCTTCTCCCGGCTCTTAAAACGATGTTTGCGGTTCTTCTTGAACTTTCTTCTTTCAGTTCATTATATTTTTCCGTCGCCACTGTTTGGTGGTGAAGAGGAAATTCTGCCAAAATGAAAGTGGAGAACATTAAATTCTTTTATTATTATTGCTAATAATATTATGATTATTCCCATTTTGCCTCTTGGTTTTTATATTTTTGACTTTTTTGATCATTTCTGTTCATATGATTTTTGTAGTTGAATGATGTGAGAATGTTTGTAGAAGCAGAGAGAAGTCGTGTTTTCAGCCTCGAGACTCTGTTTAAACTGCACTCAGGTTTCTCACTGTTACATGAAGAGCCATGGGATTTCTAAGCCATACTGAACTCAGTTGGTTTGTGTTTAGCTCTGATTATTTGATGTAGTTGTCAGTTTAACTCAGATGCCTCGGCCTGTCAACACGCTGTAGAAACTAAAGGAAGACGTAGAGATCGTAGTGACTGACGGCTAGAACCAATGAGAAAAGTGATGCTTTAATGTTTCCAATTCTTTTCTCTCAAACATTTTATTTTCATTAATGTGTCGTAAAAAAGAAAAGCTGGAGCTTTAAACACAACAGGGCGACAGAGACATGAGCCCTGAAACGGAGCGACACCTGGACCCAGTTCACACTGAACTGTTGAACTGGTTCTGACTGGGCTTCGGTGTTTTCACTGAATTAACTCATATTTCTGTCTGCTCTTTGTTCTGATGTTTGGACACATGTAACCAAATAAAACTGAAGTAGAAAACAAACAAACTGCATTATTTTCTGTCTGAGTGATGATGAAACGCAGCGACAAACATTTCAAAACATTAAAAGTTGTTTTCCTCATGAATCAGCTGATTCATGATCAGCTGACGTTCTGCGATGAGACACTTTTATATCTAGAACACTTTTATATCTATGTCTGTTTTAGTCATTAATCGTGTTTTTAAACAGCATGATTATTTTTCTGTGTTCTGTTTTCTGTCTCATGTCTCGTTTCACAGGTGAGACTCATTTAATCAAATTTCTGTTTAATTACTAACATTGGTGCCCAAGACCATCAGGACAGTGTTTGATTACACTTGTCAGAACACACCTGTGGAGAACATGCTGATTGTTTGGTGCGTGTCCTCAGCATGACACCAGTTTTGTTTTTTTTTGTTAAACTTTTACACTGATATTTACAGTTTACTAAGGTGTTGATTAAAACATTGTGATCTGTAGTGAGAGCAGGGAGCAGGTGGAGGAACATCTAGAGAGGTGGAGGTTTGCTCTGGAAAGACCGAAGCAAGACTGAATGCATGTGTGGGAACGAGAGGGACCCAAGTGGAACGGTGAGGTCACAGAGGAGGGACAGTGAATATATTGGTGGAAGGATGCTGAGGTTAGAGCTGGCAGGCAGGAGGCCTAGAGGAAGACCAAAGATGAGGTTTATGGATGTAGTGAAGGAGGACATGAAGGTAGCTGGTGTGAGGGAAGAGGATACAGAGGACAGGGCGAGATGGAAGCAGATGATTTGCTGTGGCGACCCCTGAAGGGAACAGCTGAGAGGAGAAGAAGAAAAGAAGACTGAGGTGTTCATTAATTAAAGAATCAACCTGTAACCGTGGGCAACAGTGATGTCACTGTGTCCTGGAGTGCACCTGTACAGCCAGGTGAGAACTGAAACCACTGCAGCTCAACGAAAACAGATTTACGAGAGTTTCTACCGTTTCTATAATCAGACACATCAGAGCACGTGATCAATATGAGTCAACAATCAGAACCACGAGAAAGACCCTGAGTCCACAGTCCAGAACCAGCCGACAGAGTCCAGATTTGCCTTCAGCTGATCCAGTTCAGAGTTTCATGCTCTGATAGGGTTCAGGTGCAGAATGTGATGTTCTTCAACTCCTGTCCTGTGATTGGTCAGGATTAGTCACCTGCAGCCGGGTTGTTGGTGGCAGAGTCTGACTCGTGCTCGCCGCTGTGAGGGCCCTGCCTGGCGGACAGTCGGTCTGGAGATCGCAGTGACACGCTGCTCCTTGTCCTGCGGCAGCAGGCAGCAAGGTCAGCTCTGAAGGACGGCGTGTAGAAGCCATAGATGACGGGGTCGCAGCAAGTATTCAGGTTCCCGAACACAAAGAGAGCATGGTGGATGTGCTCAGGTGTGATGCGCAGCATTTCAGGCTGGAACCAGTACCAGATCCCCAGCAGGTAGTACGGCGTCCAGCACACCACAAAGGACAGGACGATGACCACGGTCATCTTCAGAGTCTTCATCCGAGCCTTTGGGATGATGTCTGTACCGCTGCGACGCAGGTATGACTCACCTGCTGAGAGGCAGAGGGCTCTGTTACAGACGTCATACTATCAGCCTGTCATACCTTTGTCTTTCAGGTGCTGCAGGTGGATGTGCAGCAGGATGCACAGGTGTGTTACAGGCATGTCTTACCTTTGTCTCTCAGGTGCTGCAGGTGGATGTGCAGCAGGATGCGGCTGTAGCAGCAGCTCATCACCAGCAGTGGGACGATGTACAGCGTGGTGAAGTGGAACATGTTGTACACAGTTTCCTGCCAGCGGCGGCTGAAGCTGCCGTGAGTCGCACACTGAGTGAAGTCCACGTTCTCCAACTGGATCGCCCGGAAGATAAACAGCTGCAGGGAGACAGACAGAGGGTGCTCACTGCAACCTGAGTACAGGTAGAGTCCAGGTGAAGGTCTGGACCCAGTGTTAAGTCATCAGCCCATACCAGGTAAAAATCAACATCAGAGGAAGAAACTAATTAAACTTCTTACCAGCTCAGATATTGATCACTGGAAGTCAGCTGATCATCAATAAAGTGATTATCTGTCAGCGGGAGGCTGTCACGCTCAGTATCTTGCTGTGGTTCAGGTCTGAGTCTGATAAACTGTGTTTCTGCTGCTCAGTGAAACTTAACTGCTTTCCTCAGTTCTGTTTCCAACTGGTAGCCTCTTATCATTGTTAGAATTCCTTATAGAAACCAAGGGGAGCAGTTAGCCTGATCTAACAGCAGGAGGTTTCACATGTTTAATCCGTCACAGGAACATTCCTGCAGGGATTTCATGTTCACTTCTGCTCCAGAGAACTCAGAACCTTCACCTGCATGTGAGGGAACGAGAGCAGACTGGAGTCGTGATAATATGAAGAACTGCTGATCATCTGCACCTGAACAGGTGTGATCTCTGACAGCCTGATGATCACATGACCCTCTGTTTTCCTCCAGTGCAGCTCAGCAGATTACCATAGTTCTGGCACCTGATCTGGCATGATTGAAACATTCAGTGGCTCAGAGGCGGGAAAGCGTCAATGACACTGCGTGACCTGTTACCTGCTGCTGTGTGTTACCTGCTGCTGTGCGTTACCTGTTGCTGTGTGTTACCTGTGGTGATGCGAGCAACAGGCTGAGGCTCCAGGCCAGCAGCAGCATGCGTCGGTTTCTGCTGTGAGCTCTCAGAGCATCTAGTGGGTGCAGGATGGCGTGCTGGCGGTCCAAGCTGATGACAACGAGGATGAAGGCGGAGGCATGCATGGCGAACAGCTTCAGGAAGCAGAGCAGCTTGCAGAGTGTGTCGCCGCCGTACCATTGCACTGTCATGTTCCACACTGCGTCGAGAGGCATCACCACAAACGTCATCATCAGGTCAGCTGATGCCAGGCTCAACATCAGTGGTCGCAGGTGAGAGGCCAGTCGACGGCCACGGCCATGCCACACGCTGACCAATAGGGCGAGATTACTGCAGGCAGCGAACAGAAAGAGGAAGAAGGTCGCTCCGACACGAAACTGAGCGGCTCGGGTGAAGCTTGGAGCCTCCCAGTCTACCAGAGGGGGGAACTGGGAGGTGTTGGGAGGGGGCAGGGCTGCAGAACTGATGGGCGGAGCCAGCGATGACAGCCCCAGAACGGACCCGTTACCTGACATCCTGCAGAGATGAACAAGACTAACGTCAAATCCACATCCAGGGCCAGAGTTAAGTCTGAGCTTCATCTGACAGACACAGGGTACGTCTTTGTATCACAGACACATAAAGCTGCACGCCCTTTGTATACCTGCGGCAATCAGTCCCATGGTTCCTGAAATGACTTCTCATTGGTCACTGCAAATCAGTTACCATGGTAACCTTGCAGGTCCTCTACAGAGTCTTTAAGAGACCCTTATCGCTGATCTTTAATCTGCACCTACAGACAGGAAGTGTCTGTCACAATAAGAGCTGATGGACTGTTGGTTGGTAGATAAACAGCCAGCCAGACAGACAGAGAGACAGGCAGGCAGGCAGAGAGACAGGCGGACAGACAGGCAGGTAGACAGACAGACAGAGAGAGAGATGGGCAGACAGGCAGACAGACAGGCAGGTAGACAGACAGACAGAGAGAGAGATGGACAGACAGGCGGACAGACAGGCAGACAGACAGGCAGACAGACAGAGAGTGAGAGATGGGCAGACAGACAGACAGACAAGCAGACAGACAGGCAGACAGGCACACAGACAGGCAGACAGACAGGTAGACAGGCAGGTAGACAGGCAGTCTGTGGGCATCCAGTTGAGCAGCAGGTGATCCGTGCTCAGTCAAACAGGAACACCTGAGGCCAGAGGCTGTCTCCCAAACAGCAGCTAAAAGGGCCTTGATTCAAACCCGTTGCTCTCTCGTAAGCTCGTACTTCACCTGAGCCATGTTCAGCAACATGTGCTTCAAGACTACTTCTAGAGGCTTTGCCTTTATAGCAATTGGTGATGTGGCCTCAGTGACAAAACCTTGATGTTACCAATCACTCAATGAGCAGGATAGGCCTTGTACATTCAAAAGAATCACACATCTGTGTCCTAAGACTCTTGCATCATCATCAGTGTAACCACGATCACACCGGACAATGATTACACAAGCTTGGCTTCTTCTGTGAAGCAACATGATTGTGTGACACTGACGGTGAAATAGGCCTGGCTTGTTTTTTGTAAGGAAAATGACCTGAATCTCCTCATGAAGGCTGTATCCTATGGTTTATGGAGCTTAATGACGACTCTGTAGATGTTTCATTCGTTCTATGGGTATTTAATGGTCACTTCAACAAAAACAACTCTTAAATATGCCAAGTGTCCTGATCATTTTGGCCACCACTGTGTGTGTGTGTATATACACAGAAACAATGGATGAAATTAATATTTAACTCATATTGATTATTCTCACTCACACAAACACACACACACACACAGGTCAGGTTACAGCTCTCAGCTGTCTGCAGTTTATTTCTGGCAGCAGGCTGTGTGTGTGTGTGTGTGTGTGTGTGTGTGTGTGTGTGTGTGTGCTCATGATATCACCTTGGTAACCTCCATCTCTCGCTCACCAAAGGCCTGCAGAGTGCCACCCTCCCCCACCATTGGTTGGAATTTAAATGTTTGAACAACAAAGTGTTTTTTATATTTCAGACAAATCAATTTCTGATCAATCAGTTAAAATGACTGACAATAATAATTAATTAAACAAATCTGAAGCGTGATCAGGTTCATTTTAGATTAATTTTCAGGCTCTTGTTGTGAAAGAGAAGTGTCTTACCTGTTCAGCAGCTCTCAGTGTTTCTCCTCATCAGGTTGGACCCATCGGTTCTGTTCCTCATGTTCTCTGCTCAGGAACCCTCACAGAGTCCTGAAGAACCCAGACTGATACCTGGTCTGATCCTGATCGACTGCAGTGGCTCCTGAACCACCGGAGAGAAACCTGCAGACTGCAGCGCAGGGAGGAGGAGCTGCATCTGTGAGTGTGTGTGTGTGTGTGTGCGTGAGTGTGTGTGAGCCCTGTGTGTGTGTGTGCGTGAGTGTGAGTGAGCCCTGTGTGTGTGTGTGTGCGTGAGTGAGCCCTGTGTGTGTGTGTGTGTGCGTGAGTGTGAGTGAGCCCTGTGTGTGTGTGTGTGTGTGTGTGTGAGTGAGTGAGCCCTGTGTGTGTGTGTGTGTGAGTGAGCCCTGTGTGTGTGTGTGTGTGTGAGTGAGTGAGTGA
This sequence comes from Datnioides undecimradiatus, assembly GCA_008933995.1. Taxonomy (NCBI): domain Eukaryota; kingdom Metazoa; phylum Chordata; class Actinopteri; order Lobotiformes; family Datnioididae; genus Datnioides; species Datnioides undecimradiatus. The sequence goes on from WARS01001888.1 coordinate 746,406, forward strand.
GTGAGCCCTGTGTGTGTGTGTGTGTGTGTGAGAGAGTGAGCCCTGTGTGTGTGTGTGTGTGAGTGAGTGAGCCCTGTGTGTGTGTGTGTGTGTGTGTGTGTGTGTGTGTGTGTGAGTGAGTGAGTGAGCCCTGTGTGTGTGTGTGTGTGAGTGAGCCCTGTGTGTGTGTGTGTGAGTGAGCCCTGTGTGTGTGTGTGTGTGTGAGTGAGCCCTGTGTGTGTGTGTGTGTGTGAGTGAGTGAGTGAGTGAGCCCTGTGTGTGTGTGTGTGTGTGTGAGAGAGTGAGCCCTGTGTGTGTGTGTGTGTGAGTGAGTGAGCCCTGTGTGTGTGTGTGTGTGTGTGTGTGTGTGTGTGTGTGTGAGTGAGTGAGTGAGCCCTGTGTGTGTGTGTGTGTGAGTGAGCCCTGTGTGTGTGTGTGTGAGTGAGCCCTGTGTGTGTGTGTGTGTGTGTGTGCCCTGTGTGTGTGTGTGTGTGTGTGTGTGCCCTGTGTGTGCCCTGTGTGTGTGTGTGTGTTTTGGGTTAATCCTGCCTGATCAGCAGAATCAAGCCTTGGTCGAATTGAATATGAGGATCAGGACGTTTCTGGTGTAAACTGACACACACACACACACACACACACACACAAATGTTGTTCTTCTGCCTAAAACCAAACCAAACAAGTCAATTTATAAAATCACATCTACACACATTTTGACGTCTCTACACACGTGTTGTGTTTTGACGTCACACCAGTAGAATGAGTGAACGGCGCTTTGGTCACATCTAAATGTTAAGTCTGGGCTGTTCTGGAGCTTTCAGTCATATCACATGGTCTTCAGCTGGTGGAGTGGATCAGTCAGAGCCCTGCAATCACCTTCTGACCTTTAAACTAAACCAGCATTGACTCCTTCCATGGAAACCAGAGTCTTTATGTCTAATCAGTTGACTCTACATCAGTGAACAGAACCGAGACCTCCACCTAGTTACAGGGGGTGTGGCCTCTATGATGTCATTCAGTTTGGTGGGTGGGGCTTCTCCTCCCTGGACCAATGAGGTTTGACTGGAAGAAAAAGAGTTTCAGCAGTTGAGTTTTTTAATGTGTTTTTAATAATTTTATTTGAATCTTAATCTGTAAACGTTTCCTAATTAAGGTTAATTGTGACGTAATTGACGTGTGGCAGTTACCTGTCTGAGCGAGGGTTCTCTCTGTGCGACCACAGCTCACCTGAAAACACACAGGTCACATCATCAGCTTCACTTTTGGTTCAGTGGAACATGTTCAGATTGCTGTCACACTCTGTTCATGAACAGTGTTCTCCGGGGTTCCCCTGGGTTCTCCGATAAGAGACCCAGGACCAGATCTGTGAGGGGACTCACTGGGCTGCAGCTGGTCTGACTGGGTTGAACTGGGAACACAGAGACATGAATGTTACCAGCTATTTGTAACAAGAACAAGTTCTTAATGTCTGGTTCAGGGCCTGTCTGGGGTCCCTGGATCTGCAGGTCAGGTCCTGGCAAGTTGATAAAACTGATTTGTTAACGACTGTTTGGACGCGTTGGTGTGTGTTACCTGTGCAGTGCAGGTATCATACTCAGGTATTCAGGTCTGTCAGTGGCTACGCCCCCTGCCGACCCATAATGCTCTGCTGCTTCCTGTCCTGTGGCATTCTGCTCTGATCCTGTTCACACACATACACACTTGTTTTTTTATCGTTACACACTGCTGTGTCCCATGGTGTCACATTACCTGTGTCACATGTCACAGATGCCACATATGAAGAAACATCAAACACACTCAACGTCTCTCTGTCGTCTTGTTTCACTGACTCTAACAAAACAGTCTGCGGCTTCTGACCAATCATGAAGACTTTAAGTTATGATGTTCACTTCTGCTGAGTGTCCTCTCAGTGTTGTCCCCCCTGTTTCTACACAGCACAGTTGAGACTCACCTTGCCCCTCCCTCCTTTGATTGTGTGTTTGCTGGCTGGACTCTCTGACCGGACCGCCGCTCTTCCTGTGAAGACAGAGTCACTATTGATAAATTGGAATGATGATGTTTCTCTGACAGCTGATTGGCTGTTACCTGTCTCGCTGTGCCACAGGTGGGCTGTGTGGGTGTGGGTGGACGGCCCGTGGTCTGACTGGGTGTGGTCTCTGAGTGTAAAGGAGGGATGGTGATTAATAGTTAGTTTATATTAGCGACTGGCTCCTGTTGGACAACAGAACTGATCAGGTGATGTGACATTCAGGTACGTCAGAGTGTTAGCTGGTGTTATCACACCTGTGGACCGACAGCCAGACTCTTCTGCAGAGCAGCAGTCAGACGCTCCACCAGACGATCCCGAATACAACCAAGACTGTCCTGAAGGGAAACGAGTTGAGGTGTGACTGATGTCAGTGTCACATGACTGCGTTATCAAGCGGCTCTAAGTCTAACTCAACTACAACAGCTCTACAGACAGTGTTAGTGAACAAACACATTTAACGATTGTGTTAATCAGGTTTTCACAGGTGAAGCATTCATGTAAACATTCAGGTGTGTTGCTGTCACCTGGCAGCGAGACAGAGCAGCCAGAGCTTCTTTGTAGAGTTGGACAGCTTTCTTCTCTCTCCGCTGCCTCAGGTAACACTCTGCCAATGACTCACACACCTGAATCTGAGCCGCGTGGTCCTCTGCAGAGAGACAGGTAGAGACAGACAGGTAACACACCTGAGTCACACCTGCAGAGGACCCTGTGGTCAGGTTCAGGTGTGTTATCTGACAGACACTACAGTATGGATGCTAACAGTGCTGCAGTATTTCATGTTGTCATGACAACCAGGTAATAGCTACTGATTGTTGATGATTGGTTATTATTGATTAACAGAAGTTAGTAATGTTACCGGTGTCTCTGAATCCCTGCAGAGCAAGGATGAAGCTCTCCGCTGTCTCCTCTTCATCGCCCAGCTGACTGCAGGCAAACGCCAAATTACTGAAACAGCGGGCCTGGTCACCACGGCAACCCAGAGAGCCTGCACACACACAGACAGACACATTATCAGCTCATATTAAATTACATGTATGAGTGCACTGTGGGAGCACCCAGCAAATGCTATTATTAGTACACAAATGTAAATGTTCTTGTCATTAATAAGAAGCAGAATATTGATCAGGTGATCAGTCTGATTGATTGATGCAGTCTGACCGTACAGTCCAGCAGCCAGTCTGTGGTAGACCAGTGCAGGTGAAAACTGGCCCACTGAGTTCAGGGCAGCTCCCAAGTTGTGCAGCACTTTGGCCAGCAGGGCGGGCTGCTGGGCTGCTGGGCCCAGAGCCCGCTGGAAACACTGCACCGCCTCCTGGAAACACCTGAGCCGGCAGTAAGACACACCCACTGACAGGTACAGTTCTCCTGGACCAGAGCAGCAAAGACATTCAATCAGTCAATCAATCAATTCATTAATCAATTAATCAGATATTCTGTTGAACCCTTAGAAAGACATTACCCAGAATCCCTGGGTCTGTGATTCTGTCTGTGAAACTCAGACACTCAGTCAGTGTGCCGATGATGTCATCATGGCTGAACTGATCTGATTGGATCATGTGACTTCCTGCTTCTTTGAAGGCATCAGCTGCACATTCCAACATGGCTGCCACTTTGTAACTCTCTGCAGCCCGCAAGAAACCCTGAACTGCCAGAGACCAGTCCTGCAACACACACACACAGCTGTCACCTTGACTCACCTTTCATCTGACATCACATGTCTTCCTGGACACCTTTCTCCACCTGTTCCAACTCTGGTCCTGGTTCAGGTTCTTTCTCTGACTCTGGTTCTGGGTTTATCTCTGGTCCTGGTTCAGGCTCTGACCTGTACTCTGCTGTAGCAGCGGCTCATCTCCATGCAGGCATCGCCCTCACTGCCTCCGTCTCCTTGCGATCTGTACAGCTGAGCCGCCTGCAGGAAGTGCGCGGTGGCCTCTCTGCTCTGCCCCAGTGCATTGTGTGCCAGAGCCAGGTTGAACTGGAGATCTGGGAGCCGGTGGGCCTTGGGGCCGGGCTGAGCCTGACACAAGAAGTCCAGGCCTTTCTTAGGTTGGCCCGCCTCCACATAGGCTGCACCCAGGTTGAAGCAACAGGCCCGGAGGATCTGAGAATCCTGCAGCTGAGGAGCAGAGGATGATGGGAAATCAATAAGCAGTGACTGCTTCTGCAGCTGTTACTCCTACTGTACACCCTACTCCTGCTGTACTCCTACTGTACTCTTACTGTGCTCCTACTGCTCCTCAGATTGATATCACTCCTCCTGAGCTGAGCATCTCACCTGTCCTGCAGCCTTCAGTGCCTTGTTAAAGAAGCACAGAGCATCTTCAGTCCGTCCCTGCTGCAGAGCTTCATGACCAGCTGATGTTAACTCCTCAATGTCCACTGCCTGAACCTCCTTCCTCCTCACCTCCTGCCCCCTCCTCCTCCTCTTCCTCACCTCATTGTGGGCTGGTGAAACCGCATCAGATGCCATGAGGTGCTGGAGACTAAAGATGAAGATCATGTAATGTGATCAAAATCCCCAGAACAGCAACTAAAAGTTCCTTAACTGGAGATTTCTGCATGAACTGCTGTTTAAAGCTTTAGAGTTTTTATTTATGTGAAGACGACGTAATGCAGTATTTCATAGAGAGAGATTTTTGTTGCAAATTCAACATTACACTCCCGGTTGTTCTGGCTGGTGAAGGCAAAGTTAAAGCTCCAGCTCCCCCTGCTGGAAGAAACAGCAAAGGAACACGGACAGCGACAGACAAACTGGATTAAATGACCCTCAAATACATAAGAAAACACAATTAACATTAAATCATTTATTTTTTAAATAAAAAGATGTAACGAACTGGAGCCCTTTAATCAACAGAAACAGTAAATGTATTATTAGGTGATTAGTTGACATTATTATGACAGTGATGGGTGTGAACCCAGAACACGTAAATTGGATCACAGATTATCTCACAGCGAGACCCCAGTACGTTCGACTGAGGGACTGCACATCTGGGATGGTGGTCAGCAGCACAGGAGGAGCACCACAGGGGACAGTGCTCTCTCCTGTCCTGTCCTGTCCAACTCCGAGCTGTGTCACATGCAGAAGTTTTCTGATGACACGGCCATAGTGGGGTGTATAAAGGATGGTAGGGAGGAGGAGTACAGGAACCTGGCTGCGGACTTTGTGGCATGGTGCAAGTCCAACCACCTGTACAATTAGACAATAGACTGGACTGGTCAGCCAACACAGAAGCACTCTACAGGAAGGAACAGAGTGGTCTTTTAACATCTGCCAGAAGCTGCTGCAGATGTTCTACAAGACTGTCATTGCCAGTGTCCTCTTCTATGCTGTGGTGTGCTGGGGAGGAAGCATTAAGAAGAGGGACACTTCGCGGCTGGACAAACTGGTGAGGAGGGCCGGCTCTGTAGTGGGTGCAGAACTGGACTCCCTAACATCTGTGGCAGAGAAAAGGACCCTCAGCAAGCTTCTGCACATCCTGGACAATGTCCATCACCCTCTGCATGACATCATCACCAAGCAGAGGAGCACATTCAGTGGCAGGATGCTGTCTCTGACCTGCTCCACAGACAGGCTGAGGAAGTCGTTTGTCCTGCGGGCCATATGGCTCTTCAACTCCTCCCAGTGAGGACTGTCCTGATCTGAGCTCATGATGGACATCACCAAACACTATCCCACCATATGTATGTGAGCATGTGTGTACATGCTGGTGTGTATGTATATGTATATAGTATATGTGTATGTATGTGTATGTGAAGATGTATGTGCATGTATGTTTATATACTCTTACTTTCTATCCTACTACACCTTATTTATTTATGTTTATTTTTATTTTATTTCATTATCTCCTTTTTCTCATGTTGATACATGCTGTTTGCACAATTTATGATGCTACTGGATACCTGAATTTCCTTCAGGATAAATAAAGTATCTATCTATCTAATTTATTAGTTACGTGCATTGTCGTCGTTTGTTATTGTTATTTGTTTATTTGTGATTCTAATAAAATGCGAAAGCAAATGTTTTTCCTTTATTATTTTTGTTATTATTATTGTTGTTACGTCTGGTTTGTTCATTGTAAAAACTAGACTTCTATGACTGACACCGCTGCTGCAATGTAGCCACTGCCAACCTGTAGCACCGCTGCTAACCTTTAGCTAACTTTAGCTGCGAAGATAACCTTTAGCACCGCTGCTAACCTTTAGATAGCTTAAGCTGCGCAGCTAACCTCTGGCTAAGCTACAGCAGTGAAACAACACTTACGGTCTCCAGGAGAAGAAGAGCAGCTGATTCTTCAAATGTCAGTTGTTTTGGTGTTTAGTGGACGTACAAACATGTCCTCTCAGCTGACTGTAGTTGACTCTGTTACTATGGTAACGTGCAACCGATATCAGGGGAAAAGTTGAATGTTGAAAAGAGAAAATTATAGATTTAAACTAAGAGTGTGAGGTTTGATGTAACATCAAGACAAAATGAAAAGTTAATGCAGGTGTTTCCTTTAATGGCAGATAAATACATAGACCATGATCCAATGCTACAAGGCTCCAGCCAATGAAAGAAGCGGCTGGTTGCTCAACCAATCAGATAGCGGCGGGAGCTTTCAAACTTCAGACCGGAAGCAGCTCGGAGTAGCGGACCGTTTCAGACGGAGACTGAAAGTGTTTTAGAAGTTTTTGCGCTCCGAGTAGAATCTGTAGGAATTGTAAAGAGAAGTTTTAATCACAGAGAAGTCAAAAAGGGTTAATTGAGCCGCCGGGGACAAAGACACGAAGAGAACAATATGGCGGATTCAGCTGGACACAGTCAGTGTGAGTCAAACTGCTCTTTTTACCGAGTATTCAATATCACTGAAATAAACAGGTTTTATCAAGATTTTATCGTGTTCAGTAAATGTTTTATCTGCTAAAACCTAATGACTCATTCTGTGCTGGTCTGTCTCGTCTTATGTTTACATCATGTTTTACTTGTTATAGAAAACTCAATAAGCAAAGTGAGTTCGGTTTATTTCTGTTTCTGTTTGTACCTATTCTGTATGTACGTTGCTTTGGATAAAAGCGACCTATTATAAAATTCTTATTTCTAAATATGTATGTTTGTTGTCTATTGTCCACCTGAACCTGTGTGTGTGGTCTGTGTGTGTTGCACAGATGAGCGTCTGACAGCAGAACAGATGGACGAACAACGGATCCAGAACGTGGCCTATCAGTACCTCTGCAGACTGGAGGAGGCCAAGAGGTCAGTGGGATTCACGTCAGACCAGTTCCACACTGAACTGGTCACATTTCAAAACAAACAAACACACAGACTGACACTATCCACTTGACCAACACAAACAAAGTCTACCTTGGTGAAAACAACAAGTGTGGTTTCTGCTTCGGGTCCACCTCACTACAGTTCAGACCCACAGAGCTCCTCGCTGACATCAGAAGCTCTACACCTGTTTGGTGGGACAGCTCACCTGTTCAGACTCATCCTCGGCAGAGTGCAGTTTAAGATCCCGCTTTTCCTCATGGACGAACACGTACGTCACTTAGGATTAAAGCATGAGCCAAAACAAAGTCATTAGCTGACATCACTCCTCAGGTGGATGGAGGCGTGTCTGGGGGAGGAGCTTCCAGCTCCCACGGAGCTGGAGGAGACGTTGAGGAATGGAGTCATTCTCGCAAAACTGGGCCATCGGTTCGCTCCGAATACCGTTGCTCAGAAGAAGATCTATGACCCAGAGCAACTGCGATACAAGGTATACACACACACACTCTCACAGACATACACACACACAGATAGCTAGATACTTTATTAATCACGAGGGAAATTCAGGTATCCAGCAGCAGAATAAAATTGTGCAAACACTTGCGTGTATCAAACATGAGAAAATGGAGAAATGAAATAAAGTAAAAATAGACAGAAAATTAAATAAAGTTAAATAAAATAAAATAAAATAAGGTGGAGTAGGGAAAAAGATATTAAGAGTATAGAAACATACATACACATACCATAAGCACAGACCAGGACAGTCCTCACTGGGAGGAGTTGAAGAGCCATATGACGTCCTCAGCCTGTCAGAGACAGCATCCTGCCACTGAATGTGCTCCTCTGCTTGGTGATGATGTCATGCAGAGGGTGATGGACATTGTCCAGGATGTGCAGAAGCTTGCTGAGGGTCCTTTTCTCTGCCACAGATGTTAGGGAGTCCAGTTCTGCACCCACTACAGAGCCGGCCCTCCTCACCAGTTTGTCCAGCCGCGAAGTGTCCCTCTTCTTAATGCTTCCTCCCCAGCACACCACAGCATAGAAGAGGACACTGGCAATGACAGTCTTGTAGAACATCTGCAGCAGCTTCTGACAGATGTTAAAAGACCTCAGCCTTCTCAGGAAGTAGAGCGACTCTGTTCCTTCCTGTAGAGTGCTTCTGTGTTGGCTGACCAGTCCAGTCTATTGTCGATTTGTAATCCCAATTACCTGTATGTCTCCACTGTCTCCACACGAGCTCCCTCTATGGACACAGGCTGCGGGGGGGGGCACTGACCTCCGAAAGTCCACCACCATCTCCTTGGTCTTGGAGGTGTTGATGTGCAGGTGGTTGGACTTGCACCATGCCACAAAGTCCGCAACCAGGTTCCTGTACTCCTCCTCCCTACCATCCTTTATACACCCCACTATGGCGGTGTCGTCATGTGTGTCTGGAGTCTGAGGTGTACAGGGTGAATAGGACAGGAGAGAGCACTGCACCCTGTGGTGCTCCTGTGCTGCTGACCACCATCCCAGATGTGCAGTCCCTCAGACGCACGTACTGGGATCTCGCTGTGAGATAGTCTGTGATCCAGTTTACGTGTTCTGAGTCCACACCCATCTCTGTCAGTTTGTCCCTCAGTAGCAGGGGCTGGATGGTGTTGAAGGTGCCAGAGAAATCAAAAAACATGATCCTCACAGCACCACTGGCCCTGTTCAGGTGGGAGAGACATCGGTGGTGCATGTAGAGGATGGCATCCTCCACTCCCACCTTATCCTGATATGCAAACTGAAGAGGGTCGAGGGCGTGGCGGACCTTGGGTTGAAGGTGGTGTAGCAGCAGCCGCTCCATGGTTTTTATGATGTGGGACATCAGAGGGAACGATCTGAAGTCATTCAGGTCCCTGGGGTGAGGATTCTTGGGGACAAGGACGAGGCAGGATGTCTTCCACAACATCAGGACTGTCCCCAGTTGCATATTTAGGTTGAAGAGATACTGGAGGGGCTCCCCCAGCTCGGTAGCACAGACCCTGAGAAGTCTAGGACATACTCCATTTGGATCGGCAGCCTTGCTGGGACGTAGTCTCTTCAGCTGTCTGCTGACCTGAGCTGCTGTGAAGTAGGTAGGGGGGAGGGTGGTGTTATCTGTCTCATCAGAGGCTGGGTTAAGTGGGGTGGTCGGGGTGGGGGTAGTGGAGGTGGGGGTAGTGGAATGGCCTGCTACAGTGACAGTGGTGACTGGTGGGGGATCCTCCTTAGCCTCCTTCAGGTGGACCTTGAATTCCCTCTGCATGTGCTTCAGTTCCTCCTGGTCACCATCCCTAAAGGCCCTCTTTTTTCTATTAAGGAGGTCCTTTATGTTGCTGGTAATCCAGGGCTTGTTGTTTGCAAAGCAACATACAGTTCTGGTAGGAACAACAACATCCATACAGAGGTTGATGTAGTCAGTAGTGCAGTTAGTGACCCCCTCTAAGTCCTCACTGCTTGAGTCCTGCAGCACACCCCAGTCAGTGGTCTGAAAGCAGTCCCTCAGTGCTACCTCAACTGCAGGCGACCACTTCCTAAAGGTGTGCGTGGTGGTGGGTTGTCTCACTACCTTTGGTTTGTAGTGAGGCTGGAGCAGGATCAAGTTGTGATCTGATTTCCCCAGAGGTGGCAGGGGGATGGCCCTGTATGCGTCCTCAGCATTTGCATACAGGAGGGCGATGGTTCTGTTCCCCCTGGTGGGACAAACCACATACTGGACAAATGCAGACAGTGTAGAGTCCAGTGAGACATGATTGAAGTCTCCAGTTATCAGGATCAGTCTCGTGATCGTTGAGTGGATGACGTCATATGCTGCCTCCGCGTTTGCACAGGGGGGATGTAAACACACACTGCGATGGTGTGTGAAAACTCTCTGGGCATGTAATAAGGCTGGAGACTCACAGACAAATGTTCAATGGCAGGACGGCAGATTGTAACTTTCACCGTCACATGCCCAGGGTTGCACCATCTGATGTTAATAAACAGTGCGAGTCCCCCACCTTTGCGCTTCCCACTCGCCATCGCGTCTCTGTCCGCTCTGACCGTGGTGAAGCCAGGTAGATCCACGTTAACATCTGGGATGCCTGCAGTGAGCCATGTCTTCGTGAGGCACAGCAGACTGCGCTCCCTGTAGATCCTCACGTTCCTCACCAGTGCAGCCAGCTTGTCCGTCTGGTTGACCAGTGAGTTTACGTTCCCCATCACAACCGACGGAACGGCGGGCTTGAACTTCATTCGCTTTGCTGCACGTCCTGCCTTTATCAAAGTGCCGGCTCTGCAACCTCTGTACAGGTGCCTCAGCTCCTGTGGTAAGTAAGGAGCGTCCCCAACACTGGCCATTGTCCTGAGTGCAAACAGCTGATCCCTCGAATAAACGAGTCCACAGCCGTCTTTCCGCGGTGAAAAAGTATCCTTAGGATAAAGTATATAAACACTACACATGTGTGTAATGAGGGCAAGAAACAGAGTAATAACAAAGTAGTAACAAAGCAAAAGTAATAACAAACGTGCGGCGTGCTACTGGATGGCTGCCACTCACGTCGGCTACAGAAGTATGAGAGTATATATAGCTGTGAGAAGTATGTAACTGTGTATCGTCAGCGTAGCAGTGGAGTTTATGCTGTGCTTCCTAATAATGTTGCCTAGGGGAAGCAAGGTGAACAGCAACGGTCCAAGCACAGAACCCTGTGGAACTCCATGATTAACTCTTGTGTGCATGGACGAGTCATTATTAACATGGACAAAGTGAAATCTGTCAGATAAATACGATTTAAACCAGCTCAGTGCTGTTAGTAATATTAATAATCTTTCAGTCAATATCAATCATAAATGATTACCTGTGTATTGATCTGATCAGGCGATGGGTCTTCAGTTCCGTCATACTGACAACATCAACCACTGGAGGAACGCCATGACGACACTCGGACTGCCAGCGGTCAGTGAGCAATTCAGTTCAATTCACTTTTATTTATATAGCGCCAATTCACAACCAAAGTCATCTCAGGGCACTTCACAAACAGAGCGGGTCTAGACCACACTCATTACTATTAACCATCAGCAAACACCTGGAGACAGAGGCAGGAGAGACTTCCTGTAACAGGCAGAAACCTTGGGCAGATCCTGGGGGAAAATAGAGAGAGAGAGAGAGAGAGAGAGAGAGAGAAAGAGAATACAGCACATCACAGACAGATACAGGTGAACATAAAGATGAAACTGACAGAATGGTAAAGCAGCAGAGTCCTAACTATGGCCTGTTAGCAGGACAATAATGATAATAATACAATAATGATAATAAATGGCAGCAGAGGACAGGGGGCAGGTCAGTGGAGCCACAGATCAGATGTTCAGCTCTGGAGCCACAGGTATCTGTAGAGAGGTACAGAGAGAGAGACCAGAGAGAAACAAGCACAGCACTAGGGGAGAGAGGACACATGTAGACATGGTTTACAGATGAGAGGATGTGTCTGAGGAGAGAGAGAGGAGAGGAGGAGTGTGGAGACCATCATGGGACGTCCTGCAGCAGCTGAGGCCTATAGCAGCAAAGCTGAGGGGTGGTATTAAGGAGTAACTGTGACTATGGGTTTTAAAGTCTATTCTGGACTTTACCGGGACCAATGAAGAGAAATATGATCTCTCTTGCTAATTCCCATCAGAATCCTCGCTGTAGTGTTTTGGATCAGCTGCAGGCTTCTCAGCGAGCTAGTCGGACAACCTGACAACAAGGAATTACAGTAGTCTAGCCTTGAAGGAACAAAATGGCTATGTTGCGCAGGTGAAAGAAGGCAGTCCTAGTGACCTGACTAATGTGTGATTGAAAGGACATGTCCTGGTTAACATAAGTCCAAGGTTCCTCAGGGTTGAACTGGAGACCAGGTGTTTAGGACCAAACACCATCACCTCAGCTTTGTCTGTGTTTAGGAGTAAAACATTACAGGTCATCAGGCCTTTGTGTCTGTAAGACATGTCTGAAATCTGACTAACTGATCTGTTTCTTCTGGCTTCATAGATAAATATAGATAGATAGATGGATAGATAGATAGATGGATGGATAGATAGATACTTTATTAATCGCAAGGGAAATTCAGGTATCCAACAGCAGCGTAAAATTGTGCAAACACTTGGATAGCTGTGTATCGTCCGCGTAGCAGTGGAGTATATGCTGTGCTTCCTAATAATGTTGCCTAGGGGAAGCATGTATAAGGTGAACAGCAACGGTCCAAGCACAGAACCTTGTGGAACTCCATGATTAACTCTTGTGTACATGGACGAGTCATTATTAACATGAACAAAGTGAAATCTGTCAGATAAATAAGATTTAAACCAGCTCAGTGCTGTTCCTTTAACCCCAATGACATGCTCCAGTCTCTGTAGTAGGATACTGTGATTGATGGTGTCAGATGCAGCACTGAGGTCCAGCAGGACAAGTACAGAGACGAGGCCATTGTCTGAAGCTAACAGGAGGTCGTTGCTAACCTTAACCAATGCTGTTTCTGTGCTGTGGTTTATTCTAAATCCTGACTGACAAACTTCAGATAAACTGCTCCTCTGCAGGTGATCACAGAACTGATCAGCCACAGCCTTTTCAAGGATTTTAGAAATAAAGGGGAGGTTGGATATCAGTCTGTAGTGTGCTAAGACACCAGGGTCAAGAGAAGGCTTTTTGAGTAAAGGTTGATGACAGCAACCTTAATCCCTGTGGAACATATGTAATGACAGATTGATCTGGTCTAATATAAAAGTGCCAATAATGGGCAAAACATCTTTGAGGGGGTGAGTTGGGATGGGGTCCAAAAGACAGGTTGAGGGTTTGGATCTAATAATTCTTGAGGACAGTTCAGTGAGATCTATGGGAGAGAAGCAGTCTAGAGATAAATCAGGGCCTGCAGACATTTCAGGGGCTGCTGCAGTTGACACACATGGATCTCTAACAGTTGAAGGGAGGGTGCAGTGAACTCTTTCTCTAATATCTTTGATTTTATTAGTAAAGAAATCCATAAAGTCATTGCTGCTGAGAGCTGAGGGAATAGTTGGCTCAACAGAGCTGTGACTCTGCAGGCCTGTTTGTATGTTATAAGACTATCTTTCCAGGCGAGGTGGAAGTCTTCTATGTTAGTGGATCGCCACTTCCTCTCTAACTTTCGTGAGAACTGCCTTAAAGTGCGTAACTGTGAGCCAAACCACGGAGCTAGCTTTGTCTTGTTAATGGCTCTTGTATTCTTTTTCATAGGGGCCACAGTGTCCAGGGCTGTGTGCAGTGTAGCTGCAGTATTATCAACAAGATAATCTATATGTGCTGGAGTAATGGTTGGCTGCTACCCTCTGTTGTAATGGCACATGGCATTGAAGCCAAAAGAGATGGAATAACTTCCTTAAATTTTTCTTGACAGCATTTCCTCCCAAATACTGAGTAGTTCATGATTGTGAACTGAAATGTTATTAAAGTGGTCAGATAAGCAGACGGTTCCTTCAGTAGTTCCACACAGGGAACTTTGCAGTGTTAGCAGCAGCAAGATAGGAGACACACACACAGGAGAACAGTATGAACAGGAGAACAGCGTGGACAGTATACACAGGAAAACAGCATGAACAGGAGAACAGTATGGACAGTATACACAGAGGAGAACAGTATGAACAGAGGAGAACAGCATGAACAGGAGAACAGTATGGACAGTATACACAGAGGAGAGTTACTGACTGGTCAGAGCATTGACTGGTTTATCAAAGAATTGATTGGCTGATCAGAGCGTTGATAATCACTTTTCTGTGTTCAGATCTTCCACCCAGAAACTACAGACGTCTACGACAAGAAGAACATGCCGAGGGCTGTGTACTGCATCCATGCTCTCAGGTCTGCCTGTTTTAGCTACCTGCCTGGTTCTGAACACCTGTCTGTCTGCAGCCTGTCCCCCTCTCTGTATGACCCAGATGTCTGTCTCTCCTCCTGTCTGTCTGTAGCCTGTACCTGTACAAACAGGGTCTGGCTCCGCAGATCCAGGACCTGTGTGGAAAAGTCAAGTTTTCAGGTGAACATATTGATTGAACCTGATCAATGAATCAGCTGATATCAGTTCACTATATATTGTGTCTGTATTGACAATACGCCAATATACGTGTTTAATCTGTGTGTATGTGTGTTCAGAGGAGGAGATCAATAACATGAAGATGGAGTTGGATAAGTATGGAATCCAGATGCCGGCGTTCAACAAGATCGGAGGAATTCTGGCCAATGAGCTGTCGGTGGACGAGGCTGCAGGTGTGTGTGTGTGGGGGGGGGGCTGACTCACCCACAGGTGATCAGGCGGTCAGTGGTCAGATGATCAGGCAATCAGGGGCCAGGTGATCACCTGACTGCTCTTCTTCTTCATTCAATTCAATTCAATTCAATTCAATTCAATTTTATTTATATAGCGCCAATTCACAACAAAAAGTCATCTCAGGGCACTTTACAAACAGAGCGGGTCTAGACCACACTCATTACTGTTAGTTACACCCAACAGTTCCACCATGAGCAAGCACTTGGCAACAGTGGCAAGGAAAAACTTCCTTTTAACAGGCAGAAACCTTGGGCAGATCCTGGCTCTAGGTGGTCGGCCATCTGTCTTGACCGGTTGGGGGGGGCGGAGAGAGAGAGAGAACAATATAGAATAATGACAGAAAATGACAGCAATAGGCAGCAGAGGACACGGGGCAGGTCGGTGGAGCCACAGGTCAGATGTTCAGCTCTGGAGCCACAGGTATCTGTAGAGAGGTACAGAGAGAGAGAGACCAGAGAGAAACAAGCACAGCACTAGGGGAGAGAGGACACAGAGTTAATGGAGTTTAAGGAGAGAGAGGGAAGAGGAGGAGTGTGGAGACGATCATGGGATGTCCCCCAGCAGCCTCGGCCTATAGCAGCATAACTAGGGGATGGCATGGATGGTGTAGTTCAGATGGTAACTAGAGCTAGCTGTAAGCTTTGTCGAACAAGAAGGTTTTAAGTTTTACTTTAAAAGTAGAGAGGGTGTCTGCCTCTCGGACCCAGACTGGCAGCTGGTTCCACAAGAGAGGAGCCTGATAGCTAAAGGCTCGGCCTCCTATTCTACTTTTGGAGATTCTGGGAACCACAAGCAAACCTGCCCTCTGGGAGCGAAGTGATCTGTTGGGTTGATAGGGACTTAGCATCTCATTGAGGTACAATGGAGCTTGGCCATTAAGGGCCTTGTAGGTAAGAAGAAGGACTTTAAAATCTGTTCTGGACTTTACAGGGAGCCAATGAAGAGAGGCTAAGACCGGAGAAATATGATCTCTCTTGCTAATTCCCACAAGAACCCTCGCAGCAGCGTTTTGGATGAGCTGGAGGCCTCGCAGTGAGCTAGTCGGACAACCTGACAACAAGGAATTACAATAGTCCAGCCTTGAGGTAACAAATGCGTGGACCAGCTTTTCGGCATCATTTTTGGACAGGATACTCCTAATCTTAGCTATGTTGCGCAAGTGAAAGAAGGCAGTCCCAGTGACCTGCCTAATATGGGGCTGATAGGACATATCCTGGTCAAGTATGACTCCCAGGTTCCTCACGGTAGAACTGGAGGCCAGGGTAACACCATCCAAAGCGACTGCGAAGTCAGATAACCTGTCTCTGAGGTGTTTAGGCCCAAACAAAATCACCTCAGTTTTGTCTGTATTTAGAAGCAGAAAATTATAAGTCATCCAGGCCTTAATGTCTGTCAGACATGTCTGAAGTCTGACTAATTGATCTGTTTCTTCTGGTTTCATAGATAAAAATAACTGTGTATTGTCCGTGTAGCAGTGGAAATTTATGTTGTGCTTCCTAATAATATTGCCTAGGGGGAGCATGTAAAGGGAGAACAACAATGGTCCAAGCACAGAACCCTGTGGAACTTCATGATTAACCATTGTGTGCACGGACGAGTCGTTATTAACATGGACAAACTGGAATCTGTCAGATAGATAAGATTTAAACCAGCTTAGTGCTGTTCCTTTAATGCCAATGACATGTTCTAGTCTCTAGTAGGATACTGTGATCGATGGTGTCAAATGCAGCACTGAGGTCTAGCAGGACAAGTAAAGAGACGAGGCCATTGTCAGAAGCTATTAGGAGGTCGTTGCTAACCTTAACCAATGCTGTTTCTGTGCTGTGATTTATTCTAAATCCTGACTGAAATGCTTCAAATAAACTGCTCCTCTGCAGGTGATCACATAACTGATCAGCCACAGCCTTTTCAAGGATTTTAGAAATAAAGGGGAGGTTGGATATCAGTCTGTAGTGCGCTAAAACACCAGGGTCGAGAGAAGGCTTTTTGAGTAGAGGTTTGATGACAGCAACCTTAAAAGCCTGTGGAACATAACCTGTTAGTAATGACAGATTGATCTGGTCTAATATAAAAGTGCCAATCAGGGGCAAAGCATCTTTGAGAAGACGAGTTGGGATGGGGTCCAAAAGACAGGTTGCGGGTTTGGATCTAATGATTGTTGAGGACAGTTCAGTGAGATCTATAGGAGAGAAGTGGTCCAGAGATAAATCAGGGCCTGCAGACATTTCAGCGGCTGCTGCAGTTGACACACATGGATCTCTAACAGTTGAAGAGAGTGCGTAATGAATTCTTTCCCTAATATCTTTGATTTTACTAGTAAAGAAATCCATAAAGTCATTGCTGCTGAGAGCTGAGGGAATAGTTGGCTCAACAGAGCTGTGACTCTTTGTCAGCCTGGCTACAGTGCTGAACAGAAACCTGGGGTTATTCTTATTTTCCTCTATTAATTTGGAATAATAGGCAGTTCTTGCCTTACGCAGGGCTGATTTGTATGTTATAATACTATCTTTCCAGGAAAGGTGAAATTCTTCTATATTAGTGGATCGCCACTTCCTCTCTAACCTTCGTGAGGACTGTCTTAAAGTGCGTAACTGTGTGTCAAACCAGGGAGCTAGCTTCCTCTGCTTGATGGCTTTCTTATTCTGTTTCAAAGGGGCCACATTGTTCAGTGCTGTGTGCAGTGTAGCTGCAGTATTATCAACAAGATAATCTATATGTGCTGGACTAGTAGTTAGGCTGCTACCCTCTGTTGTAATGGCACGTGGCATAGAAACCAAAAGAGACGGAATAACTTCCTTAAATTTGGAAACAGCATTATCAGAGAGACACCGACTGTAGGTAGTCTCCCTGCCAAATGCTGAGAAGTTCATAATTGTGAACTGAAATGTTATTAAAAAATGGTCAGATAAAAGAGGGTTCTGGGGAAACACTATTAAACGTTCAGTTTCTAAGCCATATGTCAAAACAAGATTGAGGGTGTGATTAAAGCAGTGAGTTGGTTTGTTAACGTTTTGAGAAAAACCAATTGAGTCTAAAACTGAATTAAATTTCCTAAGGCTGTCATTGGTGTCATCTACATGAATGTTGAAGTCACCCACTATGATTACTTTGTCTGAGCAGAGCACTAGTTGAGATAAAAAGTCAGGGAATTCAGATAAAAACTCTGAATAAGCAGCAGGCGGAGGATACACAACCACAAACAGAACTGGTTTCTCTGACCTATCGTTAGGGTGGCAGAGACTGAGAGTGAGGGACTCAAACATTTTAAACCCAGGCTTAGGTCTGGGATTGATTAGTAAACCTGAGTGGTAGATTGCTGCCACTCCTCCTCCTCGGCCTGTGCTTCAAGGAATATGGTGATTAATGTGAATGGCAGGGGTCGACTCATTTAAACTAACATATTCTTCCTCCTGCAGCCAGGTCTCAGTAAGACAAAATAAATCAATGCAATGATCGGTAATCAAATCATTTACTAACAGGGATTTAGACAAGAGAGATCTGATATTTAATAATCCACATTTTATTGTGGTGTGTTTAGGTCCAGATACCTTGGTGGTATTAATTCTTGTGAGGTTTTTATGAATAATACCTCTTGCATTTTTTGCCCCAGGTAGTTTGGGTGGACGAGGGACAGACACAGTCTGAAACTGGGGGTAGTGGTGGTCATGGAGGGTGACAGCTCTAAGGAACTGCAGAGAAGCGTGTAGGACTGCAGCTCTGCTGCCTGGTCTCTGCTCTGGTTTGTCAGGTTTTAATATATTTTGCCATATTTCTAGAGATGAGAGCCGCTCCACCCAAAGTAGGATGAATACCTCTCCTAATGAGACCAGGTTTTCCCCAAAATGGTTTCCACTATCTATATAAAGGCCATTGCTTGCTGGACACCACCGGCCAGCCAGCGATGAAAATGACGACATGCTAAACATGTCATCACTGGTCAGATCAAGCAGGGGTCCAGAGAAACCACGGAAGTCCTACATTGTTTTGGCAAACTTACACACCGACTAACAGTTAATTTTAGTGACCTCCTACTGCCGGGAATCGATGTCATTTCCGCCGACATGAATGACAATTTTATTGAAACTACGTTTATCCTAGCCAGCACTTTCAAATAGGATTCAACGTCACTTCTGGCCCCGGGATGCATTTAACTATTGTCGCCGCGCTCCAACTTCACATTGCGCAAAAAATACAGCTGCCACAACCAGAGTCTTCATTAGCGGGTGTGTCGCTGAGTGGGGAAAATCTGTTGAAACGTGAAGCGTTGGTGGTGAACTGCGGGCTTGTTTCGCTACGCTTCTTCGACTGCCACCCAGCCGCCTCTGGCTTCCCGGCTGCTCGAGCTGCTGGGGGACGGTTAACGGAGCTACCTTGTCAATATGACAGAGTCTGATGTGTTTTTTATCTATTTAATCAACTTACCTGATTTCTAAATTTAAGCTTCAGAGACATTTTCAGTCAACATTTCAACGCCTCATTGTGTCTTTTTTTCTCCTATCAGTCCATGCGCAAGGTGATTGCCATTAATGAGGTTGTGGACAGAGGTGTCATGGAGGTGACGGCGAAGGCTCTGAGGAATCCTAATGCCTCTACTACTGGACCTGCAGGAGGCGCTTGATGGGTGCTCCATCAGGAGATGCTGTGTCAGGCTAAGAGAAGGAAAGAACAGGCAGCCAGCAGGGTGAGATTCTGATCTCTGATTGGTCAGAGAGAGGCGTGCTGTCCAATTGTTAATCAGGTAGTGTGTGTGTGTGTGTCAGGTGGAGGTCCAGAGGACAAAGACATCTATGAGGAGTTTCCCTTGACTCAGAGAGAAATCCAGGACAACATCAACATCGTCAACGGTGAGTTTCAGCTTCACAGCCCACCATGACTGACCAATCACAGCCCACCATCGTTTGAATTGTGCTGCCATGCATGATGATGCTGATGTTGATTACTGTGTGTCAGTGCCATCAGCGGTGGAGCAGGTTGGGACGAGGCTCTCGACTCTGCAGCAGACTAACTCTCTGCTCTCATTCTGCAGCTTATGTTTGGCCCTCAGGGCCTCCTGCACTGACAATGGGCCCTGGTACCTGGACCAGCTGTCAGCTGACCGCCAGCAGAAGGCCATGGTACACACACGTACACACACACAGTCAGATGTGCTAAGTTGTAAGCAACTGGACTTTTGGTAGCTTGAAGATGTTTCACCTTTCATCCAAAAGGCTTCTTCAGTTCTGGCAGGATGGTAGGGAACCAAGGAGTTAAATCTCTGGATCACTGGGGGTGGAGCGAGCCACACCCGCCATCACATGACAAAAGGGTCACATGAGTTCTCAAGGTGTGATTGGAGCAGAGTCATTGTGGTCACATAATCCAGAGACTGAAACTGCTCTGATGGTGGAGAGCAGTTAAACTTCCAGTCTCTGGAACACCTTCATGGTGGTGTGAACTAATTAACCAACACTGTTGTCATATGTGGTCATGTGACCTCCCACTTTGCTCTGTGTATCTAGGTGTGTGTTTGAGGATCCTCTACCTGTCTGTCACATGACTGTGATGTGTCAGATTTAACATTAAGCATCTTTATTGAGCTCTATTGATGTGACAGAGCGGCGCTGTCACTGACTACGGGCGGCGCAGAGCGCAGATCTCCCGGCGGCGGCACGGCCTATCGGCAGCGCGCACACACACACACACATCCATTCATTGCTCCGCTCCCTTCCGTATTCTCTACACCAAATCATTTACATCTCCTCCAGAATAGCTTAGGCACCACAGAATACACCTCATTGCAATACTTGTTTAGAATCAACCACGCATTCACTCACCTCACGTAGATCGCTGCCGGGCACCATGCCAATCTCTCGTCCGCATCAGACTGGCAAAATGAGCTGGGAGTGTTTCCGGCCATATGTAGGGGCATTCCCATGCTGCCAGGTCAGGTGACCAACCTTATTGTATTTTATTTTTATATTAGTTTGGCTTCTAGCCAATATGGGATTGTTTCCGATGTAGAGACATGGAGGTATCCATTAGAAAAATAAGTGTCTAGGTGGTGACACCGGAAATTGTGTTATACCTAGTTTAAATGCCACAAAAATACTGTTTAATTGTATTTTGCTATTGAAGACACACCCAGGGGAGGGGTTTAGCAGTATAAAGAGGGGCCATCTTGGCATTCTAAGGCAGTCTTGTTCGGGTTACACAGAAGGTAACAGACTGCTGTGTCTTACATTGTGTTTTTGGAGAGTTATGGAAGAACTCGCTGTATGTAAATAGGTTGTTTTTGGGTTTTTTCTTTTATAGTTCTTGACTAATTATTCCCCAACATTTTTTTTTTTCACTGTAAATACTTTTGCACTGTTTGCACTTTGGGAGGCCGGCAATAAATCGTCACCAAAACATCTCTTCGACTACGCCATCGTTTTTATGTTTTTTTGAGGAGTTTTGAACAGAACCCCGTGACAATTGAATAGAGCTGTAATCTCTCTGTTTGTTTGGTCATCGTCATTTAGCAGAACGACAAGTCATTAGAACATCAGCAGCTGTGAGTGACACGGGCAGAACAGGGAACACAGAACACAGATCAGGGAACAGGGAATTCGGAACACAGACAGTTTAGACCTTTTATCTGCTGAGATGTGACTTGTGGCCTCTGACCTGTGACCTCAGGACCAGGGCTGTGTGGATCCTCTTGAGCCCGATGAGCTGCAGGAGGGCG
This sequence comes from Datnioides undecimradiatus, assembly GCA_008933995.1. Taxonomy (NCBI): domain Eukaryota; kingdom Metazoa; phylum Chordata; class Actinopteri; order Lobotiformes; family Datnioididae; genus Datnioides; species Datnioides undecimradiatus. The sequence goes on from WARS01001888.1 coordinate 767,684, forward strand.
TGGCCGTTGCCAACCAGGATGCCCAGAGAGCCCACACCGGTGAGTGTGTCCCATTACACACTCATCCTGCCGCCGTCATCGATTAGCTGATTTATTTATTTATTATGATCGATTAGCTGATTTATTCTAAACTCACCCTCATCTGATCTGACAAACATCCAATCAATCCATTGATCACCCCAAAGAAGTTCTCAGTTTCAATTTCAGAGTCACAATTAATATCTGATCAATAATGCTGTCTAGCCCTTCCTCAGGTAGCTTGTGTGTGTGTGTGTATGCAGTGCATGCAGCGGTGCAGTCCGTTAATGCGTCGCTGCGTCTCAGTGACCCCAGACACACAGTCACTTGTCTGATGACCTCTGACCTGCAGCTCCCTGAAGTGTTCCCATTTGCTGCGACTCTTTATCACCGCGAGCTGCAGCTGCTGCAGAGGCAGAGTCCACAGGTGCCTGGGACAGTCCCTGGACTTTAACATGTGTTAAAGTCATCAATAATGTTGATTGATTTGTTTTCTCGCTGATCTTCACCAGTTAGAAACAACACGTTCGTTAATTCAAACGGAAACAAGGTGTGTCTTTATTGGCTTAGAACAGGTCAGGTGGTCACTGCAGATGGGTGTGGACAGGAAATACCAACAGTATTTGTTTCCTGTTGGTCTCCACCAGGGGGAGCTGCAGCAGGAGGAACTGTTTG
>WARS01001888.1:780876-914600 GCA_008933995.1 Datnioides undecimradiatus
CAGGATGTAGTCACCAGTGTTTCAGGCTTGTACAGCCGCTGCGTCCTGTGGCGGAGCAGTGAAGCCCTCATCGTTCGTCTGCAGGCTGTCAGTCGAGGGTTTCTGTTCAGACAGAAGTTTGAGGCTCTGCGACATTACCTGATGAGTCAGACACCTGCTGTCATCGTCATCCAGGTGAGGAAGCTGATGTCGTCTCGATCAGGCTGCAGGTTGTTACATTTTGATCTGAAGTGAGGCAGGAAGTTAACATACGTGCGCCATTAAACACATCATTTAAATAATGTGACTGACATTCAGACACACACACGCTGGGCACTCATCTGTCTGTTGCTGTGTTCAGTCTCACTGGAGGAGGATGGTCCAACAGAGGGTGTACAGGCGACGGCTGCAGTTTCTCTACATGAACTGGAGAGCTGTTGTCAAGGTAACAGAGAAACACAAGCCCATGACATGCAGTTAATGTGTTTGACTAACTGGAGGTTTGATGGTGGCGCTGAGTGTTCTGACTGATGAGGAGAAGAGGACCTTTTTCACTTGTTTGTATATTGCTGTCTCTCAGATTCAGTCGTTTGTGAAGATGTGGCTGGCGAGGAAAAAATACCGAGCTCGCCTGAGTTTCTTCAGACGTCACGTGAGTTAATCCAGTTTATGGGACATGAGCAAATGATGCTGCAGTCACACAGAGCCAGGCTAGCTTATTTGCTCTGTTTCCAGTCTTTATGCTAAGCTAAGCTAAGCAGCTCCTCAGCAGACTCTGCCTTTAGTTATCAGAACTTTACTTTGAGTCCTGCTAGCTCCTCTGTCTTCATGATGACAGGCTGCAGTGACTCTGTGTGCCCACAGGTGGGTGCTGTCATAAAGATCCAGGCCTTCTTCAGAGCCAACAGGGCCCGAGAGGAGTACAGGATGTTGGGTAATTTTACTAACGAGGCAACACTAACAAGACACAACCTCTGATTGGTGTTTTGATATGTCTGACATCATCAAACTTTATTACTCATTTTAAAGGTAAAGTGAATTATCACTTACTGTGAGTCACTGTAAGCCCCTCCACTCACACGTTTCAGTGCACTCAGCCACGCCCCCTGTCTCTGTGGTTCGGAAGTTCGTTCACCTGCTGGACTTGGGCGACAGTGACATCAGAGAGGAGGCGGAGCTGCTCCGTCTGAGGGAGGAGGTGGTGAGGAGCATCCGCTTCAACAAACAGCTGGAGACAGATCTGGACCTGATGGACCTGAAGATTGGCCTGCTGGTCCGAAATAGAGCCACCCTGCAGGTACAGACTGTTCCACAGGTGACCCACTCAACTCAACTCAATCACACAGACTCAATTTAGGTCGTGGGCCGAACAGGATAAACATTTATTGAACAGACTAAAACTAAACTTTTTTTGAACATAAATATGAATCGAAACAGACAGGATACAATATTATTCCAAAATAAATAAACTAGGGGTGGGACTTCATTACGATTAATTAATTACAAAAAAATGAAAGCATTTAATCGCAGTTTTTTTTTTTTGCGGAACATTTGTCAGTGCACGATTTCTGAGTACACCAATTACACTGATGCACACATCAGAGCTTGGCTAATGGCTACCAAAAAGGAGGAATTGGATGAAAACGCGCTGCTAGGACTGATGCACTTCAACCCTGTGGTACTGTCTAAATGCAAAGCATGTTGCAGCAAGCACAGAAACTGCCGGAGCTGTTAGCGCTAGCAGTCCCAGTCCGAGTATGAGCAAGAGGTGTCGGCAGCCCAAACTCGATCAAATGACTGGCTTCAGGACCAAAGTTAGTAAGTGTTAGAGCCTAATGTACAAAATCATTTGTGCTAAGGGTAACTGGAGTTTAAAGGAGATTTAAGCCTGTCAAATGACCATTTATATTTCTAGTTGTTTTACCAGAAGAAGAAAGAAGTAGAAATTGCACTTTATGTTGAATTGTTGTTGGGTTTTTTTGTTTTGTTGTTTTTTTTACCATTTAAAGTCAATACTGTTCTGAAAAAGTACTTAAAGTGCTTAAAATGGCACTTTAACTTTAGGTCTGTTCAGTTTTGCCCAGGGATATTTTCTATTTCTTTTTCTACTGTTTTGAATTGAAATGCAATTAAATGCATTTTTCCAGACATTAAAAGAGCTTGAGTTTACAATATTCATGTCTGTGTCTATTATTTGATTCAGTCGTCCACTAAAATCCATTTAAATTAAAAAATGTTGCTTTTTGGGGCAAATATTATGTGATTAAAATGCGATTAATTCGAGATTACTTAATTACAAAGCCTCTAATTAATTAGATTAATTTTTTTAATCGAGTCCCACCCCTAAAATAAACTTAAACTTAAAATAACTTAAAATATTTTGCTCTTCATAAAAATATCTCCTGTCAAAATTATACAAATTCAAAATATGATCATGCTGCAAAAAAAATGAAAATATAAATAAAAATTGTGCTTTTAAAAACATTCCAAAGAAAAGACGCCATAAGTCTTATGCCATTTTGTCAGAGCTGGATGACAATTTCGTTTGTTTGGGGTAAGGTTCTGTGTTGTGGAGATTCTCAGGATGGACTGCGGGTGTTCATCAGTGAGACGACTCCTGTGTGATGTTTTGTTAATCTTCATCACAGAGAACAGCTTCTCACACAGATATGTGCTACCAAACATACACAAGGTTCAAGCCGCATGTAGATGCAGCTGGGGCATTGCTTCAGGAATGAAGCGAGTGAACCGTGAGGGCACAGTGTCGTACTTTGCCTTTAGTGTCCCATTACACTGCTGCTCTATCAGCTCCATCTGAATCCGTACAGGTGCAGTTTCCACGTCGACAGCAAAAAGTTGCGAAGCAGCTTGAAATTACTTTTCTGTGCTTCAAAGTCACCAAAGCGCTGCACAAACTCAGTGCGAAGTGCACTCAGTTTATCAAAGTGTGCATTTGGGAACACCGTGGTGCTGACTTGGTCCAAGCTCCACAAATAAGACACACGGGTTTACCGGCAATGTCAGTAAACATATACTCAGCCTCCCACCGGTTTTGAAAGGCTCTGTTTTCAGAATCAACTTTTCTCTTGGCCATTGTAGCTTTGACTTGAAGTTAGGGTTGTATACATCAACAGACGCTTGATTGATCTGACGTAATTGATGTGGGAATGATTGCAGGTAGCCCATCGTTCGGTAGGGCAGCTGTTGCACTGCATTATGGGATTTGTAGTTTGTGTGTTATTGACGCTTCATATCGCTGGGCCATTTAAAAAAAAAAAAAAAAAAAAGATATAAAATTATCTCGCGGGCCGGATATAATTGTATGCCAGGCCAGATGTGGCCCGCGGGCCTTGAGTTTGACACATATGCACTACACCCTGCAGGTACAGACTGTGCCACAGGTGACCCACTACACTCTCTCTCTTTGCCTGCCTGTCTGTCTGAACAGGAAGTGGTTTCTCATTGTAAGAAACTGACAAAGAAGAACAGGGAGCAGCTGTCAGACATGATGGACGTAGAGAGAAGTAAAGGATTAAAGGCTCTCAGCAGAGAGAGGAGAGAGAGACTGGAGGCCTACCAACACCTGTTCTACCTGCTGCAGGTGAGGCACACACACCAACACCTAGCTGATCTGGAGTCAGTGTAGATGTTAAAGAGGGTGTGAGTGTATGTGTCAGACTCAGCTGATCTGTAGTCAGTGCAGGTGTTAAAGAGTGTGTGTGTGTGTGTGTGTGTGTTTCAGACTCAGCCTCTGTACTTGGCTCAGCTGATCTTCTTGATGCCTCAGAGTCGCTCCACCTCCTTCATGGAGATGTTAGTGTTCAGTCTGTTCAACTACGGCTCCGACCGCAGGGAGGCCTACCTGCTGCTGCAGCTATTCACGGAGGCGCTGCAATACGAGATCAGGTGACATTAACACTCACACAGGTAAACGGACACATCTGTATTTCTGTATTTGTGAGGCCCCTCAGGGACATGATGCATTCACTGACTGTCACCTTAAAGGTGTAAGCCCCTGAACACAGCTCGCACCACATGAATCTGCAGAACCTGCTGAACACAGTTTGATTAATGAATCAATTAAATGTCTGAGGTGTTTCCAGGAGAGATGACTCGTCAGTGTGACGGACAGTCACTGCCACTGCACAAACTGATCCAGAGACCATGCAGATTATTGATAATATCAGAACAAATAAGACACTGACAATCCCTCAGACTGATGTCATCAGTAACATGTACCCGTGTGATGATGTCAGACTGAAGGTGGAGCAGCCTCAGGACGTGGTCACAGGTAACCCCACTGTCATCAAGATGCTGGTGAACTTCTACCGTCACGCTCGTGGTCAGAATGCCCTGCGGGAGTCTCTGGGTCCAGCCCTGCAGGAGGTCCTGCTCAACCGAACACTCAGCATCAGGACTGACCCGGTGGAGGTCTACAAGACCTGGATCAACCAGACTGAGACCCAGACTGGACACAAGAGGTCTGAACAGACACACTCCCTCCCTGAGGTCACTGAGTTATTAGGTGTCCCCATTAACTGCCCAACATCTAGTCTGCGTTTTAGAGTAGTGACCAGAGTTGTAGACATGACAATGTTAGAGATTTAACACAGAGATTAATCATATGCAGTAATGAAGAGCACTCATTAAATAACTGATAGAGTGAAAATAAGTGAATTATGACCCTGTCAGCTCTCCGTATCTGACTCACCGGAGTGTCCCCGCAGCTCTCTGCCATACGACGTCCCACCTGCAGAAGCTCTGAGTCACCCTGAGGTCCAGAGACGCATCGACATCGCCATCATCAACCTGAAGAACCTGACGGACCGAGTCCTCAAAGCCATCACCTCCAACCTTCACAAACTACCGTAGGTCTCCACCTGTTCACCTGTAGGTCTCCACCCGTGCTCCATCTGCAGCGTCACATCATGTGTGTGTGTTGTAGGTATGGGTTGCGTTACACGGTGAAGGTGCTCAGAGATGCTCTGAGGTCAAAGTTCCCAGAATCCAGCGAGGACGAACTATACAAGGTGACTTCAGGTTCCAGGCTGACGACCTGAGAGGTCCACTACTGCCACACACACCTGGCCTCACCTGTGCCCTGCCTGTTGTTGTGGAGTTGTGTTGTGCATGTTGTCAAGTTGTGGAGTTGTGTTGTGTGTGTTGTGTGCATGTTGTGCGTGTTAAGTTGTGTGTATGTTGTGCGTGTTGTGGTGTGCGTGTTAAGTTGCATTGTACGTGTTGTTGAGTTGTGTGTGTCCCTGTGTGCAGGCACCTCTGCAGAGCTTGGCTCCAGTGTCCTGTGTTTGCAGCAGATTGTTCAGTTTGTCACTGTGACGCTTCGCTCTGTACTGACGCTGTGTGACGTCTCCTCCGTCAGATCGTCGGTAACCTGGTCTACTATCGCTACATGAACCCGGCCGTCGTGGCACCGGATGGGTTCGATGTGTTAGACCGATCTGCCGGCTCCACCCTGCAGCCGGAGCAGCGACACATCCTGGGCTCCATCGCTCGCATGCTGCAGCACTCCGCCGCCAACAAACACTTCCATGGAGATGGATACCACATTAGAGCACTGAACCAGTACATCAGTCAGACCCACAACAAGTTCAGGTCAGACTCTCAGTCGGACCTCTGAGGTCAAGGTTTAGAACCAACACAGGAAGCAGAACTGATGACATAGGTCGACATTTATCACACGTCTTCGCACATGTTTGACGAGCTGTTGATGAGGTCACACCCAGCGAAAACATGGACAAACAGTAGAGGAGGTGTCAGGCTGCAGATGGTGTGGACAGTTACCACAAAACATCACAAACACTCACTTTACGACACATCTGCACACAACTGTATACGTATGTGTGTGTGTATAAACCCTTTGTTTGTGTCCAACAGGAAGTTCCTGACATGTGTTTGTGACGTTCCTGAGCCAGAAGATCGATTCAACATGGACGAGTACTCAGAGCTGCTCATCGTCAACAAGCCCGTAGTCTACATCTCAGTCAGCGAGCTGCTCAACACACACAAGGTCTGAACCTGGATGTGAACCTGGATCTGGATCATGCAAACGCTATGTCTGCAGCTGCGTTCTCACTGGGTGTGCATGCTTTGTGTGTGTGTGTGTGTAGTTGCTGTTGGAGCACCAGGACGTTTTATGTCCGGACCCTTCTGACCCTCTCAGACTGCTGCTGAAGGACCTCGGTTCAGTCCCCACTCTCCAGGAACTCACTGGTACTTCAACTAATACTACTTGTACTGGTCCTGCAGGCACTGGACCAGCAGGAACTGGTCCTGCAGGCACTGGACCAGCAGGAACTGGTAGGAACTGGTCCTGCAGGCACTGGACCAGCAGGAACTGGAACTGTTCTTTCTCACTGTATCTCACTGTTGACTTGTTCATGTTGAGTTCAGGGCTCAGGAGCAGGTTCAGGTGGTCACCGTGTCACAGTCACAGCTCACTGTCTCACGTGACTGGCATGATGAGAGGGAACTGAACTCTTTTTCCAGCTGACGTCTCAATTTGTATTTTACTTTAAAATTATTTTATTTATTTCTTTTTTTAGTTTTGTTTTGATTGAAACTCCAACAACCCTGGACAGACCTTAGAGACCAGAGACCGTTTCAAAAAGAGGTGAACCAGGTCCTGGTCCAGTTGCTGGTCTTTCTGGCTCATTGGTCTGGTCACTTATCTGTTCTCACCTGAGCAGGTGTCACTGGACAGCATGGTCTGGATCCTCAGTACAGACCCGTATGCATTAGCGAACCAGGATCTGATGTCTGTGCTTTCTGTTCTTCAGGAGAGTCTTCATCAGCAGATCCAGGTTCAGAGTCCAGCCTGACTCCGAGCAGCAAGATGGAGGTTTCTCTGACTCTCACCAACAAGTTCGACATCTTCAATGAGTCTGACGACAAACCCGACGCCAGAGGACTGCTGCTCAGGTATCTTAGCATGTTAGCTTTACCTGCTCAGGTATCTTAGCATGTTAGCTTCACCTGCTCATGTTGCTTAGCATGTTAGCTTCACCTGCTCGAGTAGCTTAGCATGTTAGCTTTACCTGCTCAGGTAGCTTTGCATGCTAGCTTCACCTGTTGACTCTTGTGAACACACTTTATTCTGAGGCTAAATGTCCCTGAAACAGACAATGTGATATTTGAAGTTGAAGATGAGCCCCCCCCCCCCAGACTTCATCTTGTGACTCCTCTGAGGGACCCAAAACCAACCCCCTGATTAAGAACCACTGGTTTAGCTGTTTGTGTATTCACCTGGTCAGCTGACAGATCCAACTCACTCTCTTTTCTTTTTTCAGCACAAAGCAGCTGATCATTGATGTCATCAGGACTCAGTCAGGTGACTCTCTGAGTGACATCCTGAGAGCATCTGCGTCACATGATCAGGTACACACACACACACACACACACACACGCACACTGGTACAGGTGAATCCCAGGTAAACCTCATTCGTCTCTCCTCCTCCACAGGAAGTGTGTCACGATTGGCTGATGCAGCGGCGTGCTCGGCAGGACGCTCGTACACCTGAGAAGATGAAGAGGAACCAGTCACTGGTCGCCAATGGCAACCTGAGTTTGGAGGAGAAGAAGAGAAAGATCCTGAGGAGTCTTCGTCGTTTGGAGGCACTGGGTGTTCTGAGACCAGCTCAGACTGAAAACCAGATCCTGCTGATGATCGCCAAGGTTACACACACACACACACACACACACACACACACACACACACACACACACACACACACACACACACACACACACACACAGACTGTGGATGATGATCTGAGTGCTGATAAGTGTGATGGACTGTCCTGGTCGTCGATTGAAGTGATTGATTCCTCTCTGCTGCTGTATTGATCAATACATCAGAGCCAATCCGTCGCCATCTGTTGACATGGCGCGATGCTGCCATACACTCCCATAATATGAACATTAAGTTTACAGGTTTTACTGACTCAGCAAAAGAATGTCTGGTTAGCATTAGCAGCTAGCTCACTCTGTGAGGCTCACATGCAATGCATCACGGTACTCCTACTCCTCCTGCCCCTGCTTTTCCTCCTCTTCCTCCTGCTCCTCCTCCTCCTCCTCCTCCTCCTGCTCTTCTTCCTGCCCCTGCTTTTCCTCCTCCTTCTCCTCCCGCTCCTCCTCCTCTTCCTGCTCCTCCTCCTGTTCCTCCTCCTCTTCCTGCTCCTCCTCTTTGCCTTCTGGGGCAGCTGTGGTAGAGTGGGTCGTCCACTCATCAGAGGATTGGTGGTTCGATCCCTGTCTCCCCTTATTGCCCTAATTGCCCCTAATTGCTCCTAATTGCCCTCGATGCTACGCCGTTGGTGTGTGAATGGTTAGATTCCTCTGTTGCCTTAGTTTCGTTTGGTGTGAATGGGTGAATGCCGACTTGTAGTGTAAAGTGCTATGTAAGTACAGGCCATTTACCGTTTACCATTCTCCTCCAGGACATCCGTCAGCAGCGTCTTCATCGGCAGCGTCGGGGGGCAGAGCTTCAGAAACTCCGTCACACTCTCAGCAGCCTGCAAGCAAAGAGCAGCTTCCACAGCGAACAGGTGGACTACTACAGACATTACATCACTTCCTGTCTGGACAACTTGACTGCCAACAGGTGCAAGCACACACACACACACACACACACACACACACACGGAGTCACATCATTGTATGTGTTTTCATTGGTTCCTGGTGATTCTGAAATCCACAATTGACCCTTAATCATGAGCCAGGTGTTGAGCGTCCAGACTCTGTGTTTAAATACATCAGATCAATCGGAGGGTAGTGTGTGCACAGAGAACACCTCTGATTGGTTCTCAGCATCAGCTGTTGTGATTGGTTATGTGTTGCAGCAAATCGACCAATAAAAATGCAACAGAGAGCAAAGGGAAGAAGAAACTTCCTGCTCTGAGTTACAGCGCCGCCCGACTGCAGGAGAAAGGAGTTCTGCTAGAGATCGAGGACCTGCCGAGCACACAGTGAGACACACACACACACACACACACACACAGTGAGACACACACACAGTGAGACACACACACAGTGAGACACACACACACACACACACACACACACAGTGAGACACACACACACAGTGAGACACACACACAGTGAGACACACACACACACACACAGTGAGACACACACACAGTGAGACACACACACACACACACACAGTGAGACACACACACACAGTGAGACACACACACACACACACACAGTGAGACACACACACACAGTGAGACACACAGACACACACACACACAGTGAGACACACAGACACACACACACACACACAGCGAGACACACACACACACACACAGCGAGACACACACACACAGCGAGACACACACACACAGCGAGACACACAGCGCAACATCAGGTCACATGTTTTCGGCTGTTCCAGGTTTAAGAATGTCATCTTCGACATCGCCGCTGCAGTAGAAACAGGAAGTTTCAACGTGAAGGCGCGATTCCTCGGCGTCGAGATGGAAGAGTTCCTGCTCAAATACCAGGTACACCTAGTCCAAATACTGAGCCAAACCAGGCCAAATACTGAGCCAAACCAGGCCAAATACTGACTGACTGTGTATCTGTATCTCTTTTTTGTATCTGTGTGTGTGCGTGGTAACAGGACCTGCTGCAGCTGCAGTACGAGGGCGTGGCCGTGATGAAGATGTTCGATAAGGCGAAGGTCAATGTCAACCTGCTCATCTTTCTCCTGAACAAGAAGTTCTTCAAGAAATGAAGCAAGAGACCATCTTACCTTCTTCACCTATCTCTGCTCCAACCTCCCACTATTGTTTGAAACATCACCACATACGACAGAGCGATTGCTACAGTTAATCAAGCATTGAGTAACTCATCATGTTATATTGTTACATTTTAGTGCACCAATACATAAATAATCATGAGCTATTTTAAACAGAGTGAAGCAGCGTCTGTACACTCCTATCTCTGTTTTAATGTCTCACTACACTGTTTCTGTGTCCAATGATAAAACACAGAGTGAAGCATCTTCACGTTACTCTCTACACTTGTATCTTTGTATGTCTCGCTACAGTCAGGCAGCTATGAGCTGCACTTATTGGTGACTGATTGGTCACAGATGACTGATCGATAACTGTAAATATTTTCTGTCTGTCTTTTCTTCTGAATATGTGGAGTTTGTATTTGCTAAGATTGATTCAATTTGATTGTTGATTGATTAATTGGCTGAGCTGTGTAGGATCATGTGACGTAATCCAATTTCTACATGTTCAGATTATTAATTAAGTGGAATAAAGACGCAACTATTGATTATTGCATATAAAGTCATCCTCCATTGATCAAGTCATTGTTTTTTATTATAAAACAGTGAAAAATCATTTTGTCTAAAATCCAAAGATTCACAAACCATCTGAGACAAACAGGATCAGGGATGGTTACGATCAATGCAAGACTTCAGTGATTATTTGATGATCATGTCACGTGATTAGCTGGAAAAGGAGGGACAACGGAGGTTTGAATGTTTGTTTATTTGGTTGTTGAGTTTGTTTCTCGGGTCATCAGGGCAGGAAACCGCTAACTCTTGGTGCTGCAGCTACTTCCTGTTTTGTTGCTGCAGCCACTGAAGTTCATATTTCTGTCCTTTTTATATATTTCACTGTTAGAAGAGTTCACAGTGTTCAGGTGAGGTGGAGCAAGTGGATGAACTTCCTGAGAATGATCAGACACTGCTCCAGCGCTAAACTCATCATAACAGAAACTGGCACCTGTTGCCTGCTGTTAGCAGTCCCCTTATAGCAGCTCCTGTCTGCAGTGGCCTCATGGATGTTTAGACTCACTGAATCATTTAGATGTTGAGCTCGTTTTATGGGCATTTGTTCTGGATCTTCATTGAGCTGAACGTCACAGCTCAGTTCCTGATGTCTCAGCAGGTGAAACTGAGTCCTGACAAGCTCAGCCAAGGTCTCTGTCTGAATGTGCCTGCAGATGTCTATGAATCACGTGACATCAACTTGTCAATGAAAACATCAGAGTGATGATGATGAGGCCGGATCCTTCCTCACAGAAACGGTTTTCATCATGCTTCATCAGCAGTGCTTAGATTGACCTCCTCTTTTTCTGTGGTGGTTAAATGGCTGCAGCTGGAGGATGAGCTCCACCTGCTGTTTGTCTCCATCACCTGATGAACTCAGAGTCAGCAGGAAAGCTTGGAAACCCTGCCTGACCCTGGTCTCCACTGGTCATCCTCTGATGAAGGTTGTCTGATTTATGGTTTAGAGACATGGTGATGACCCCATGTGACTGTGTTTGTCATGTGACAGGAAATGTCTGAGTTGCCTAAAAACATGACATAGTGGATTTTGACCCCCGGGTGATGGTTCAGATTGCTATTCAGATTTATAACAGAGACATGTGACTGAAAGACGCATCACCTCTTCCTGTTGTCTTATATTTAAACACAGCAGATTGAACATGAAACAAATGTTTTATTCCACAGTTTGAGTTACAATCAGAGTGAAAGAAGAAAAATAGATTGCAGATACATCAGAGACGTTTCTGCTGACAGTACAAAAATACTTTGATTTAGTTTAAACTTCAAGTATCTACGTATAACAGCAAGCCCCATCAAACAGACCAGTCTGATCCAGTTTAAACCAGTTTGAACAGATTTCAACTGGACCACTTGAGATCAAACTGGTTCAGACTGAGTTAAACTGGATCCTAGTGAATAAAACTGGTTCAGATGGAAAACATGAGCAGAAATCACTCTGACAGTGTTGGCTGACAGACATGTATATTTGTTTACCTTAACAGCTGGAACTAGTGTGTCACAGGTGATGTCACACTTCTGTTATGTCACACACCTGGAGGATGGAGGGCCGATACTCTTGCCTGCCAGCGACTGTCAGAAACAAATCACAAACTGAACCTGTGAGACAGAGGGAGGTTCACCTGCAGACTCACCTGCAGGAAACACATCACATGATAAACTCTCAGCAGATCTGAGCTCATCTCCATCAGGACCAAATCATTTAAAACTTCTGACAAACGTTCGGCTTTGAATTCAGGACCAGATGAAACATCAGATCTGAACATGTTTTCAAACTCATGTTCTCAGTCTTCAATCACATTTTGTCAAAATCAAACTTTATCAACAATTCTGGGAGACGTTCAGAGGCGCCTTTCAGCAAAATGTTGTAAAAACACTTTCACCTCTGTAAAGCTTCTTCTGCAGACTCACGTTTCCTGTTAGCTTCATCTCTGTGACCAGTACAGGAAGAGGTCCTGGTTAAGCTTAGCTTAGCACAAAGACTGGAACCAGGGGAAACTGTTAGCCTAGCTTGACATAGAAGGAAAACTAACTAAACCATCCAATCCCCAGTGTCTGTGCGCAACTCAGTCAATAACTTTGCGTTCAGTCGGTTTCTCATTTTCATCCTGACACAGCTGAGTCAGCATAAACATTACTTGTACTAACTTAAATTTTTAGTAGTTCTCATATTCATAAAACGCAACAGTGGATTGATTGTTGAGAAAATGAACTCTGATTGACTTTCTGAGGCAGGGGGCTTTTAACAACTCAGCTGAGCTAACTAGCTCACCAATCATTAGCAAACCTGTTGTGAGTTGGATTTCCTCAGTAATGGTTTATTGAATTAAATGGACTAAAGGTCCAGAAGAGGACTAGAAAGAAGCTCTGACATGTGACTAGCTAGTGTTAGCTTGTTAGCTCTTCAGCTAAAGCAGGAGACCAGAGTCTTCACCACATCACAACAATCTCTGTAACGCTTTATGTTTATGCTGCGCTAAGCTAACTCCACCCTGCAGCGATACCTGGACACACAGAGTTGAATCCTGGAGAGGACACATGGACTGGCCTTCAGTGCCCCCTTGTGTTGAAGCAGCCAAAGTGCTCCAGGGTTGATGTTCAGTATTTACAGTCTGCAAGATTTGGTTCAAATCGTTCACGACTTCTTTGGAGTTTCTTAAACACGAAAACTACATTTCATTTCACTTCACCTCAGTACAGATTCGATCAAAGCTCAGAAGCTGATGTACAGAAACATCATCTGAATTGTAAAATAAGGACAATTCATCCAGAGAACACAGAAATACCAACTATTATAGTGTGTAGATAATTACAGTACAGACAGCGCAGTAGGTAGTTTCACACTTCAGGACCGGAGCTTATAAATGGATTCAAATAAATACATCAGCTTCATTAATGAACAGATGACAGTTTGCTTCAGATCTCAGTTTCATCAGTGAAACTTCAGGTGAAGCAGAAGGTTCATGATTTCATCTGCCAACATGAGAAAAATGTCATGACCTCAGTGCAAATTGTGCATCTGTAAACATTGAACAAGTCTGATTCTTTCCGTTTATCAGTTTGTGATGCAGAAAGCTTCCTGTGGTTCAGCAGAGGGAACGGGGGATGCACACACACAAAGATCCTTTTTGTTGATAAGATTTAGAGGCAGCTGGACTTTACAAAGATTCAGCCCGGTGGATTTTCTCAGGCAGACCGTCAGAGTCTCAGGACCTGAACAGTAAAGACTTGGTGGTCTTTGGTCTGGACTGAGGACGCTGTAAGAACTGAAGAGTTCAGCTGAGTTTTGTTGATGAAACATCTTCAAGAATCTACAATATGTCCAGTTTACTTCTGCAGCAGCAAGACTGTGTATGTTTATTTGTTGTTTCTACCCACTGAACTAACATTAACCTCAGAAACAGAGAAAATAGTTTAAAATGTAAAGCTGGTTCATTGAATTAATACCAGATTAACACTAATTGACCCCTTCTATCAGGTCAATGTAATCCTTGTTGCTGCAGCGCTCCATAGAGACCACAATGTGTTTTTAAATGGAGAAGAATCAGTAGTAAATCACCAGCTTCAAAGTCTCTCCATCTGCCCATCATGCCTTGCTCTGATGCCCCGTTATCAATCCCCATTGGACTCGATGACCTTCTCAGCCAGGATTTCCTGGAAGTTGGAGAGCTGCTTCATCTGCTCAGTCTGCATGGAGTGTCTCCTCATCAGCTTCTTTTTCATTTTGAAGTCCGGGCCCCGTTTTGGTGAGGCAGGTGCAACTGGGACCAAGATCTTGTGCCCAGAATGGGTGGGTGAGGTGGGCTTGCCATTGGCCCTGATGTCAGGGATGGGTCTCTGGGGGTTGATGTTGAGTGGAGGCAGGAAGCCAGGCCTGGTGTGGGAGATGTGGTCGAGCAGGAGGGTCCCGGAGCCCCGACGCTCCAGGAGCCCTGGGGGACGCCTGCGCATGGTGATGGGGGACACAGAGTTGGGGATGTTCTCCAGAGACTCCCTGGAGGAGCTGGTGACCAGGGAGAGGGGTGAGGCGTTGTACCTCCTTCGCTCCACAGACACACGGCCAGAGTCTGGAGATCCAGGGATGGACTCTGGACAGAGGTGGGTGTCTGACTCGTAGTGCTCCATCCTGGTCAGTTTGGGATGAGCTAGGGCTCGGGCTGTGACTGAACCAGGTCCCCCGGTGTTCTCCTGGGTCTCTGGGGCTGTGTTCCTGCGGTACAGGATCTGGTGCTGCTGGACTTTGTCGGCCCAGGAGGAACCTGAGAGGGCTGCACAGTCCTCAGAGCAGGACCGGTCAATAAGTTTGGGGGAACAAGGGTCATGGGTCTCAATGCTGTGTCGCCGTGACAACAGAGGTCTTACAGGCTCTGTGATGGACAGGCCGTTAATCTCAGTGATCGTCCTGCTCAGGTCACAGCCTCCCTCCTCCTCCAGACCCCCATCAACCCTCTCCTGAGGAACCCCACTTAGCACAGAGGGTGCTACCAGGCCCCAGGGCTCCGAGTTCAGCCTCTTTAGCAGCTTGCGTGGCGGCAGTCTCTTTTCTCCTGGAGGTCGAGCAGAAGGTAAAGGTAAAGCCGAGGTGAGTGTGAAGCTGAAGATTCCCTCCTCGTCTTTGCTCTTGTCTCCTGCTGGTGAGGAGGTACCGATCTCCACCTCAGAGGGAGACATGCAGGCAGGAGATATTTTGTCTACAATGCCTGGAGAGGGGGGCGAGTTGAGGTACTGCTTGGTCTTCTTTGTGCCTGATGGAGATGTGTCACTGGTAATGATGATTACCTCTTTGCCTTTGGCCTTGCAGGCATCAAGCAACACCTGCAGAGTGTCACGGTCTCCCTTGTTGATGGCATGGACGAGAGCAGAGGAGCCGGAGTAGTCTTTGAGGCTGGGATCAGCTCCGTTCTCCAGCAGCAGTGAGACCACTTCTTTCCCTGCCTGCTCAGCACAGGCATGCATCAGCGCTGTCCTCCCACTCTTGTCGGGGATGTTGGGATCGGCGCCTTTCTCCAGAAGGTATCTCACCATCCTTTGCCGAGTCTGCGGGTCATCGTAGCTTGCCAGGCAGGCAGTGGAAATGGGAGTCTCTCCTCGCTCGTTGCCCTCATTGATGTAAGCTCCGCCTTCTAGCAGCAGGCGGGTCAGCCTCAGTCTCCCCTGGAAAACGGCTTTGAGGAGGGCGTTTCCCTCAGTCTGCAGAGGTCCTCCATCTCCCATGATCTCACACCTCAGACCTCCTGTCCACTAAAAACTAGCTTGTCGCTGACTGTCCATTGTCCACAAGAAGTCACATGACCTGCATGAGAAATACACACAGGTAAGTCCACCTCAAGATCAGCTCAGTGTTCACAAACTAAGGATATTGGTCAGCACAAGGAACATGACTGAGATGCCAATGTGCGTGTGTGTTGTTTGATTCCCAATATTTACAGTGTTTTAACAGTTCACTTTCACGTTACTGCATGGGGCTCCACCTGTCACATGATCCTCACATGACCTTCACCTTACCGGCTTGTGGTCATCTGACAATCTGATTTGTTGATGAAAACTTTGGCATACATTAGCAACGCTGTGATCTACAGAAGAAACAAAAAATTATATCTAATAGAGTCAATAAATCCTAAAAGAAATTAATTAAAGAGAAAGATATGGGGCTAGGCTATTGTAGTGAAACGTTACACATGTGTAGACAAATCTGTAAATGTGTAAACAGATTCATAAATGTGTACAAAGATCTGTAAATGTGTGTGCAGATGTGCCTCAGTATATATACCAGTGTTTCCCAACCATTCTTAAGCCATGGCACATATTTTACATTAGAAAAATTCCACAGCACACCACCAAATAAAAATGTCACAAAAAGTATATATAATGAAATAATGATCATCTAGTTTCAATTTACTCACATTTTACTTACTCAGTGTGAAATCTGGGCCTGTGTAGTTGAACACAAAGCTGATATACTCGCAGGGAAAAGTAAATCCAAAGGAAAGATAACTTTCATTGTATTGTCTTGAGCTCACCTTTTTTGCTTTCTTCTGACCACTACTCATACTAGGGCCTTCATCTGGATCAGAATTTTCTCTCTCTCCCTTCCTGCCTCTCCCCCCTGTCTGTGTACTGTGTGTACTGATGTACTGTGTGTACTGTGTGTGTACCTAGCATACACAGGTGTTATTACCTGCTGAATGATGTCAGACAGACTGTTTGTGTTTGACTGTGAGAGCAAACATATGGACACACATAATTGTTCTGTATTTGTGAGGACCCTCATAGACATAATGTATTCCTGTACCTGAGGATGACCCAAATATCCTCATACACTCACACACAAACTCTCTCTCACACACACTCACACAGGTACAGGTACAGGTGGACTTTGGACCCACAGCTGTTTGTCAATGAGAGAATCAACAGACAACTGAACAAACCAGCAGATGATGAAACTAAAATGATCAATTCAAACCACAAAATACAAAATTATAAACAAATAATTCAGGTTTTCACATTTCCTATGATGCACCTGCTTTTTCTCTTTTGCACCTGTCATGTTACTGTCCTTCACCTTCCTTGTCTTACACCTGAGTATATCTGTCCTGCACCTACTGTAGAGCTTCTGTGACTGAGCCAATCACAGTGGAGCATGTTGGAAAGAGCTGACTCCCCCTCTGTGCCTCATGATTTGATCACAGTCTGTCTGCAGAAGATCACCAATATGAGTACATATTGTTGTGTGTGTTGATGTACAACTTCATCCATAATATGTTGTACCAAGGCTCCAAAGTGCAAACACGCATTGATCCGTGATGTGATTGTTTCTGTTTGGTGTGATGCAGATAAGAGTAGCAGCTCTCTATCCAGGTGACCACAGGTGATCGCTGGACCGGTGTGTGTCAGAATATTAGGAACATCTGAATCCGCAGCAGTTCATCACATGAGACCCTGCAGAAGCATCTGACATGTTGCATTAAACATGTGTCCCTAATAAAGTGAATTGTTACTGTGTGATGATGTAACATGATGAGTACCGCTCACATGTTGCCCCTGAAGCTTTTCACTGAAGGACTTTTACTTGTAGTGGAGTATTTTTACTCTGTAATACTTTTGCTGAAGTACAGAGTTCATGTTCCACCCAGCTGTGAAAGACAAATATCGATTAGTGATCAGTGGCAGTTTAACTCTGATTAAAGATTTTAGTTGTAAAACATCAATAATTAGGAGGTCACATGTCTCTGCTGTTACCTGTCCGTCAGGTGGAGGAGCTGCTGCTCAGTAACATGATGATGAAGAAGCTGCCTGACTGTGGAGGAATGCAGCTCACAGTACACAAAATTTACCACTTAAATTTACCACTTTACCGTTTTTACGTCAGCCCGCCGCTCTGACGCAGTGATTTCTATATTTACACACCGGTTGCGAAGTTAACAGTAGCAGTGCGCGCGCGTGTCTATGCGTGTGTGTACACGCACAGACGCAGGATGAGATACATGGTGTGTTTGTGCTGCATCATCATCAAACCGTCACATCTGGTGACTTCACAGCGTCGTTAAATCACACACATACACACACACACACACACACTGAGGAGGAGCGTTTGATCGCAGCTGATGGAGATGATGGAGGGGAGAGTGAGTCGCTGCAGAGCAGGATGAGACGGAGAGATGAGATGATGGGGGGATGAATGGAGGAAATGGGAAAACAAGCGTAGCGGTTTTATTTCTTACCGCTGAGCTGAAGCGAGTTCTTCATCATCTCACCGACCGTAACCAGCCGTTACTGCGCGGTAGTTCCGGTACTGACGGTTGCCGACTGTTTACTGACTGACTGACGAGCCGCTGTACCGATACTCCTCCTCCTCCTCCTCTTCCTGAGTCTGAGCTGTCAGAGCCGCACCGAGCGGATTCATGGCCCCACCGAGCTTCCGTCCACCGGCGCCCCCTCACGGTTCTGTTCCTTATGGAGGAATGTTCACAGCGAAGGAGGAACACGCTCTGCTCACTACACATATGTATATAAATACAGCCACAGGATCTAAAACATGACGCAGCGTCAATAAAACATGACTCAGTGTCAATAAAACATGACTCAGCATTAATAGAATCCACAGGACATGACCTGAAACATGACGCAGCATCAACAAAACATGACTCAGCATTAATAGCATCCACAGGACAAAGCCTGAATCTGGGAGTCAGATGATATTTATACAAGGATACAGCTGATGAACTGATGACAACCAATATAATAATAATTAATAACTCCACCAGTACCATCAGTCAAATTAACACTGGTATGAAAGATTATGATTCACTAAACCGAACAACATAAGGTAAAAAAGTTATTTGACAAAATGATCATTAATCACATGGTAGTCCTGATATGCCAACATCATACCAGCAGACAGGTGCACAGACAGGTAGATGATAACATGGTTTTATGCAGTTTGTGTTTAAGCCTTTGTTTATCGTGTGTTTTTGTGTGTAAATGTGTTTATGTTTAGATGATCCGGTGTTTTGTGTTTTTGTATGTTTCTGTGTTTAATTTAATGTAAAGTGTGTGTTTTCCTGTTAATGTGTATTTCCTGTCCCTCAGTCCAGGTCACCTGACCTTCTCCAGCCAACTGTTTACCTGTCCTGCTCACCTGTTCCCACTGTTCACCTGCTTTTGCTTTTGCATTCTGCATATGCATGTTTCTGTCACTGTGGCTCTGAGCATCTCTAGTTCTCACTGGTGACTTCCTGTTTTAATTTGAAGTGTGTCATCCTCTGGTGTGTCTGTGTGTTTGTTTCCTGTTCTCACCTGTGTTTATTGGTTTCACCTCTGTCTTGCGGACCCTCCCTTGTCTTGACAAAAACATTATAAGATGGCATTAGCCTGTGTGCAACACCGCCAAGCTCTCCAAGTCCCCAAACAGATCTGAGGGCAACATTGTGGCCCTGGCGCTCTACTCTCGAACACCTGGACATCAACAGAACATATGTACACTTGCTCTTCATGCATTACAGTTCAGTTTTTATTGGAGCTGATGGTGAAGCTGGCAGTGCCAACACCTACCTGTGACTGCAGTTTGGACTTCCTTATAGACAGACCATGTCAGTCCCTGTCCCAGGTCTGCAGACTCACTGAGAGCATCCTCACCAGCAGCATCACTGCGTGGTTTGGAAACACCAACAGGGCCAGAGGAAAGCTCTCCAACAAGTTGTCAGCACTGCAGAGAGGATCAGTGGCTCAGACCTCCCCTCCATGAACACACTCAGGATACAGACACCACGGGCCAGAGAACATCAACACCCACAAGGCATCCCCACCTCATTCACACCATGGACACTCAAGACCCCACAACAATCAATCACATCACACACCCCCTCTGTCTGCCTGCCTGCCTGCCTGCCTGCCTGCCTGCCTGTCTGTCTGTCTGCCTGTCAATCAATCAGCCTGTCTCTCTGTCTATCTGTCTGTCAAACAATCAGCCTGTCTGTCTGTCTATCTGTCTGTCTGCCTGCCTGTCAATCGATCTGTCTGTCTGTCTGTCTGCCTGCCTGTCAATCAATCTGTTTGTAAAGTGCCCTGAGATGACTTTTGTTGTGAATTGGCGCTATATAAGTAAAATTGAATTGAATTGAATGGAATTGTCTGTCTATCTGTCTGTCCATCAATCTGCCTGTCTGTTTGTCTGTCTGTCAATCAATCAATCTGTCTGTCTGTCTATCTGTCCGTCCATCACTCTGCCTGTCTGTCTGTCTGTCAGTCAATCTGTATGTCTGTCATTTTTGGATTTCTGCCTTGACAACCTCTGAATGTTGTAAACATGTTATTACAGTTATGTTGTAAACATGTTATTACAGCTATCATGCTATATTATTAGACATCATTCAATTTGCTTATTAGCTGCTAACTAAAGGTAACATTAACACTAACCATGAATGATGAAGAATACAAAACATCACAAGATGATGGGAAGTTGACATGTTAATAAACATGCACACATTTATATGAATGTCCTTTAACATGTGATGTGAAATCACAGGTTGCTTCATTAAAACCCACATGTGATAAACATGTAATGCTGCTGTCAGTCTGACACAAATGTTTATTCATTTTAACGTTACAGTTATTATAATTGAAGTTGATGACAAAAAAAAATACTGCAGGACACACACACACACACACACACACACACACACACACACACACACAAAAAGACCGTTGCTATTATGGAAACACAGTTTCCATGGCAACTGATGTGCCAGATTCCAGCAGAAGTGTTCCCACGGCGACACACAGTTCTTTACCTCACTGACACACTCACATAGTCACACATATGCACTCACATACCCACACACACACAGGGCTTTTTTGGTGACGTAGCAGAAACTAACAGCCTGCAGTACCACAGAGTACTGTAGTAGTACTAATACTAGTACTGGGGCCAGTACCAGTTCCAGTAAAACAGGAGTAATATAATGTTACTAAGACCAGGTCTTTATGGAGCGCTCGGTTGGCTTAGCTTAGCATGAAGCCTGGAAACATGGAGAAACTGCTAGTCTGACTGTGTCCTAATGTAACAAAACTCACCTGGTGCATTTGTATTTAATGTTAATTAATCTAACATGCTAACATTAGCAGTAATATTATAGCTTGTTACAATAAACACAATAATAATAATAATAATAAAGCCTCTCTTGTGTTTGGGGGCATGTGAACAGTGACCTACTATCAGTGTGAACCCAGTGTTGGTGTGAACAATGAACCAGTTGTGGTGTGAACATGTCGACCTGGTCCCTGATGAACTGGTCCTCAGACGTCCTGTGATGCAGCTCTGCAGTCTTCACTGATGCTGTGATCAGCTGTGATGTACGTGATATGGACAGGGTGACAGGTGGTGAACCACAGCTGGAGCCGATGGCTGAGGAAACCCTATCTGACAGTGAGACTGGAGGAGCTCTCATGAAGGTAATGATGTCTCTGCTGTCATGAGACATTTAGCAAGACGAGGTTGCCAAGAGCATCTGCTCTGGAGGGCGCCAGCCATGTTATTTCTGGTTCTTCTGGTATTTTATCCAAAGAAACCAACAGATCCAGCACAGAAACCTTCGTCTTCCTCAGAGTATTTGAACGTACAGCTTCAATATTCACACACAGAGTAAAGGCATAGCTGAACCCGATCATTCGGGAGCTCATCCATATTCTACAATTTCTGGTCTTCACTGAGTCATTGGTGAGTTCATCACTAGGTGGCAGAACAGGCACATTGGAACAAAGCCTCTTCCACTGATCCTGATTCTCAAGTGTTCAGTGTCACATTCAGAGTTTGTGAGGAAAAGTCCATTTGGTGTCATAATTCAGAGAATGTGTTTTGTCCAACACATGTTCACCACAGGGACAGAATAACATGTGAATCACCTCCAACTGACTCAGCTTCCCTCCCTCTAAATATACTTATGTTCATATATTGTATATGATTCTGTCAGTGTAGCCAGCTGCTGAACTTCAGCCTCTCACTGTGCAAACTGCAGAGGTCAAAGGTCACAGACACATGCAGTCAATGACCTCGACTGTATGATTCAACCAATCAGAGGAGAGCACACTCTCACTGTCTGAGTCTCTGACTGTCTCCTTCTTCTTCTTCTATCTCTGCGGTTGGACAATGCACACCAAAGGAAACTCCTGGTAAGACGCCTCCCGATTTATTGATAATTTGATCATTTCTTCTGTTGTCTCTGAAGTCAGATCAGTTTCTCCTAACAAGATTATCAAAATGCTGTTTGTTCTCAAAACAATGAAAAAATAAATTTTCTCCAGACTAGAAATAACAGTAGGGACAAGTGGTTCAAGTAGACCAACAAACATTTACCATGTCAATACAATGGTTTTCTTCAGTTTATTGATACACAACAGAAATTCATAGTTCAGTATTTTCTGATGTTTCAGACGAAATAATTATGGGCAGATTAATTACTGATGAAAAGATCATTACTGTGATGTTTTAAGCTGTTAAAGTTGGAAAAACCTGAGTCTGCTGATGAGAACATTTACTGGACTTTCCCACACACACTTAATGCGCCAGCTGCATGTTCTGACTCCATGTGTTAAAATATGATGCAGCACTTTATTATAAAGTGCACAGAGGTTTATAAAGTAGATGGAACAGACAAATGACATTAACATTAACACGTTGGTTTCATCAGTTCAATAGTATGATTTACGTTATGGCCACTCACAATTCTGGGTTCTGATTAGCTGGAGGATGGGGGTTTGATGGTTGCCTAGCAACACAGTTCATTTCAATTCAATTAATTTCATGAAAGGTAAACCTGGAAATCCAGTATTTATGATAATTAATGATGTGATGATTCTGATCTGGCTCTGTCTTCCTCTGATATATTGATTAGATTTATATTTGATTCAGTGACATGAACTGTAATGAAGCAGTAAAGTGCAGCAATGAAGCACAGTAGTTGCTCAGAGCTTCAAACATTGTGACAGAAAGTTTGAAAACAATTAGAGAAAGAAAGACGTGGTCAGAGGTTTATGGTTTTCTGTTATCGTCACAAGAGATCATTTCAGCTTTAATCTGCTTCTCGACTGTTTGTTGAACTGTTTCGATCCTTGAACCTGAGCTGCAGTTGAACTTTTTATAGTTTGTTAAGTGAAAATCTGTCAGCTCCTTTATCTTCATGTTTCCTGTGAAGATGAAAAGCTGTTAATCATTTCTGAGGAGTTCATTTACATCCTCCTGCTTCACTATACCTGACTGGAACAGAATCTGTCACTGTATCTGTAACTGTTACTGCATCTGTATCTGTAACTATAACATTAACTGTTGCCAGCACTGTATCTGTATCTATCACTGTCACTGTAACAGTTACTATATCTGTAACTGCCACTGTATCCGTATCTGTATCTGTCACTGTATCTGTACCAGTTACTATATCTGTAACTGTCACTGTACCTGTCACTGTCACTGTATCTGTCACTGTAACTGTACCAGTTACTATATCTGTAACTACCACTGTACCTGTCACTGTTACTGTATCTGTAACTGCCACTGTAACTGTATCAGTTACTATATCTGTAACTACCACTGTACCTGTCACTGTCGCTGTATCTGTATCTGTATCTGTCACTGTATCTGTATCTGTATCTGTAACTGCCACTGTATCTGTATCTGTAACAGCCACTGTCACTTTATCTGTACTAGTTACTATATCTGTAACTGCCACTGTACCTGTCACTGTATCTGTATTTGTCACTGTCACTGTAACTGTAACAGTTACTGTATCTGTAACTGTCACTGTATATGCACTATTTACTATATCTGTAACTGCCACTGTACCTGTCACTGTCACGGTATCTGTTATGGCTTCTTGAACACCTTTTTATCCATCAGTATTCAGTTGCCTCACCCTCTCTTCCCCCTTCCAGCTGCTGCTCCTTTGAGGACTACAAACTGACCACTGAGTGGCTGTTGAACCACACGAGTCACCGTCCAAAGGTCGCAGTCATCTGTGGTTCAGGACTTGGTCTGCTGGCTGATGGAGCCTCCAACAAACAGACCTTCAGGTACCAGGACATCCCCAACTTCCCTGTCAGCACAGGTGAGCAGGCCCCACCCACTGCAGACTGAGGGGCGGAGCCTCTACTTTTCTCTTTCTCTTGTCTCCTTGTTTTGTCCAGGTTAAATCTCATCTCTGTGTCTGTCTCTCTCACCGTGTCTGTCTGGCTTTGTCACTCGCTCGTCGTGCCTCTCTCTGCCTCCCTCTCTTCCTGTTTGCCTGTCTCTCTCTCAGTTGTTGGTCATGAAGGTTGCTTGGTGTTTGGGACGATTGAGGACACTTCCTGTGTTTTCATGCAGGGTCACTTCCACCTGTACGAAGGTTATTCTCTCTGTCAGGTGAGTCCTTGTCACTCATGCTGATGCTACCAATCACCACCAAGTTTACCCAGCATGCACTTTACATTAAATGTCAACCATGGTGTTAAGTGTGTTATTGTCCTGTGGTAAGAGACAGAGAGTGAGACAGACAGAGTGAGAGACAGATTGGAAGAGAGAGGAGAGAAATGAGGAAGCACCAAACTTCAGGAGAGATGGGGTTCGAAATACACATTAATGGGATAAGGAGGAGTTCAGACGGAGAGGGAGAAGAAGCAAGAGGAGCTCAGTGCATCATGGGAAGTCTCCCTACAGTCTGGGCCTATAGTAGCATGACTAAGGGCTGGTTGAAGGCTCACCTGAGCTCACCTGAGCCAACCCTAAATGTTAAGTTAAAAGTCAATGACTGTGATGTTGGTGTGTTTAGTTAAAATGTTAGGAACGATCCAAAACGCTGCAGCGAGGGTTCTGATAGGAATTACCAAGAGAGATCATATTTCCAGAATAGACTTTAAAGTCCTTCTTCTTACCTACAAGGCCCTTAATGGCCAAGCTCCATTGTACATCAATGACATGCTAACTCCTTATTACCCCAACAGATCACTTTGCTCCCAGAGAACAGGTTTGCTTGTGGTTCCCAGAGCTTCCAAAAGTAGAATGGGAGGCCGAGCCTTTAGGTCTCAGCTAAAGGAACCAGCTGCCAGTTTGGGTTCAGGAGCAGACACCCTCTCTACTTTTAAAGTAAAGCTGAAAACCTTCTTGTTCGACAAAGCTTACAGCTCTAGTTATAGTTCTAGTTACCATGATAACTAAACCCATAGTTAGTCACAGTTACTCCTTAATGCCACCCCTCAGTTATGCTGCTATAGGCCTCGGCTGCTGTGGGACGTCCCATGATGATCTCCACACTCCTCCCCTCCTCTCTCTCTCCTCAGACCCATCCTCTCATCTGTAAACCATGTCTACACGTCATTAACTCTGTGTCCTCTCTCCCCTAGTGCTGTGCTTGTTTCTCTCTGGTCTCTCTCTCTGTACCTCTCTACAGATACCTGTGGCTCCAGAGCTGAACATCTGATCTGTGGCTCCACCGACCTGCCCCCTGTCCTCTGCTGCCACTTATTATCATTATTGTATTATTATCATTATTGTCCTGCTAACAGCAGCCATAGTTAGGACTCTACCATTCTGTCATTCTGTATCTCTGTCTGTGATGTGTTGTATTCTCTCTCTCTCTCCCCTCCTGTCTCTCGCTCTCTCTCCCCTCCTGTCTCTCTCTCTGTCTCTCCCCTCCTGTCTCTCTCTCTCTCCATCTGTCTCTCTCTCTCTCTCTCTCCCCTCCTGTCTCTCTCTCTCTCCATCTGTCTCTCTCTCTCCCCTCCTGTCTCTCTCTCTGTCTCTCCCCTCCTGTCTCTCTCTCTCTCCTCCCAGCCGGTCAGGGCAGATCCAGGATCAGTCCCAGGTGTCAGCCTGTTACAGGAAGTCTCTCCTGCCTCTGTCTCCAGGTGTTTGCTCATTGTGGAGCTGCTGGGTGTGATTAACAGTAATGAGTGTGGTCTCTGCTCTGACTGTAAAGTGCCCTGAGATGACTTTGGTTGTGAATTGGTGCTATATAAATAAAACTGAATTGAATTGAATAGAAAAGGGACAAGTAGTACACAAGAGGGCAGTGTTGGTGGAGTGGCAGCTCAGGCTCCTGGCTGGCAGGTAAAGAAGAAGAGAGTTTACTTAGAGGTACCTGGACAGGTGGGGTATTCCTTTTGTTTGCTGAGCATGACATGCTTCTGTGAGAGGAGAGGTTGAAAGGTGTCTTATGTGCTTCCATGCACAGTTGACTGCAGAGATGCTATTGGTACGTATATTTAATTATGAATGGTTTGTAGGCCAGTGGTATGTTTTGTAGGTTTATTTAGCATTAATGTAATGTTAAATTCCTGAGTTATTTATGGTGGCTTACATTAGTTTAGTTTACTGTTGTTTGTGGAAATTATTTCAGACGTTATGTATAGCTGGCTATTTGCAGTAAGAATTTTGTTAAAAAAATTGAATTACCTTCTTAAAAAGTCAATGAAGAAGAAAAAGAGTGCAGTTGTCCAGGGTCCTCTGTTGTCTTCTATGCCGAGTTGAGTTTAGGCAGGCATTGAGGCTAAAACTCCAAATAACTCGACACTAACAATTAGTTCAGAGGACAGGGGCAGGCCAGATCAAACTGGAGGGATTATGTATTATGTTCACCTCTCTGTCTTCCTGTCTGTCTGCCTGTCTATGTGCCAACCTGTCTCAGGTGACGTTTCCTGTGAGGATCTTTAAGCTGATGGGTGTTGAGTTGGTGCTGGTGACCAATGCCTCTGGTGGAATCTGTCCTGACTTTAAAGTCGGTGACATCATGGTCATCAAGGACCATATCAACCTGCCAGGATTCGCTGGACAACACCCTCTATGTGGACCCAATGATGAGCGGTGAGACAGGAGGGCAGACAGACAGGTGGACTGAGAGACAAGAAGAAAAATGCATGATCCTACATGAGTGATGAGATTGAATTAATGATATTAGATGCAAATGCCACGTCTGTCTGTCCGTCTGACTGCCTGCCTGCCTGCCTGCCTGTCTGTCTGTAGTTTCGGCATCAGGTTTCCCTGTATGTCGGACGCGTACAGTAAGGACCTGCGGCGGTTGGCGTTGGATGTGGGCTCTGAGCTTGGTTGCAGTGACTTCATCAGAGAAGGAGTTTACTGCATGGTGAGCGGACCGAACTTTGAAACCATCGCTGAGGCCAGAATGCTGCTGATCCTGGGCTGTGACTCTGTGGGTAAGACAGGAAGAGAGGCAGACAGGCAGGTTTACTCTGTCGCCAGTAATTGGTCAGGACCTCCGTCATGCTGAGCCTGTTAATTAATGATGAGCATTAATGAGTCTCATTAGTGAGTCAGCAGGGAGGGCAGTGATTGGCACTCAGTGTGACAGTCATTCAAATGTTGATCTGACCAGAGATCAGATCCAAACATCTGGTATTAATTATTATTGTTCAATCGTTGATGAACTATTGCAGCAGCAAAGCTGGGGGGTCTGGGATATCTACCAATACCTGCTGGGTCTGTCAGCACCTCCAGAAATCTGGAAAAGGAAAGGCCTTGATTCTTTTAGAAATTTCTGGATGGAATTATCCAGCTCCCTAAAGGGAGGATCTAGTCCTTGTGGTGTTCAGAGGTTTCTTTAGCAGTGTGGGTTCTTGAAGATGAGCTTCTGTTCTTCATTAGATACTAAGCTTTGTACACCACAGTGCTTGAGAGTGGTCAACGGTGTAAATTACAGCTTAATAAAATCAACTTGGTAATGAAAACTCAGAAACAGCTAAGCTTCTTAAGTTTTGTTTAAGTCTTGTTAAGTTTCCCAGAAGCACAACAGAAAGTATCCTGTAAGCATAAAAAACTGATCCAGGGCAGGAGGGCTCATCAGCAGCTGAAACCACCCAGAACATCACTGGTGTCATCTGCTGAGCTTCAGTGATCAGTGAGTTGTCTGCTGAACCCAAAGGGCATTAAAAGACATGTGGTTCTGGGGTCCCTTGATCATGCTCTTTATGCCATTAAGGGGTCCTTTGAAATGTTTGGGCACTTCTGAAGCGCATCACTTGATTTGCTCAAGAAGTTCTAAGTAGAGATTTTAGGTTCTGTAGAGGTCAAAAGGTTCTTCTGTGAGTATCTAGAGCTCCTTGTGTATATTGTTGGGTTCTTTAAGGGTCCACGGGTTGTTTAAGGCTCCCAGTTTGTCGTCATGAAGTGAAAGCCTTTTACATGGTTCCACTTCTATGGATACAGATACAGGGTCCAATGGGTCATTTAAGATGATCTAGAATTCCTTGAGAAACTTTTAGGGCTTCCCAAAAAGGCCTAAGCCTAACCCATTCAATGAATGTGTTACAGCTGAGTTCTTAAATGAGAACAGACTTGTTCTGCACAGTAACTGTCTTCAGGATCATGTGGATCGTGCATCATTATCTCATGAAAGCAGTAGAATGAACATAAAGTCAGATCAACGAGCATATGATAAGTTTATTTCAGCAGGAACCAGAACATTTGCAGGTTCTCTTCACATATTAATGTCAGTCTGATTAAATATTAATTTGACAGAATGGATCCCTGCAGCGTAACAAGCAGCTAAATACAATCCAGATGGTTAACAAGGTCACATGAGGCATGTTTCCAGGTGTTTTTACACCGACTGCTGCTGACACTTGAACCAGTTTGTATAACTGCTTTGACTAGACATTAATTTTAATCAAGAGGTTTTTTAGAATCTTTGTTGTAAAACAATTATGTTAAATTTGTTAGGAAAACAGGGAATTGGGAAAACTGGTGGGTAGAACCCAAAATGCAGTCAACAGAGGCACCACTGGCAGTTCAAAGAGTTAAATAACAAAAAGGAGCAAGAACTTAGAGAAAAATGAAAAGGCAGTCCAAAACAATCCAAAAATGCAGGAAGACACTAGGAAACATGGAGGCAAAAGGCACACGTATTGAGACGATCTGACACAGACAAAGGGAGTGACAAACAATATATAGACATGGGAGGTGAGGTGAACAAGACACAGGTGATAGCACTCAAGAAACGAGATGCAGGAGGGAACTGGGAACAGGAACGCAGACACAGGAGGATGAAACTCTACGAAATAAAACAGGAAATCATCAAAACAAGAGAACTTTAAAATTTTGAGTACAGAGAAATAAAATCAATCATCATCCCAATGTTGCTTCAAGGATAAAGTTCGCAGGGGTAAATCTCACCAAATGCATTTTAAGTTACAATTATAAACCTTAATAAGTCATGAAATATATTCTTATAGCTCTCACTCCTCTTCCTCTCAGGTATGAGTACAGTCCCTGAAGTGACGGTGGCAAAACACTGTGGACTCAAAGTTCTTGGTCTGTCCCTCATCACCAACAAGGTCGGTTATTAATACTGCATTGTAGGTAGTGAAAGTGACAGGGTAATGAAAAATAGAGTCATTCAAATAGACACTAACTGCTGCAATTGACTGTGTGATGGCACTGACATACCAATACTTTACTGCAGGTGTCTCTGGACTACAGTCGGGAGGAGAAGGTGAACCATGAGGAGGTTCTTCAGATCAGTAAGATGCGGGCTGAGGTTCTGCAAAAACTTGTCACCATGCTGATCTCTCGCTGCCAGCAGCAGAGCATCAACACCTACTGACCACATCAACACCCACTGACCACATCAAAACACCCTGACCGCATCAACACCCACTGACCACCCGTCTGATGACTGTAAAAGGTCTGAATGTGTCGTCTGTTTTGTTGTTTAAGCGCAGTGAGTCTGTAACTGTCTGTTACTGTGTTGTGGTTTCATGCTGCTGCTGCTGTTTTAGCTGTTCACTCTGAATTCTCAATTGAGCTTATGCTGGTTAATGTTGGTGATGCAGTGACTATTAAACAACATCCCAGTTGTGTGACTGTGACAAAAAGTGAGTTCTCTTTGTGTTTTCATGTCAAACTCTGTCTGCAGCCCTCTCCACTGCCCCGTAAGGTGAATTCATTACCATGTCCAACCCGTTCTCATTAGCTTGTGTTGACAGTAGGCATGGTCTCCTGCTAACTTGAGGAAGTCAGACCACTTCAAAAACTGCAGGCATCTCCACAGAACTCAACTCCATTTCCAATATGAATGTTCACTGGTGTCAGTGAGAGAGGCTGTCACATTGAGTCAATGAGCAGTAAAATGATCCATAAAGTTAAGAATGATATAGATTATTAATCCCAAGGGAAATGTAGGTATCCAGCAGCAGCGTAAAATTGTGCAAACACTTGCATGTATTAAACATGAGAAAAAGGAGAAACGAAATAAATTAAAAATAATTATATATATAATATATATACACACACACACACACACACACACACCAGCATATACACTCAGGCCCCCCAAACATATTGTTATAATTGGCTTTGTTTTGAGATGTCATGTATCTTGTTAGTCATGTCTGTTGCAGTAGATACATGCCCATGAAACAACACTCACACACATTGCTTATCACATTCTAAGAATAAGGTGTAACTGGCCAATCATATTCAGAAAGTCCAACCTCTGTATGGGGCAAGCCCAGCCCAAGAAGATAAATGTGAAACATTCCCAGAGATCAGTGCGCAGATTGACTGAGATCCTGGGAGAGCTCTGTCATTCTGTGCCCAGCGCTGCCTTACTTTACCTGTGACCAGAATAAATACTTCACTATAAATACTGAAAGTCCACCACCATCTCCTTGGTCTTGGAGGTGTTGATGTGCAGATGGTTGGACTTGCACCATGCCACAAAGTCTGTGTCATCAGAAAACGTCTGCATGTGATACAGCTCAGAGTTGTATCTGAAGTCTGAGGTGTACAGGGTGAAGAGGATAGGAGAGAGCACTGTCCCCTGTTGTGCTCCTGTGCTGCTGACCACCGTCCCAGATGTGCAGTCCCTCAGTCGCATGTACTGGGGTCTCGCTGTGAGATAGTCTGTGATCCAGTTAACGTGTTCAGAGTCCAAACCCATTTCTGTCAGTTTGTCCCTCAGTAGCAGGGGCTGGATGGTGTTGAAGGTGCCAGAGAAATCAAAAAACATGATCCTCACAGCACCACTGGCCCTGTCCAGGTGGGAGAGACGTCGGCATGCATGTAGAGGATGGCATCCTCCACTCCCACCTTATCCTAGTATGGTATATACCCAGAGGCTGGGTTAAGTGGGGCGGTTGGGATGGGGGTAGTGGAGGTGGGGGTAGTGGAATGGCCTGCTACAGTGACAGTGGTGACTGGTGGGGGAGGTGGTAAGGGGGTGTTGAAGGAGGAGAGCGGGTGACATGGACATCGTTGAGCTGGTTCGCACTCTTCAGGTCCCCCTCCGCAGGACTTCCCCCCTTTGTGCCACAGCCAGTAATGGTCCTCATGCCATCCCAGACCTCCTTCATGCTGGTCTTCTGCAGCTTCTGCTCCACCTTCCTTCTGTAATCCTCCCTAGCCTCCTTCAGGTGGACCTTGAGTTCCCTCTGCACGCGCTTCAGCTCCTCCTGGTCACCATCCCTACAGACTCTCTTTTTTCTATTAAGGAGGTCCTTTATGCTGCTGGTAATCCAGGGCTTGTTGTTTGCTTGTTGTTGTAACAACATCTATACAGAAGTTGATGTAGTCAGTAGTGCAGTTAGTGACCCCCTCTAAGTCCTCACTGCTTGAGTCCTGCAGCACACCCCAGTCAGTGGTCTGAAAGCAGTCCCTCAGTGCTACCTCAACTGCAGGCGACCACTTCCTAAAGGTGTGTGTGGTAGTGGGTTGCCTCACTACCTTTGGTTTGTAGTGAGGCTGGAGCAGGATCAAGTTGTGATCTGATTTCCCCAGAGGTGGCAGGGGGGTGGCCCTGTATGCATCCTCAGCATTAGCATACAGGAGGTCAATGGTTCTGTTCCCCCTGGTGGGACAAACCACATACTGGACAAATGCAGACAGTGTAGAGTCCGATGATAGGTGATTGAAGTCTCCAGTTATCAGGATGAAGGCTTCGGGATGCAGCAGTCTCGCGATCGTCGAGTGGATGACGTCACATGCTGCCTCCGCGTGTGAAAAATCTCTAGGCATGTAATAAGGCCAGAGACTCACAGCCAAAAGTTCAATGTCAGGATGGCAGATTGTAACTTTCACTGTCACGTGCCCAGGGTTGCACCATCTGATATTAATAAACAGTGTGAGTCCTCCACCAACACTACACATGTGTGTATTGAGGGCAAGAAACAGAGTAATAACAAAGTAGTAACAAAGCAAAAGTAATAACAAATATGCGGAGTGCTGGCTGCCACTCACGTTGGCGCTGGAAGTTAATACCATAATGATGAAATGACGATGTCAGGCCTAATGGATTATTTGACATAGACATATTTGACGTAGACATAGTTAAAAACAAAGATCTCCCTTTGCACCACACAGCAAGCACATAATTGTGTGTTTTCTGCATGGTGTGTTGGGCTATTGGTGTGTCAGTGTGTTGTGTAGGTGTGTTGTTGTTTAGGTGTGTCGGTGTTTAAGTGTGTGTGTTTGGCAGCCTTCTCTGGTTTCATGGGCTGAGTGCTGTCGAGTTGAGGCCTTGGACCTTTTGTGTCGTGTTTTTTGAGGAACTTGTTGGAGCCCAAGAGTTCCTGACGAATTTCAGACTGGTGAGAACAATAACATACTGACTTCCTGTCTCAACTAGTGCTCAGCTCAGATAAAGTAATCATAGTGGGTGACTTCAGCATTCATGTAGATGACAGCAATGACAGCCTTAGGAATGCATTTAACTCAGTATTAGACTTAAAACGTTAACAAACTGCTTTAATCACACCCTCGATCTTGTTTTGACATATGGGTGAAAGGGTGGGTATAAGGGGAGTACATACATTCAAGACTGTGTATTTGATTATTGTTATTTTTTAAATAAATGGCAGAGTTGCAAGTTAAAATGGATGTAAGCCCTGCTGTGCTTTCTCTTCATCACCGTGTCTTAGGAAAATAATATTCATTGTACATTGATGTGATTCTCGTGTGAGACATTGGAGATGAAACTGTGACTACACCTGGGGGACTAGCAAAAAGGCATGAATGGAGGCGGAGTGGCGTCATCTAGTGAAACCACTGCAACCCAAAGAAAGTGCAATACATTCATACCTCATGTGATGTAAATGAACACGGATCAATTGCCCCTGAGAATACACTCAGAAATATGCTCTCACTTTTCAGAGTCAGTCATTTTGGGTTGTGTGCATTGATCAATCAGGGGAAATCATCAGGCGATGAAAACTAGCAAGTGTAGTCATGATGTCATGAAGCCAAAAAATTCTCTGCCAGTGAATACATTATTCAGTTTGACAGTTAATTTTATTATTTCTTTTGCATGTGTTAAATTAGTTTTCACCAGGAACTTGCAAAAATTAGTTCCATTTCTTATTTATTTAGTGTTGTTCAAGTGTTTTGTCTCCTCTGTGTGTCTTGCATTAAGCGCAATAAAGTGCTTACCTAAGTCTTACACAATGTTCATTATACATGGTTTTTTTTTCCTTTTGTATAATTTTCATTTACATTGGCGTAAAATAATTTTGTTGTAAGAAGTTTTGTGTACAATACAGCACTATTTACTATTTATAATAAACTACTGTATGAAAATACAGGGAAAAAAAGGGCCTGCAGATTGTATTTGAGTGGGCTGAGTTGGTTTAATCGTCTCCTCCCTCCACGAAGCAGCCTGGTAACGTATTGCGTCACTTCCTGTTGTTGTCTTTGCACTGTGGTGGATTGTAGCGTGCTGTAGCGCCGTCAACTACTAAAACATTTCTGGTTTAAAACATTTAATTTCACCGCAGTGATTCGTAAATTGTGGCATTGGTGCACATACCTTTGCTAAACACCTGTTTCACACGGCTTTTTGGGGATTTTACTCTTCCTTTCCACTTTTCCCCTCTGGTTAGCTTGTTCAATCACTAGCAATGGCTGCTCTCTCTTCCCCTGCTTCTCCTTTGTTTTGCTCTGTGTGCGGGATGTATACTTACTCCTTGACCTCCTTTAATGATAATGACGTGTACTAAATGTAGCATTCTTATAACTTTGGAGGCGAGGCTTAAGGAAGTAGAGGCATGGCTCCGCATCATTGAAAGCCCCCTTGTAGCGTTAGCTAGCCGGACCCCAGTAGCCGGTGCGGACTTGCCCAGCGTAGTCTCCGCTAGCGGTCCCAGGGTAGCTCCCGTTAGCCGTCCCCCAGCAGCTCCCGAGCAGCCGGGAAGCCAGGGTGGCTGGCTGGCAGTCCGAAGGAAACGTAGCCCGAAACAACGGCCCACAGTTCACCACCAACCGCTTCACGTTTCTAACAGATTTTCCCCACTCAGCGACACACCCGCTGACGGAAAGACTCTGGTTATTGGCAGCTCTATTTTGCACAATGTGAAGTTGGAGACGCCGGCGACAATAGTTAAATGCATCCCTGGGGCCAGAGCGGGCGACGTTGAATCTTATCTGAAACTGCTGACTAAAGATAAACGTAGATTCAATAAAATTGTCATTCATGTTGGCGGAAATGACATCTGGTTACGGCAGTCTGAGGTCACTAAAATTAACATTGAGTCGGTGTGTAAGTTTGCCAAAACAATGTCGGACTCCGTAGTTTTCTCTGGACCCCTGCCCAATCTGACCAGTGACGACATGTTTAGCCGCATGTCGTCATTCCATCGCTGGCTGTCGAGGTGGTGTCCAGCAAACGACGTGGCCTTTATAGATAATTGGAAAGCATTTTGGGGAAAACCTGGTCTCATTCGGAGAGATGGTATTCATCCTACTTTGGGTGGAGCGGCTCTCATCTCTAGAAATATGGCAAAATATATTAAAACCTGACAAACCAGAGCAGAGACCAGGCGGCAGAGCTGCAGTCCTACACGCTTCTCTGCAGTTTCCTTAGAGCTGTCACCCTCCCATGATCACCACTACCCCCAGTTTCCTATAGAGACTGTGTCTGTCCCTCGTCCACCCAAACTACCTGGGGCAAAAAATTCAAGAGGTATTATTCATAAAAACCTCACAAGAATTAATACCACCAAGTTATCTGGACCTAAACACACCACAATAAAATGTGGATTATTAAATATTAGGTCTCTCTCGTCTAAATCCCTGTTAGTAAATGATTTGATTACCGATCATTGCATTGATTTATTTTGTCTTACTGAGACCTGGCTGCAGGAGGAAGAATACGTTAGTTTAAATGAGTCGACCCCTGCCAGTCACATTAATCACCATATTCCTCGAAGCACAGGCCGAGGAGGAGGAGTGGCAGCAATCTACCACTCAGGTTTATTAATCAATCCCAGACCTAAGCCTGGGTTTAAAACGTTTGAGTCCCTCACTCTCAGTCTCTGCCACCCTAACGATAGGTCAGAGAAACCAGCTCTGTTTGTGGTTGTGTATCGTCCGCCTGCTGCTTATTCAGAGTTTTTATCTGAATTCCCTGACTTCTTATCTCAACTAGTGCTCAGCTCAGATAAAGTAATCATAGTGGGTGACTTCAACATTCATGTAGATGACACCAATGACAGCCTTAGGAATGCATTTAACTCAGTATTAGACTCAATTGGTTTTTCTCAAAACGTTAACAAACCAATTCACTGCTTTAATCACACCCTCGATCTTGTTTTGACATATGGCTTAGAAACTGAACATTTAATAGTATTTCCCCAGAACCCTCTTTTATCTGACCATTTTTAATAAGATTTCAGTTCACAATTATGAACTTCTCAGCATTTGGCAGGGAAACTACCCTCAGTCGGTGTCTCTCTGATAATGCTGTTTCCAAATTTAAGGAGATTATTCCATCTCTTTTGGCTTCTATGCCACGTGCCATTACAAGAGGGTAGCAGCCTAACTACTAGTCCAGCACATATAGATTATCTTGTTGATAATACTGCAGCTACACTGCACACAGCACTGAATAATGTGGCCCCTATAAAACAGAATAAGAAAGCCATCAAGCAGAGGAAGCTAGCTCCCTGGTTTGACACACAGTTACGCACTTTAAGACAGTCCTCACGAAAGTTAGAGAGGAAGTGGTGATCCACTAATATAGAAGAATTTCACCTTTCCTGGAAAGATAGTATTATAACATACAAATCAGCCCTGCGTAAGGCAAGAACTGCCTATTATTCCAAATTAATAGAGGAAAATAAGAATAACCCCAGGTTTCTGTTCAGCACTGTAGCCAGGCTGACAAAGAGTTACAGCTCTGTTGAGCCAACTATTCCCTCAGCTCTCAGTAGCAATGACTTTATGGATTTCTGTACTAGTAAAATCAAAGATATTAGGGAAAGAATTCATTACGCACTCTCTTCAACTGTTAGAGATCCATGTGTGTCAACTGCAGCGACCCCTGAAATGTCTGCAGGCCCTAATTTATCTTTAGACCATTTCTCTCCTATAGATCTCACTGAACTGTCCTCAACAATCATTAGATCCAAACCCGCAACCTGTCTTTTGGACCCCATCCCAACTCGTCTTCTCAAACATGTTTTGCCCCTGATTGGCACTTTTATATTAGACCAGATCAATCTGTCATTACTAACAGGTTATGTTCCACAGGCTTTTAAGGTTGCTGTCATCAAACCTTTACTCAAAAAGCCTTCTCTTGACCCTGGTGTCTTAGCGCACTACAGACCAATATCTAACCTCCCCTTTATTTCTAAAATCCTTGAAAAGGCCGTGGCTGATCAGTTATGTGATCACCTGCAGAGGAGCAGTTTATTTGAAGCATTTCAGTCAGGATTTAGAATAAATCACAGCACAGAAACAGCATTGGTTAAGGTTAGCAACGACCTCCTAATAGCATCTGACAATGGCCTTGTCTCTTTACTTGTCCTGCTAGACCTCAGTGCTGCATTTGACACCATCGATCACAGTATCCTACTACAGAGACTAGAACATGTCATTGGCATTAAAGGGACAGCACTAAGCTGGTTTAAATCTTATCTAGCCAACAGATTCCAGTTTGTCCATGTTAATAACGACTCGTCCGTGCACACAAAGGTCAATCATGGAGTTCCACAGGGTTCTGTGCTTGGACCATTGTCCCATATTAGGCAGGTCACTAGGACTGCCTTCTTTCACTTGTGCAACATAGCTAAGATTAGGATTATCCTGTCCAAAAGTGACACCAAAAAGCTAGTCCATGCATTTGTTACCTCAAGGCTGGACTATTGTAATTCCTTGTTGTCGGGTTGTCCAACTAGCTCACTGCGAGGCCTCCAGCTCATCCAAAATGCTGCTGCGAGGGTTCTGATGGGAATTAGCAAGAGAGATCATATTTCTCCAGTTTTAGCTTCTCTTCATTGGCTCCCTGTAAAGTCCAGAATAGATTTTAAAGTCCTTCTCCTTACCTACAAGGCCCTTAATGGCCAAGCTCCATTGTACTTCAATGCGATGCTAAGTCCCTATTACCCCAACAGATCAATTTGCTCCCAGAGTGCAGGTTTGCTTGTGGTTCCCAGAATCTCCAAAAGTAGAATGGGAGGCCGAGCCTTTAGCTATCAGGCTCCTCTCCTGTGGAACCAGCTGCCAGTCTGGGTCCGAGAGGCAAGTAAAGCTTAAAACCTTCTTGTTTGACAAAGCTTACAGTTAGTTCTAGGTACCATGCCAACTACACCCATAGTCAAAACTACCCCTCCATGCCATCCCCTAGTTATGCTGCTATAGGCCGAGGCTGCTGGGGGACATCCCATGATCGTCTCCATACTCCTCCTCTTCCCTGTCTCTCCTCAAACTCATTTAAACCATCACAGATTAACCATTAACTCTGTGTCCTCTCTTCCCTAGTGCTGTGCTTGTTTCTCTCTGGTCTCTCTCTCTGTACCTCTCTACAGATACCTGTGGCTCCAGAGCTGAACATCTGATCTGTGACTCCACCGACCTGCCCCGTGTCCTCTACTGCCATTTATTGTCATTTGCTGTCATTATTCTATATTGTACTTCTCTCTCTCTCTCTCTCTCTTCCCCCAACCGGTCAAGGCAGATGGCCGTCCACCTAGAGCCAGGATCTGCCCAAGGTTTCTGCCTGTTAAAAGGAAGTTTTTCCTTGCCACTGTTGCCAAGTGCTTGCTCATGGTGCTGTTGGGTGTAATTAATAGTAATGAGCGTGGTCTAGACCCGCTTTGTTTGTAAAATGCCCTGAGATGACTTTTGTTGTGAATTGGCGCTATATAAATAAAATTGAATTGAACTGAAAATTGAATTGATATCTTGTAACTCTGTCTGGTCTGTTGTGTTGTACTCTGTGTGTCTGCTGTTTTAGTGTGTGCATTAGCTTTATCAGGACTATCAGCCTATTTAATTGATCTGGCTGATCAATTATCTGCCATCAGCCCTTTGTATTTGTTGTTGTTGGTTCATGTCTTCACTGGTTCCGTCAGATGGGCCTTCACTGAAGGTTGCTTATTATTTATAGCTGATAATCAGCTGAATGCACCAGCTCCAATGAGATTTGCTGTGCTGGTGTTATTTTCTTCAGAGCAGGTTCAACAGGTTTCAGTTTCCCGCTGAGATTAATTTAGTTTTTAGCAAACACAGCTTTTGTTTTCTCGTTTCCTCCTGAAGTTTACAGTCATGTCGCCCTCTCACCATCTGTTCATTGTTTCATGATGACTGACAGGTCTACAGGGGCTCTGATTGGATGACCATTCGGCCTCATGATCAGGTGACGAGGGCTTAGAGCCAACCTCCTGTTTGTGTTCTGCAGGTGTGATTGACAGCAGATGGACTGCAGAAAAAAACATGTTGTGACAGACATTAGGGTGTGTGTGTGTGTGTGTGTGTGTGTGTGTGTGTGCATTAAAAAAAACTTTATTTACACATTACAGGAGACAATCAGTCACAGCTGAGATTCAAAAATCTGTAAGAGAAATGCTCAAATCCATTGTGTCAGTGTCCACACACACAGCAGGCAGACAAGTAGACAGACAGGTGGTGTGACCTGCTGTGTCTTCATGCAGAGTTTCTCTGTGGTCCTGATGAATCCTGCTGAGTCAAGCTTTTTATTCCTCCACCAAGAGGAGAGAGAGTCAGTCTGCAGAGACCCAGGACACGTCCACACTCCAGTTACAGCCGGTCAGCTCCCAGTTACAGCCCAGCTGCTCCCAGTATGGCCAGTTCTCTTCTGCAAGCGATGGAGATTTCTGTTTCTCAGTTTCTGGATATTTTTCATCACTATGACAACGACGGTAAACCTGCAGCAGCTGTGTCATTTTATGATTTGATGTCACCTGTGATGTTACCTGATCTTGATTTCAGGTAGAAGCTATGATGATTTCTGTTATTTCAGGAAACGGCTTCATTGAAGGAAAAGAGCTGCAGAGTTTCATCAGAGAGCTGAGAGATGCTCGCCAGAAGGCAGGACTGGTAGGTCCACCTGTATACCTGTCCACCTGTATACCTGTCCACCTGTCCATCTGTATACCTGTCCACCTGTCCATCTGTATACCTGTCCACCTGTATACCTGTCTATCTGTTCACCTGTCCACCTCTTTACAATTTTTTACTGAGAGTGATTTCATTCTTTGGGTTTATTGAGTTAAAGATGTTTAAAGATCAAATTGAATCAAATTAACTGATCTGATTAATCTAGAAAATCAGTGACAGGTGACTGATAGTTTTGTGAATTGAAACATTTGATTTTCAATGAGATGCTGAGTCCCTATTACCCCAACAGAGCGCTTCGCTCCCAGAGAGCAGGTTTGCTTGTGGTTCCCAGAGTTTCCAAAAGTAGAATGGGAGGCCGAGCCTTTAGCTCTCAGGCTCCTCTCCTGTGGAACCAGCTGCCAGTTTGGGTCTGAGAGGCAGACACCCTCTCTACTTTTAAAGTAAAGCTGAAAACCTTCTTGTTCAACAAAGCTTACAGCTAGCTCTAGTTACCATGCCAACTACACCCATAGTCAAAAGCACCCCTTCATGCCACCCCTTAGTTATGCTGCTATAGGTCGAGGCTGCTGGCGGACATCCCATGATCGTCTCCACACTTCTCCTCTCCCCTCTCTCTCCTCAAACTCATTTAAACCATCACAGATTAACCATTAACTCTGTGTCCTCTCTCCCCTAGTGCTGTGCTTGTTTCTACCTGTGGCTCCAGAACTGAACATCTGATCTGTGGCTTCACCGACCTGCCCCCTGTCCTGTGCTGCCATTTATTATCATTATTCTATATTGTACTGCAAATAGTTGCCATAGTTAGGATTCTGTTGTTCTACCATTCTGTTAGTTTCATGTAAAGTTATGTACTCCTGTATCTCTGTCTGCGACAAGGTGTATTCTCTCTCTCTCTCTCTCTCTCTCTCTCTCTCTCTTTCCACCCAACTGGTCAGGGCAGATGGCCGTCCACCCTGATCCAGGATCTGCCCAAGGTTTCTGTCTGTTAAAGGAAGTTTTTCCTTGCCACTGTCACCAAGTGCTTGCTCATGGTGGAACTGTTGAGTGTAATTAATAGTAATGAGTGTGGTCTAGACCCGCTCTGTTTGTAAAGTGCCCTGAGATGATTTTTGTTGTGAATTGGCGCTATACAAATTGAATTGAATTGAATTGAACTGAACTGAACTGAACTGAACTGAATTGAATTGAATTGAATTGAATTGAATTGAATTGAATTGAATTGAATTGAATTGAATTGAATTGAATTGAATTGATAACGATAACGATTATACCGGAAGTTTCTGGCTCAGTGAGTCCCCCTCTCTGTGACCCCAGAGTGCCAGTTCCTGGATTTCCTTTGGGATTAATAAAGTATCTATCAATCTGAATTCATTAAATGATATGAAACATGACGCAGAAGTTGGAAGCAGATCAGCAGAGGAATCTGACGAGTCAGTTATTTATTTTATTAAAATGTTTGATCCATCAGACATTCAGCTGATTGACACATTGATTGATTTTATATTTATATGTGAGTCAAACATGTTCAATCATTCTCACCGTTTAGTCAACATTAAACATCAGAACATGAATAATGTTTCAAATATGTTTCAGTAATTCAGTTTGATAATTAATCTCAAGTGTCATGTTGCGGCTTCAGGACCTGACTGATGACATGAGACAGTTTGTGGCTGAATGCGAGGACCCTAACCGAAGGATTGGACTGCTGGACGTGAGTTTGTTTAAAGTCACATCTTTCATTACTGCGTTTAAAATATATATTAAAAAGATTCCATTGATTTAAAGTCTAACAACCCTTAACGACATAAAACATGTTTGTACAAAAAGATTAGTTTGTGTTGACCTTTGACCTCCGTCTCCTCCAGCTGGTCCAGATTTTACCCACTGAGGAGAACTTCCTGTTGTTCTTCAGACAGCAGTTGAGCTCCTGCGCACACTTTCTGCAGGTATTCTCAAATAAACATGTGTGATCACCTGAGCAGCAGATTTACAGGAAGTCTGAGTCATGATCCTCAGATGCTGAACCCTGGCGATCCTAACAGTGCTGCTACAGAATTAAATGTGTAGACACACACAATGGCGACAGCTTTGATACCTGATTGAGTGCGGAAGGTGTGATCAGATGAAATCAATCATGTTTTTTATCTATGATCAGCAGCTTTCACGCTCTGTAAATCCATAAGCTCATGTTTCCATCCAACAGTTTAGTTCCTCGTTATTGAACCGACTCAGAGGCTGCATCCTCCAACTTCATCCCTCCGTCTTTGTCTCACTGTGTCCTGCCTGTTTTCTGATTGTGTCCTGCCTGTTTCCTGCCTGTTTTCTGATTCTTTCCTGCCTGTTTTCTGATTGTGTCCTGCCTGTTTTCTGCCTGTTTCCTGCCTGTTTTCTGATTGTGTCCTGCCTGTTTTCTGATTGTTTCCTGCCTGTTTTCTGATTGTTTCCTGCCTGTTTTCTGGATGTCTCTCCAGGTGTGGAGACATTACGATGCTGATCATAGTGGATTCATTGAGGGAGACGAGCTGAAGGTGAGAGGTGCATGCTGGGATTGGGAAGCTCAGCAGTAGTTTGTTAGCAGAGTGATGCTAACATGATGCTATGCTAATGGCCCGTAGAGCTTCCTGAAGGATCTCCTGCTGAAGGCGCAGAAAACATGTAATGACACCAAACTGGATGAGTACACAGCTGCTACTGTGAGTACTGCAACTACACTGGCATGGTGTAACATAGGAGTACTGCAGGAGTACAGTACTAAAGTAGTACTACAGTAGTACTGGAGGAGTACTGCAGGAGTAGAGTACTTGTTGAAACTGTTTTATTTTAATTGACTTTTCTTTTTTTCCAGTTAAAAATTTTTGATTCAAACGGAGACGGAAAACTGTGTTTGTCAGAGATGTCCAGGTGAGTCCATACCTGTACCTGTCCACACTGGTCCGAACTGGTCTAATCCTGTATATACTGGTCCGAACTGGTCTAATCTTGTCCGTACTGGTCTGTTCTGGTTGTTTCAGGTTGCTGCCTGATGAACAGAACTTCCTGCTCAGGTTTCAGGTGAGCAGAACTGAAGAGAACAAACAGGTAGACATGATGACTGATTGTTGATTACTGATTATTGAATATTGATCTTCAGATTGGGGCCCAGCTGCCAGACAGAGCTTTGACTTAATGTCACTTGTTAGTATTAACAGGAAATTTCTCATTAGTGATGATAGTAATTGCTGTCCAGGCTGGCGTTTGTCTGACCACCTGTCTGTCTCTCAGGGAGTAAAGATGTCCAAACATCAGTTCAACAGGATCTTTGATGTCTACGATCAGGTGAGAAAAGTTTCATCAGTTTAATTGTTTTTCATTAAATCTGTTTTATAAACCGTGTACAGACTGATGATGTCACTGAGGCGCAATGAAAACACCACCCAGGTGCAATATGGGAAAGGTAGGCCCCATTAGAATCAGGTATAAGAATAATAATAAGAAGAATCAGAAAACCTTTATTTGTCCCACAATGGGGAAATTGCATTGTTGCAATTGTTGTATCTAATGCACAGATGACCTTTGACATTTTGATTGGTTTGTGTTTCAGGATGGCAGCGGGTTCCTGACTGAGGCTAAGCTGGAGGCTCTGCTGAGAGACAGCCAGGTTGCTCACACACATACACACACACACACACACACACACACACAGACACACACACCGTGCTCAGAATGAAACTGAGTTTTGTCTTGCAGGTTGTCGACCCTGCAGACCTTCCCCTCTCTTGTTCATCCATCATGGCGTTATCAGACAGGGGGAAGCTCTGCCGCAGTGATCTCTGTCTGCTGCTCTGTGATCAAGACTGACACACCGCGTCATATAACCCCGCCCACTCCGTGCTACACTTTATCACTTGACTGATCAGCTGATCAATCAGCTGACATCAGTGTGTTTTCTCCTCAGATAATGGTGTCATATCACGTTAATGTGTTCACGCTTAGTCAGGTGTGAGTGTGTTTGTGTGTATTTGTAGAGACTGACTGGGGATCAGCTGCTGCTGAGTCGGTGTGATCGATCGGTCATTGAGTGTCGTGCAAATA
Source organism: Datnioides undecimradiatus (assembly GCA_008933995.1). NCBI lineage: Eukaryota > Metazoa > Chordata > Actinopteri > Lobotiformes > Datnioididae > Datnioides > Datnioides undecimradiatus. The sequence continues at coordinate 824,082 of WARS01001888.1, forward strand.
AAATGTGAAACTTTCAGAGTGAAATTTTTTATTGTCGCTTCAGATCAAATCCAGATTTCAGACTCAGTCAATGGAAAACGTGTATCATCGTCTGTGAACAGCCTCTGTCCGTGTGCTAACATTATCACAATGCCAATAATCTGTGTTTGGGCTGAGCATGTGCAGCTGGTCACATGACAGCCAAACCAGCTATGAGATAACAGGCTAACAGTGTTTCCTGTTAGTGAAGCTGTACCAAAAATTACAGATCACTCAGTAAAACATCAAAACTCTCTGGTGACGTCTGTCAGATTCTCTCATCAGCAGCAGGTGGGCGGGGCCATCAACACACTGTGCTCTGATTGGCTGCTGTGGTCCAATGAGGATGGCAAAAGTGTTTTTAGGATCCCTTCGTGTTTCTGATCATCGCCTCCATTATCGTCCACTGATCTGGAGTCACCTGAGACACAAACAGACATTTTATTGAATACACAGGGCTCAAAACGAGACTCTGCAGCATCTGCAGCGGTTCCTGTTCATTAGTCGCAATTATCCAAATGGACGGAAATGAGAGGAAACGCTGCTGCTGCACAGACGACTGACAGGAAGTCAGACTACACACACGCACACATACACACACACAAACACGCTTATACAGACCTGACAGACGCAGATGTGTTTTGTGTTCATAGTTGCTGCGACTCACCGTCTGCAGGTGGTTAAACTCTCCGGCCATCGATACGTACTCTCCTCCATCAAACCGAATCACCTCCAAAACAAAATTACATATTTAAACTCTGACCTCAGATCAGCCTACACTCTGACCTCAGATCAGCCTAAACTCACAGCTCCAGACATCCAGGTAGCGTAGTCGCTGCTCATGTACGCTGCCAGGTTTGCGACCTCTTCTGGTTTTCCGAGTCGACCTGTTGGGATCCGGCCGATCATTGCCTTCTCAAAGGCTCCGGTAGGGTCCAGTCGGCTGAACGCTCCCTAAACACAAACCACAACAGATGACTAGAAACAAAGAAACCATCAGGTGGGTTCAGAGGGGCGGTACCTTGGTTTTGATTGGTCCAGGCTGGATTATGTTGAATCTGTGGCCGTAGCGCCCCCACTCTGCAGCCAGTGACCTAACACACACACAATAGTGTAACCATGACAACAACACATCTTGCTCCATCACCATCATATATCAGCGAAGCCAGAAAAGTCAAAGGTCATACTGACTTGTAGAGCGCCTCGACTCCGGCCTTCGCAGATGCACTTGGAACCACAAAACCAGAACCAGACTCAGCATAGATGGTAGTGATGGCCAGGAAGGATGCGCCTGGAAAAACAACAATAAACAATAAGGAAGAATCCACACAGTCAACAATACAAACAACAAACCAGCAACAGGCTTAGTGACCTCCGACCTTTCTGGTTCTGGTGGTGTCCAGCAAGATACGTGGCCTTTATAGGGTTAAATAGATAGTTAGATAATTGGAAGCCATTTTGGGGAAAACCTGGTCTCATTAGGAGAGACGGTATTCATCCTACTTTGGGTGGAGCGGCTCTCATCTCTAGAAATATGGCAAAATATATTAAAACCTGACAAACCAGAGCAGAGACCAGGCGGCAGAGCTGCAGTCCTACACGCTTCTCTGCAGTTTCGTTTCCTTAGAGCTGTCACCTCCATGACCACCACACCACAGTTTCCTATAGGGCTGTGTCTGTCCCTAGATCACCCAAACTACCTGGGGCAAGCAATGCAGAGGTATTATTCTACCAAAACCTCCACAGAGTTAATACCATCCTATCTGGACTCGCGCACCACAATAAAATGTGGATTATTAAATAGTCCATGCATTTGTTCCTTCAAGGCTGGACTACTGTAATTCCTTGTTGTCAGGTTGTCCGACTAACTCGCTGAGAAGCCTGCAAGCTAGTCGAAAAGCGGCTGCCTTGAGGGTTCTGCAGTGGGAATTAGCAAGAGAAATCATATTTCTCCAGTTTTAGCTTCTCTTCATTTAGTCCCTATGAGAGTCCAAGAATAGACTTTAAAGTCCTTCTACTTACCTACCAGAGAAGCTCTTGTGTAGCTCCACTGTACATCCACTGACATGCTAACTCCTTATTACTCTGTGTCTTCTCTCCCCTAGTGCTGTGCTTGTTTCTCTCTGGTCTCTCTCTCTGTACCTCTCTACATATACCTGTGGCTCCAGAAACTGTTTATCTGATCTGTGGCTCACCCGACCTGCCCTGTCCCAACCTGCCCCCTATCTCTGCTGCCACTTATTATCATTATTGTATTATTATTGTCCTGCTAACAGCAGCCATGGATGACCAGAACTCCTGCTCCTCCTATTTCTGTCGATTTCATCTTTATATTCACCTGTATCTCTGTCTGTGATGTGTTGTAAACTCTATCTCTATCTCTCCCTTCCTGTCTCTCTCTCTCTCCCCTCCTGTGCCCCCCCCCCTTGCTCCCCTCCTGTCTCTCTCTCGCCCCCCCTCCCCCATCTCTCTCTCTCTCCCCTCCTGTCTCTCTCTCTTCCCTCCTGTCTCCCTCTCTCTCTCTCTTTCTCTCCCCTCCCATCTCTCTCTTTCTCTCCCCTCCTGTCTCTCTCTCTCTCTCTCTCCCCCCAGCCGGTCAGGGCAGATCCAGGATCAGTCCCAGGTGTCCTGGCCTGTTACAGGAAGTCTCTCTACCTCCTCTATCTCCAGAGTGTTTGCTGGTGGTGGAGCTGCTGGGTGTGATTAACAGTAATGAGTGTGGTCTCTGCTCTGACTGTAAAGTGCTCTGAGATGAGCTTGTGTTGTGAACTGGCGCTATATAAAAAGTTAGATTAGACAAATCGACTCATTTGGATCCAGTCTCAGTGACCTCTGACCTTTCTGGTTTTCTGGATCAGTCTCTTTCCCAACTCCAAAGTGAGTGAAAGAGCTTGTCCCGTTCAGGGGCGATGTCTGTGATGGTCTTCCAGGCGTTTTGGTGACGAACCTCTGGCGGACAGATGAAGTTTCCTGCTCGCGTTGATGTGATCACCTGCACCAATCAGGACACACAATCACTGTGATGTAATTATTAATGAATGGATTGATTAATTATTAATTAATGATGATGTCATCACAATGTTTAACATGTATGTACCTTTCATAAAGTAGTTACATGAATAGATTGTAACAAGGGTCAGACTGTAACAAGGGTCAGACTATAACAAGGGTCAGACTGTGACAGCGGTCAGACTGTGACAGTGGTTAGACTGTAACAGCGGTCAGACTTTAACAGCGGTCAGACTGTAACAGCGGTCAGACTGTAACAGCGGTCAGACTTTAACAATGGTCAGACTGTAACAAGGTTCAGACTGTAACAGCGGTCAGACTTTAACAGCAGTCAGACTGTAACAAAGGGTCAGACTTGTAACAAGGTCAGGCTGTAACAGCGGTCGGGCACAACAGGTTAAGATACCTTAGCGGTCTGTGATGGTCTTCCAGGCGTTTGGTGACAGACACTCTGACGGACGGACGGAAGTTTCCTGCTGCGTTGTTAATGATCACCTGCACCAATCAGGACACACAATCACTGTGATGTAATTATTAATGAATGGATTGATTAATTATTAATTAATGATGATGTCATCCGCGATGTTGCTTTTATGCTGTGTACCAACTTTCGCCAAAGTAGTTACAAGCCCGGTCGAACCTTCAACAAAGGGTCAGACTGTGACAAGGGTCAGACTGTGACAACAGTCAGACTGTGAGCAAGCCAGTCCAGGCCTAGCTGTGAGTCAGACTGTAACAAGGGTCGAACTTCTGTAACTGGCCAGTCAGACTGTAACAATAGTCAAACTGTAACAAGGTTCAGACTGTAACAGCGGTCAGACTTTAACAATGGTCAGACTGTAACAAGGGTCAGACCGTAACAGCAGTCAGACTGTAACAAGGGTCAGACTGTAACAGCAGTCAGACTGTAACAGCAGTTAGACTGGAACAGCGTCTCTCATCCCTGCTGGCAGGTCTCTCCGCAAGGGTGTGTTGTCTCTTTAGCTAAGCAGGGGCAGCTGCACTACCGCCCAGCCCGTGTGTTGCATACCACCTATGCCAAGAGCTTCCTGTGCACTCCAGGTGTGACTCAGGACTAGGGGAGCTGGCATGCTGCAGCAGGTGTGTGTTGACATCATCAGAGTCTGCTGGACAGCGGCAGAGATGTCCAGGTGTTAACTGCCTCAACCAGATTTGGCTGCAGGATTTGCCAAGAGCCGGATGGTTTCACAGACACTGCTTCATATGAGTTATTGAGCAGATCACTGCCTCTCAAACATGGCTGATCCTGACTGATTACATGACTAATCAAATGACTGCCTGTGTGTGTTTTTGTGCACCTGTATCTCTGTCTGTGATATGTTCTCTCTCTCTCTCTCTCTTTCCCCCAGCCGGTCAGGGCAGATGTCCATCCACCTAGAGCCAGGATCTCCCCAAGGTTTCTGCCTGTTGTTAGAGGAAGTCTCTCCTGCCACTGTCATCAGATGTTTGCTCATGGTGGAACTGTTGGGTGTAATTAACAGTAATGAGTGTGGTCTAGACATAACTCTGACTGTAAGTGCCCTGAAGATGAGCTTTGATTGTGAATTAGGCGCTATATAAATAAACTAGATTGAATTGAATTGAATTGTTTGTATTATATCATTCATTCATGAGGATAGTTTAGAGTGTAAACCAATAACTGAGAATTTTCTCCAGTCCACGACCTCAGAAGTCAGTTTGAAGGTTCAGGTTTAGTTTGGGCCGAGATTAGTGTGAGACTACTTCAAATCAGGACTCTTAATTAGAGAAAGACAAATGTGTGTTGTTACATCTGGAAGTCCTGTCAGCGTTTCCATCTGGTCGACACATCGAGAGACAGCCTGAGGATCTCTGACATCACACTGAACCGCATGGACCTGAAAGGAAGAAGAGAGTTAAGTCCAGACCAAGTCAGACCAGGAACAGTCCTGGTCAGACCAGGCAGGACTAGTACCTTGGTGCCTCATGCCATTAGAAAGCTGTGAATGTGCACAAACATCATGCACTGTCACAGTCTGAAGCATGTGACATGAGCATCAGACACTCCATTAAACGGTCATTGGTGAAGTGTTTAGCTTTTATCAAATCCACCATCGGATTTGATGCCAACCTCGTTCCCGTCTGGCTGCGGATCTCCTCCTTTGTCACTGGGCCGTCTTTCCTAAGAACACTTGGCCCCTGGCTTACCGCCAATGATCCTATTTAAAAATCAATGCTACTGAGTTTGATCGCTGGATCCTGGCGACCACGGTCTGAACCAGCGTCTGTCTGGGCATCTCACCTGCTAGCGATGTGCAGGCCCCCAGCTGGGAGGGTCCTGAGTCATGGCTCGGCCCAGTCCGTCCCCTCCTGTGATGAGCATACACTCTCTGTTGTTGAAAGCCTGTCGGCGGCATGGGCGTCTTCAGCGTCGGGAAAAAGAACCTCGGCGGAGAGGATGAGAGAACCGGACTGCTGAAGGGCTTCGAGGAGCTGTGGAACCAGAACTGAAACAGCAGTTGTAAAGAAGAACCAAGTCCGAATCAGACAGACAGACAGATGAGCGGTGACAGACAGAAAGACAGACAGGCAGGCAGGCAGGCAGACGGACAGAGACAGACGAACAGAAAGGCAGACGAGCACAGAGACAGACACAAGAGAACCAGACAAAAACCGACGGGCTGGCAGGCAGGGCAGACACACAGACAGAAGACAATTGAACACAGAGACAGACGGAGCAGACGAACGCAAGAGACAGACAAGGCAGAGTAGACAGACAGAGCTGACAGGCAGGCAGACAGGCAGGCAGACAGGCAGGCAGACAGACAGAGCGATGGACAGACAGACAGAGAGACAGACAGGCAAGACAGACAGACAGGCAGACAGAGAGACAGACAGGCAGGCAGACAGACAGGTAGACAGGCAGACAGACAGGTAGGTAGACAGATAGATAGACAGACGGGCAGACAGACAGACGGGCAGGCAGACACAGAGACAGACAGACAGAGAGACAGACAGGCAGACAGACAGACAGGCAGGCAGCAGACGGGCAGACGGGCAGAGAGACAGACAGACAGACACAGAGACAGACAGGCAGGCAGGCAGACACAGAGACAAACAGGCAGGCAGGCAGGCAGGCAGGCAGACAGACAGACAGACAGGGAGGTTCTGTTGAAAACTGGGGTCAAGGTTAAGTTACATCAATAACATTTAATCTTTACATTAATCTGAGATTTCGTGTAGATTTTAATTTCATCAAAGTTTTTTAAACGTCTTCATTTAAACGTCTGGCTTAAACACTGATTAGTGATTGCGATCATGTTCCTCTCTGACGTTATAACGCCAGTCTTTAAGATTTCAGTTTCTTGAAAAAGCTTTTTTCACCCTGTGAACAGAAGTCCTCGCTGATCTGAAAAGTTCCTGTTTTCTCCGAATTAGCAGCCGCCATCTTGTTCGAACCTGATGACCTTTGACCCCGATCATACCAACATGGCGGAAGGAGGGCTTGGTTTTCTATACAAATAAAGCCGCACAGCAATGATGGAACGATGGAACGATGGGACACCCCCGAGCTGTGGTGGTTCGGTCGAGTGTGACGATGATCACGTGTTACCGTAACTAAACAAACATGTTGGCAACTTCTGAAAAACCTCCGGGTTATTTTCTCATTTCTCCACAAACGAACTTCACGCCTTACATAGTCGATATCGATCCAGTCTGACGATTCTTGATCAGATGAACCTTCCTTTGCAGTTTGATTTCCGAAGAGCTGCGTGTTTCCCGATTCACAGTTACAGTACCGGTCCGGTATAATTAATGGTCCGACAGTCAGAACACGAAACTGAAGTCAAAACCGAGAACTAATCGATCCAGCAGCAGTCTTGATATGGTTTTCACAGATGGAGGGACCGAGTCTCTGGCAGACTGGTTCTGGTCTTCAGCGGGAAGCAGAGTCCGGAAAAGATTATGTGACGGACTTGATCCAGAAGCGGTAAACAGATCCAGACAGTAACTGTTAGATCGATATCGATAAGTCAGTTTCTGATCGATCAACTACGTCTGACTGATCATTTGTTTATGTTTGTGAGGAAGCCTGAACTCTGATCTGAGATCAGCCTCATGAATATAAAACCACAGTAATCAAACAGTTAATCAATAATCAATAATCAAACCTGTCTGTCTAGGCATTGCACCTGTCTGTCTGCATCCGTACCTGTCTGGCTGAATTCCTGTACCTGTCTATCTGAATGTGCACCTGTCTCCAGTCATACCTGTCTCTCTGAGTCTGCATCTCCTCTGTGATTCAGCTGCCTGTCTGTCTCTCAGGCTCACCTCTGTCTTCTTCTGCAGTTTAGGATCCTGATGCTTGCTGTGTCCTGCGTCTGGCTGGACCTCAGAGCAACGAGAGTATGCTCAGATGAACCGACATCTCACTTTCCCTACCTCACAGCACATCATCGTGGTTACCTGTTGAGTCACCAGTGGTTTTTGCTGTCATGCCGGTTCTGTTCATCTGCGGAACATGGTCTGGACCTGGACCAGCTGCTGGGTCTGGTCTTCCATAAAAGGCTGATATCGGACTGATATGATTCGTTGGGGAGAAACTCGACGATGCCAGGATCCGGGATTCTTCCTCCTTTAGCACTTCCAGAGAAGCACAACAACCAGTCTGGGTACGTAACTGTCACGCTGATGTCCACCTGATCTTCTCTTTGTTGTTTTCATCTATGTTCTTCGTTTTTACTTTTCAGTATTTTATCTTTTCTGGACTCTTTGTTTATGTCTCTGCTCAGCCCAGTGAGGGTTAGTGCTTCCCTAGCAACCCTTGATAATAAACTGGTCTGAGCCAAACCAAACAAACCACCTTGCAACAATCCAGCAACCTGCTCTCTGACTGGTGAGATGGAGTTACGTTCTCCCAAGTGGTCCCGGGTGGTGGTGGGCTGTATGCTCTCTGATTGGTCAGAGTGGTAGAGTGACACTCTGCTCCTCTGATTTGGTCCCAGGTGGTGAGTGATGCGCGGCGATCTGAGCAGACCTGCAGTCAGTTCTGTTCTGAGTTTCCTCAACAAACCCGAAGTGTCAGAATTGAAAGTTCAGAAAAAACGCGAAAACAGAGAGGATGGGACTTCACTATAGGTGAGACTACTTGTCTGTGTGTTTAAAGATTTGGGTGACCAATTTCCTATATTAATCCCACACAAGAAATTTCAGGGTCACAACAACAGAAAAACCCAGAAGGACACTGCACACATATTTACAAAATATAAAAAATATAACAGTGGAAAATATATACACCAGGCAACAGCAGTGGGTGCAAATAATAAATAGTGTCTATCTGTCCCTCAGGTGTGGATGATGCAGAGTCTGAGTGTGGGTTGGACAGTGGAGTTGAATTTGATTGGATCATCACTAACAATGCGGACGCCATGTCATTAGAGGAGCAGCTGCAGCCAATCCTGATGCTGGCCGAGGAGGCAGCTGATAGTCGCTGATCAATGATCTTATTGAACAATTAGCAACAGCAAGTCTGAGCAGCTGATCAGTTTTTTTCTGACAATCAATAATTGTTTTTCCAGAACACTGTGGACGAGCCTGCAGCTCGATTACATCGTCAGAAACAGCAGAGACTCACCTGAACTGTCACACCTGGAGTCTTTCGGGTGAAACTGTGACCGTTTGCAGCATCAGAATAAAGCGTGTCAACTTGAAAATATTCAAACCAATAATTCTTCTGATTGCTGAGGCTAAAAACAGTCTGATTGATTTGACTGATAAAATCTGATGTCCTGTTCTAGATTTAACCATGCATAGTTGTAGATGCTTTTATGTCCTGAGTCGAATTTATTGTAATGAAAGTTCACATTTTAAAATCTTGGAATATTCCCGTGTTGATGGAATTATTTGTATAATCTGAGTCTAAACATTTATTTCTGTAAAATTTTGTTTACTTCAGACGATCAGAAGTATCTGTCTGACGATTCATTGATTTGTAATGTTAAGTGGTGGCGATCTTGGCTGACAGCATGTCACGCGATCATCAGACTGACCAACAAACGTTACAGCGGCATCTAACGGCAGCGTTAGATTTCTGAACAGGGACTTTATGCTGGAATCATCAGTTGAAATTAAAAAGCTGAAAACAAGAGAGACGCACAAGTAACTGTCTGCAGACTCAGTTTGGAATCTATACACCGAGGTAATTGGGGCTTTTATTTTATAAAAATCCTGTCATGATTCCAATGAGCTGTGACATCTGAAGCGCAGTGATGTCTGTCGCAGCTTCAGGTAAAAACATTTCTTTATTCGCGTCATCAAGGTCAAAAGCCTTCCAGTAGAAGCAAAAAACACAACCAAGTCATGTGTCTCTGACCTCGATTGGCCCCTTGGCTACCATATTTGGTGGAATACCTTGCTGTGTTTGGACACTTTAAGCCACGCCCCGTAGAATAAAACTTATAAATCATTGGCTAATGAGATGATGGCTGTAATTAATCAATAATTAAGTGTCAAAGAAACTAATCAGAATGACAACAAACCGTTAAGACAAACACCCAAAAGTTAATTAGTCATTAATTAGTACTTAACAAGGAATGTAAGTCACTGTGAAACTCCACTTATAACGCTCACTCATCTGGCCTCCCTCACATAATATACTGAGGGGGAGGAGGGGGAGATAACTTACGGCCAGCGGGTGACGAGAGAGAGGGAGGTGGGGGCAGTGGTGGCAGGTGAGGGGTGGGGACAGGTGAGGGACAGGGGGGTGGTGGAGGACAGCTGGGTAGTGGGGGTGGGTGCCTGACAGGAGGAGAAAATTAAAGCAACACTCCAAATGTGACTTAAAGGTGTGTGAAAGCACTGGGGGCGGGGGCTACAGCACAGAGTCCCTGACGTCCACCTGTCAGACTGCAGAGGAAGGAGTGTGTTAGGGTGTGTGTTCGGTCTCAGAAAGAGTTGAGGTCCTGCAGGGTCTGATCCAGAGTCGTGTGTATTTTGATGTTTTCTTCTTTGGCAGAAGCCAGAGCCTCTGAAAACACAGACAATCTGCTGAGTCACCAAACTTCCCAATCAATTAGTCAATAACTTCAATCAGCTGATCAGTTTCCTTCTGTTGAGCTCACAGGCAGAAACTGTCTCACCTTCCAGGTCGTCGATGGTTCTCTCCAATCTGGACAGGGAACGCTCTGCGAACTCTGCTCTGGTCTCAGCCTGGACACAGGAAGTTAACAGGTGACAGACAGGAAGTGGGCCGGTCACAGGTGATAGACAGGAAGTCAGACAGACAGGTATTTACACATATTTAATGAACTTCTTCTCACCTCCTTGAGTTTGTTGCTCAGGTTCTTGATCTCCTCTTCATACCTGTCCTCCTTCAGTGAGTACTGAGAAACAGAGAGAGATAGCCAATCATTTACTGACACACAGACAACAGCCAATCAGGTATGAGGACACCTCTGATGGTTTCAGTCTTCCCTCACACCTGAGCTCCAGACTCGGGTCATCATGCTTCACTAAACCAAACAATCAACCTCAGTCAACTCAGGGTTATCCTCATCTCATTATGAGTGTTCACATGAAAGGGGCGGAGTCAGCAGCAGGTGTCCAATCACAAACATGGACAGGTGTAACCCCTCAAAGCTTCAACAGAAAAAGAAACTGACATTAATCTGAGGAATTTAAGACTTAACCGGGACTGAAAGGCAACGAGTGAATGTGTCAGTTAATGATCTGATCATTAATACTCAGATAATTAATCAGATCGGAGCTTCAAACCAGCTGATCTCTGATCTGGAACATCCCTTGCTCAGGTGCATCAGTCACCATGGCAATGTTTTCAGTTAGAGTGACCTTGTTTGCAGTGAACCAGGTGTTCACAAAGCTGTAACCTGCTGATGTTCACCTGAGATGTCTACAGGTGTTAGACTGTGCTGTGAATGTTTCAGTTTACAGACGTTGGACAGATGCATCTGTGTGTCGATGACCTGAGGCAGGTAACGCACATCACCACAGGTTTCACCTGGACATCTACAGAAACAGGTAAATGTCACATGCTGTCAGGTAAATCAAACTACAGACCCTGAGGGAGGTTCTTTCATTGGCAGGTAAGTGAGTTGCCTACCAAAGGTCGTTTTATTAGGACACACGAAGTCAACATTGCAGTGATGTGACAGTGTCACTGTGACAGTGTCACTGTCACATCTATGGTGGATTCATTTACAGGAGCCTCACTGCTGACCACACCCATCATGATGCCGGCTGCTGAAGTGTGCAACCAGCGATTACAGTTCAAAGTGGGGTGAAGGTAGTTGCCCCCCTACCTTCTCAGCCTGGGCCTCCAGAGACTTTGAGCTAGTGAAGACAGTTTTCAGCTCCTCCTCCAACACTCGACACTTGCTGCAGGTCAAAGGTCACAGCAGAGACAGAGCCAGTCAAACAGGTGTCAAGTCATCTGTTCGTGTTCAGGAAGCAGCGTCATGAAACCACACAGCTGTCTCACCCCGCTGTCTGCAGCTGTCTCACCCCCTGGCTGTCTGTCTGTGTCACTGAAGTAACGATAACTCAGTTGCTGAGCTCAGAGCGAGGACTCTGGACGGCGAGTGGCGGCTCTGTAATTGGACCACATCACCTGCCCGTCCTCAGCAGCAGCTTCAGGTTTATCTCAATACAATGAATACAGCAACTTCTGCTGAGCTGTTCAGTGGCTAACATCATTTCCCTTTTCCATTCCCCTGTTGTGGTGTGTGTGGTTGCCATGGTTACATGGTGAGCCACAGCAGCCATTACTATCATCAGCTCGTCGTCAACAACTCGCTGCCTGCTACACTCTTTTGCATGTGCGCGCGCGTGTGTGCAGCAGGTCAAAGTCATGCACAGAGCAGCAGGAGGAGGAGCTGAAGCAGCAGCTAAAGGTCAGAGGTCATGAGAGGCAGCAGGAAGTGAGGTGGAGGAGCTTCTCTGGTACAACTGATAGCTGGTGGGAGGTCAGGTGACCCCAAAGTACCTTGTCCTCAGACGCCTGCAGGCTCTTCAGTGATTGGTCAAAACTCCTCAACTGCTCCTCCAACCTCCGAACCTTACTGTTAAAGAAGTTAGAAAGGCGGGTAGCAACACATGAAGCGGCAGCAACATGTTTCCATGGAAACAGACAGGAAGAGGAAGACGGATGCTGTAAGATTACGGCGCCGTTAGTGAAGCCGAGCGACATTGTACTGAGTGTTATGAACAGTGTTGCCGTGTGTGTGGACTGGACCTGAACCACCGAACACGCTGACCTTCACATGTCCAGTCTGTCTCCTCTAAGGGCCAAATCAGTGTCAGTGCTGCAGATCAAACCCTACAAGCTGCCCATCGGCACCATCTGGACGGACAGGCCTCTGATTTACACGAGGCCCAGAAAAAAAACACGGAGTGTGACAAGACTGACAACCTGACTCTGTGCATGGCTGAGGTCGCCGCTGCTGCATCAGCTCTGTGACGTCATCCTGGGGCTTATTTAGGGTCTGCCGCTCACCACTGTGATGAATGTTCAATAGAAATGAAAGAGTTGTGATAAAGAGCTGTTACATGAGAGGTGGCAGCACAAAATGGATGAACTGCTGCTAACTGAAACGTGACTGCAACTGTCACTTCACAGCATGGAGACTTTAACACACTGCATCATTATTGTTCTGCTTCAGCCACAGAAACACTGTCCAACAGACTCAGTACGATGAATGTTAACTGGCGTATGATGACAACAAGCCAGAGTCTGACGAGGCACTGATGTACACAGTATCAAACAAGCCGTGATTGGCTATTTCTGGTGAAATGCACCCTGGGAGTTACAGTTGACTTCTCTTCATTTAATCAAAGAATCTGAGTTTCATCAGCAGCACCGAGCAGACTGTCTCTCTCCCTCTCTGCCTGCCTGCCTCTCTCTGTCTGTCTGTCTGTCTGTCTGTCTGTCTCCCTCTGTCTGCCTGTGTCTGTCTCTCTCTCTCCCTCGGTCTGTCCGTCTCTCTGTCTAGCTGTCTGTCTGTCTCTGAACAGTTTTATAGACATAGACATGTTAGACAGATGTGTATGCTTGGTGTGTATATAGTGTGCATGCATGCATGCGTGTTTGTGTGTGTGTAAACCTCTCTGCCTGCTCAGCCCGTTCTTCAGCTCGTTCCAGTTCACGTTCCACCACCACCAGTTTACGAGCCCCCTGTCAATCAAACACACACACACACACACACACACACACACACACACACACACACACACACACACACACCAGTGTGTACGTATATCAGTGCTGTAACATCTTAGGCCCCTGCACACAGGCCGTTAGTGTGTGTGAGTGTGAGTGTGTGTGTGTGTTACCTCTTCATACTTGAGGTCGGCCTCCTCGGCGATCTGTTTGGCTTCTCTCAGCTGAACCTCCAGCTGGTCTATCTTCTCTCTGTCTTTCAGAGCTCTGTTCTCTCTCACCTTCATACCTCTGAGACAGGGAGAGAGAGGGACAGGCAGGCAGTTGGAGATCTGATCTGGGGTCAGTGATGCAGCACATTCATCTTAGTGAATGAGTGCAGATGATTTATCAGTGCGGACAGTGAGGATGTGAGGTGAGGTCAGTGTGAGGTGTGTGTCGTCTGACCTCTCACTCTCGTCTGCAGCCTTCTCCACCTCATCCAGTTTATGGAGGGCGGCGGCCAGTCTCTCCTGAGCTCGGTCCAAGTTCTCCTCACTAAGCTGCAGGCGGCGACTCAGAGCCGTCACCTCTGCCTCCGCCTGCAAGACACACGGAGGGGAGAAGTGAGCCCAAGGACTCCATCAGGTGAAGACACCTAACTGATTCTGTATCAGCGAAGCTTGTCAGAGGCACAGCAGCAGCATGTGCCTCTGACAAGTGTATGTGTATAAGGGTGCGTCTGTGTGTCTGTTATCACAGGCTGCATGTTTGCTGTGGCAGCTTATCACAGTGTGTTAACACACTGATACAGTTTACTGCAGTAAACATGTTGCACATCTCCTGCACTATATCGTTAAAGACATCGTCTGTTTCACATTTGATCAACAGTCCATGTCGCTGATTCTCTGCTGATAGTGTCTGATCAGATATTTATAATTAGATTTTTGAAATTACGAATGATTTGTGAATAAAAGCTGCAGAGTCTGATGTGAGATCATCTGCAGAGAAGATGTCTCAGCCAGCAGAGCAGTGTTATTGAACAGAGCCTCAGGCATCTTTGTGGTTATGATGACAGTTCAAGTCTTAAAATACATAAATAAACAACGCCTATATAGAGTTTGTCAGTAAAACATCTTATTACTTTCAGCAGCAAATTAAAGTTGTCTTTGGACTGGCAGAGTGTCACTGCATCAGATCAGGCGGTAAAATGACAAATATCTTCTATATCTCGAAGGAGGGGAGCATCTGACATGTCACGTGTCAGAGTGTGTACAAAGCCATGTCAAGGAAAATGTTTAAGGGCTTATAAACATTTATCTCAGCTAATCGTGCTACAGAGGCGTTCCTCTCTGGTTCTCTTACAACTGCAATAATGACACTGAAAGTATGCGTCCCGCTAAACGTTCAACCAATCAGAGGACAGGAGTCATGTTCTTTCCCTCCTTTCTGCCTTAATCTGAACACGGGCTGCACTGTTTCCTCTGCTGTTCCACAGTGGTCCGCCTCCATTCATGTTGCGCTGGCAGCAGCTCCTGGAGGAGCCTGGTCTTCTCTGCCTGAATGGACTTTGGTGTACATGTTGTACATCAGAGATACTAAGAGCTCATTATTTATTCATTGTTTGTGTTTTTCAAACATGCAACTTTAACTTTGTTAGAGAAGTATAATGACACAACAGAGAGTACTCCAGGAGATCCTGGTCCAGGTGCAGTCTAAGCACAGCTGATGTGTCACTACACAACCAGAAGAAACTGCATGTTGCACCTTCTGCTGAAACACAGAGAGAACTAACATACCTGTAGTACTGAAGTACAACTGAGTACTCCCTGCTTCTCACCACCAAGTGTCTCACATTCCTCTTTCAATGTACTGAGCTATTCGTGGCATCTGACACAACCTGAACAGAACCATAGAGAACCTGACAGAACCTCAGGAGTCAAATGTACATGTGAGTTGGTGTGTGTACCTCCTCTCTGATCTTCTTCTCCTTCTCCACCTCCTTCTGCAGTCTCTCAGCTCTGTCCTCAGCCTCCTCTGCCTGCTCCTGCAGCACTTTGATCTTCTTCTTCACTGCATCAATGCTGTTCACGCCTCCACTCATCTTCTTCTGCTGTAAGAAGAGAGTTTACCATCAGTCTGCATATTTATGTTCTGAATATATTTTATATATCTATATCTCTATCTCTCTATAGATTGATTTTAGATGTTCCTTAGATGCTAGTTAGATGCTCAAACCAACAAAGGATGTATCTATGAACAAGTACTGTGCAAGTGTCTTATATTAGCATCTGTTTAAGCAGCTGATCTGATGAAGATTCCGATCACTCTCGAAGAACAGAACTCTTGAGATTGAACAGACAGAAAAAACACATGTCAGCATCATGTTAAAAACATTACAAGTGAAAACATGAAAGGTTTAACAGAAAGTGGGTTTGTTGGCTTTGACTCTGTAACTTATCAAAAATCAATTCTACTCAAACCCTCACATAAATATGTTGAGATCAGATCGTGTCAGTAAATCGTTTTTAATGATCTGCATATTTAATAAAATAAATTTCATACATAAAAATGCGTTTCCCGTAAATGTTACGCTCAAACGTCAGCTCAGTTATTTGTACAATCACAGTTGCAGTTTATCATAAACAAGGTAAGTTAAAATACTCCAAAAAGACTCCAGAACAAGAGAAAACAGGAAGCAGGACGTATGTAAAGTATAATATAAATGCTGCGGTTTAAAGCTGCACATCACTGACCAAACGGATAAGCTGTAACGTTGACGTACTAATGTGGGACTTGCATAAGCTTGTTGAGACAGGTAACAGGTAAGATGAACCGGGAAATGTACACATACAGACCGTGTTCGTTTAACAGCTGAGCAGATTAAGTGTGTGTATACTGAGACGTGCGGAGAGGTAAACTGGATCATCATCAGATGCGGGTGGTATAAAGTTTACCCGTGCGATGACTGCGGGATCAGGTTGTCCTTGAACCTGGTGGTGCGGGACCGGAAGCGGCCAATCGACATAAGAAGAGTCCTACTGTGTGTAAATAAAACGATACCGTGTGCTTTGTGTTGTACAGTGACACTGAGTTGTATCTGATGATCGGTGGTTCGTTTGAGGTTTCCTGTTGATGACTTCAGTCTGACGTGTTGTGATGTTAATGGCTAGCTCATGATGCTAACAGCGGACCACCGCCCTATTGGGATGTCAACATGCCGGCAGTTGAAAGCTAACACAGTACAGGTGAGGTGTACCTGAATGATTTCGCTCACCTGTCTGGCTCCTCTAACGAAAACCCCGCGGCTCGAGCGCGACTTTACCTGACACCGTCACTTCCCTGTTAGCAAGCAGGCTAACTAGCTCTTAGCAGGCTAACAGAGCGGAGCTCTTCAGAAACTTAATAAAAGTTTTTTAAGCGGTTAAACTGCAGCTCAGTTGTCTGTCTGAACCGATTCGAGGAGTCGAGGTCTACCCTGCCCTGCCTTGGTCCTTGCCTCAGGTTTTGGTCGCTCCCGGTTCTGGTTCAGATTCTGATCTCCGTTTCTCACCGTCGCTTCCTTATGCAGCCAACTCCCTAAGCAGGACTACACCCACTTCCGCGTTAAATTCCCTCCACAGGAAGTGACGCAACAAGGACGGACAACTTAAAAGCAGAGAACAGGGCGTTTCTGTGTAACAGTACGGTCCAGTATTGCCGGATGTACGATGATTATCGTATTTATACGATAGTTTTAGGGCCTATACGATGTACGATAAATACGTACAAAAAGGCAAAATACACGATAGTTTTGGCATTTCCGTGCACCCCCAAAAAACGTCGTTTTGATTCACGTGAACCTCACGCGTTAACCAGAAACCGATGCCTGCTCATACCCGATCAACTCACACCTGGCTGGCTCCTGCTAGCTGTCAATCACACCAGCATCTCTCGGCTCATGTTTGTTTGCGCAGCCGCACTGACACCGCAACACACTTAATGACTGAACGTGAGTTCGGACTCGGAGGACAACAGCACTAAAAGAAAAGAGTCCGGCAGCACAGACACGGACCCGGATAAGAAGACAAAGCAACCCCGCCGGACACAGCAGCTTTATCGCTCTCCCGGGGAGTCAGACCCTGCGCTGGAGAGTTGGCTTCGTCCTACCGCTGGGGACGACGCTAAAGCCTTTTGCCGTTGATGCGGCATTCAGTCCAAAGGAAATAAACACACACAACACGTAAAGTGTCTGGCTCCAAATCAAACCTTCATTACTCAGTGTTTGCAACAAAAGAATGAAAAAGCAAAAATGGAGAACGCGGTCAAAACAGCCAAAATTAAGCTAGCAGGACTTCTGGCTGAACACAATATTTCCATGCGATCAGCTGATCATTTGGTCATTTATTCCCTAGGTTATTGCAGTTCCGTCCACATAGAATAGCTTTGTTTTTAAATGCGCTGTCCTAGCGTGTGATTTTTCACGTTTTAGTACGTAGGATAGTTTGGGTCAAAATACGACAATTTTAAAGCGACAGTACGATATTTCTTCATTTCCCATCTGGCAACACTGGCACGGTCCGACCACTTCCTGACGGTGGTGACAGCTGCTCAGTGTCTGCGGAGGTTCACATTCATCCAGCCCGGGATGAATGAAGCCGTTTCACCCTCTGACTCACCATCACTGTCCTGTAGGTGTAACTGCTGCACACAAGTCCACTACCACATGCCGTATCAAGCAACAAGAGGAAGGCAGTGCCAGTCTACCTCAAATTTAACAAGTGGAAGAGGAGAGCTTGAAGAGGATGTTGGAAATGGTGTCAGAGCTTGAACTGAAGAAGTCTGTAACAGCAACAGTTGGAGACACTTGACAGGAGGGGTGGTTATCACTGAAAGATTCCTGTTTGTGGAGATTGCGGCAGTGTGACCTGACCTGTTATTAAGGAGTCTGCAGGCGTGTCACAAGGTGACTCCATGATAGCTCCACTCAGGCACCTCTGCTGTCAGGACTGTCTGCAGGATGGAGGAACCATTTCAGAAGAAGCTCTGCAATGACAACCACAGCAAAGTAGAACAAACGACATGCTTCACGTTGAGGTGGATCAACATTTGCAGTCAGCACAGGGTCCAGGCAGATTCAAGGAAGTGAAGGTGGAGCAGGGTGGAGGAGGACAGGTTGGAAAAGAATGGGACCTCTGCCTCCAGGTGAAGTCTGAAAACCTTTACCTGAAGACATGAAGGGGAACGAGGCAACATGCAAGAATTCAGTATCCAGTTCCAGTGACACCACAGAGTCAAGCGGGTCAGGTGAGTCCAGCAGGTCCAGCGGGTCAGGTGAGTCAGGTGTGCTGAGCAGCAGATGCTAATGCTAATGTTAGCATGTATGGCAGTGACCTCATGATTGACACAGTTTGTGTGTTACGGAGCTCAGGACCAGGCTTAATATCGAACCAGTCAGTGTAGAAAAATCAAACACTGCAACAGGTTTCACACAATTTAATAGCTTGAGCTTGATTTTCAAATAAAGTGTGAATGTTTAGCTGATCAACATATTGATCAGATGTATGATCAGTACTGATCAGTTCACCTTCAAACTGCTGGAAGTCGTAATCAGGCACAAGAAAATCCAGCAGATTCTCACAAGCTGAGCATTTTGTATGATTTCAGTCTTCAGGAATAAAAGCAGCAACATTTTCCAGCTGATTAATTTATGAAGAGCGCACAAACACAAACTTCCACTAAACATCATTTACAGTTTTCTCATCACATCTTTATACAGACACAGACTTCAGTACAGTGATTCTAAAACTACAGGATATAAGAAGCTGCTGTGTTTCTGACCCCAGATCAGTTTAACCAAAGCTCTCATCACCTGAACCCAGATCTGATCCCGAATGAAGATGTTCAGCTAACCCTAACCCTCAAATCATCAAGTCATGCTGAAAACTTCAGTCTTCTCTTCAGTCCAACTCAGCTCAACTTGAGAAGATGAATGTTGGATTGGTTACAAGATCACATGATAAAAAACACGTCATTGTTCTCACAGGAATATTATTAATCCACATTGTTATTAAACATATGTAGAAAACTCGATCGTTAGTCTGGATGTTAGAATATTCATCTGTAGAAAACCTTTTTAAGAATATTATTGTTTTAAACTGCAGACTGAGGAAATGAGTTTCACATCTGAGAAATTTGCTCTTTAAATCAGCCATTGTATCGTCAGCAGCTGATCGTACGGTTTAAAACGTCAACATGTTGATTACTGAAGTTCAGTCACCATGTTTCTGTACACATTGCATGGTTTTTGTGTTTTTGCATCATGTGATCTCCCTTTTTCTTCACATGGATGAAGAAGAGTGTCATCTTTAAATAAATTATATATTTGATTTCTACACACTGTTCAGTCCGTTTGTTTCCTGAAGAAATACTTTGTCCTGCAGGGAAACTCAGTGACTTTCATCCTGTTTTATACTTCAAATCTGAGTGAGATGTCATCATCATCACCATTATCGCCAGCAGCCTCGATTTCAATTCATGCAATCATTCAGCAAACTCAGGGTAAAGTGGGTCAGTGGACCCAGTTTCCACAGTTTTGGTTAATATAACATCAGAAAGGTGGAGACATGTTCAACATCCCAGTAAAAACATCCTTAAACAAGCTGATTGATAAAAAAAACAGTGAGACAGAAAACGTTCAGGCTCATACGAGCAGAAAAACACATGCTAACATGCTCACAGATGGGATCCCTTCAGCAGCGACGTCATGAGTCAGTCAGACAGCAAAATGCTTCCTGTTTCTTTAAAACATCACTGTCCTACGACTGAACAGTAAACAATGCACCCCACCCCTGAAACCCTGGGTGACGGAGGTTGGTATGTGTCCTGCTGATCCGTGGTTTTTGGTTTAAAACATGAGGAAACACGAACTGTCGTTAATCTGACAGTAAATCTATCATAATCTTGTGTTTCTTCTGTTTTAAGTTTCCGTATAAATACACTTCAATCACTCTCTGACTCTGAGATTAATCTGTTATTTTAACAGATGATCAGCACCTCATTACAACCTTAAATCACCTTTACCCCCCCTACAGCAATGAAACACAGCAGGTGCTGACTGCAGCTGTTGAAATCAAAGGCATTCTGGGTAATGTAGTGTTGTGACCAGCAATGTGTCTGTCTTTGCATTGCACCTGACACAAACTCCACTGAGGAGCAGTTTAACCCCACCCACTATAACCCCGCCTGTTTCAGCATATGGGGCGGGGCTCCAGCTGAGGCGATGATGTAAACAGGTCACATGGTTATACTTCTAACCTAACAGTAACATTTAAAAAACATTTCAAAGACAAAAGTACGACAGTTGCTGAGAGATTTGGTCTAAAACACTTCTCACTGTAAAACAGGAAATGACATCATCTCCGATCCAACTTTCATTATTACAGTCAGCGACTGAAACAGCCTGCTGTCAGTCTGTGACATCATGGTGACATAGGCAGAGGTCCCTGAGGTCGTCTAGTGTAGGTATGACGTTAACTGGGCTCAGCTCCACACTCGCTCTCCTCTGGAATGTCCTGCAGGTCTTGGAGGTCAGAGGTCACAGGTAACCATGGTGACAAAGCAAAGTGGAAAACATGTTCAACACAATATTAAATGTTATCTTGAAGTTATGATAACAATGTTGTTTTGAGGTCTGTTAATGTCACTGTCAGAATGGATCAGATCAGACCAGAATAAATATTATTAATATTAGTTATTGATCAGTTGAACAGACCTCTGGGGCTGTCAGAACGAGGTGAAATCCTCATCACTTCTTCTTCCTCTTCATTTCCTTCCTGGACGCCGTCTAATTGGTCAACTGGATCTTGGCTAGCCAATGGGGCGAGGGGGCAGGGCTCCAGTTCCCTGCTGCTGCGCCTCCTGTTTTCCTGTCGATGCAGACCGCTGAGCTTAGCTTCACCCAAATAACTCATTTGATCCAGCTTGTCTCACCAAATATTAATTCCCTTTGGTTTTGTTTATGTCTGGTAAATTAGTTTCTTTAATTTGTCTCAGTTAAAGACAGCTAACGGTTAAAGACAGGTGAAGGTCAAACAGAACCACTGAGAGGAGCCTGCGCTCCACCTCACAGGTCACCTCACAGTGCAGCTCAGTTTCACCAGGTTCAGTTTCACCTGGTACAGTTTCACCTGACTTGACCCACCTGTTCAGCCTTGATGACATCACTGATTTCTCCATTACTCCTCCTCCTCCTGCTACTTGGCTCTGTCCCCTCTCTAATTGGCTCCTCCCCCCTCAGACGAAGCCGTGTCACTTCCTCCTGTAGCAGCTCCACCTGTCGGCGCAGCAGTACCGCCTCCCCCCCAGTGTCCAGCCCAGTGTCTCGGGACATTGACCGACTGAGGCGGGGTGCTGGGGCGGGTCCTGTGGCAGACACGATGGCGGGTCCTGTTCTGATTGACAGCTCCAGGATTGAGTCCTGACGAATCACAGCAGCCTGGGGGCGGAGTCATATTGAAGGCAGATATGTCACTTTATGCACTGTAGGACAACACCATCACCTACGTGCACGATACAGATAAATAAGTTCCTGTGGTCACACCTGCAGGGCGTGAAGCTGTGTGCTTAGACGGACCAATCGCTGATGGACTTCCTGTGGAAACGACAGAACAGGAAGACAAATAAAAATCAGAGAAAATGTTCTTGGTTCTACGAACGTTCCCCCTCGCTCATTAATTAGCCAGATTGCATCACACTCCATCTATCAACACAAGATTAAGACTGTTACAGTATAAATGGACACTGAGAACATTATCACACCAGTTAAATTAAATCGGTACGACAGTAATATCCCAGATCTATGCATGAAATGTATGAAGGGAAAGGGACATTATTTCACTGTGTGGCGATGCAGTCAGATCAAGGCTTTTTGGGGGGACGTTAAAACAACAACTGAAAAACTTATCTCAAAAAACCTTTTAATGGATCCTGCTCTTTTCATCTTAGGATTCTGTGCCGTGGGTCCACTGAGTACAACCAAGGAATGAACAATGATGAATATATGCCTGCTGCATGCTAAAAAGCCAGCTGCTCTATTTTTGGAAAAAACAGACCAAGTATTTGCGTTCTGGGTCAGGTGGTCTGGAAACCTCTCCTCTGGAAAGAATAACATATGCAGAGAGGGAGGCAGGAGCTATTTGAGAAGGTTTGGGCACCATCTACTTTGTTCAGGAAAGATATGGAACTAATGGATGAAGAAAACTGAGCCCAAATCAATGTGAACTGGAATGATCACAGAATCAAACAAAACAATGTAGAACCCTGAATTTATAATGATTTGATGAGACCTTGAATGTAGCTTGTTTTTTGTCCTGAAGGCTCATGTTTGTCTGATGTTCCGGATTTTTTTTTCATTTACTTATCAGATTTTTGAACATTAAATCTGTTTTTCTGTTTTTGTTTCTTTATTTGCATTTTTGTAATATGATGTTCTTCTGAATCTGTGCCTCAATACTGACCTGAACTGTTGAAGTTCACATTTGTATAGTTGAAACTGCATTATTGGTACATGTATATGTTGTCATATAACACCAATAAAGACAGTGTAATAAAACAATTAGGCAGGTGGTGGAGCTACCCCTGACAACAACACATTAACTGCAAGCTGCAAACATGAACAGACGTAACCAGCACACCAGCACCATCTGCTGCTCATCAGCTGCTACTTGGCCAAACCTGCAAATGTAGCTTTGGTCAATTAGGATGTAGCATGGTTCTCCTTCAACACCTGACAATGGGACCACAGCTGGAGTAAACTGGGACACAGCGGACCATGCTTATCATGGACAGAAGCAGGGAGGGGTGAGGTACCTGGTTCAGGTTTCGATGCTGCAGCTGGTTTCCGTTTGTGTCCTGGGAGAAAAAACAGGTAGAAACTTTTTAATAAAAAAACACTGTTTAAAAACTTATAGTAAAAGTTGGGTTGCAGTGTGTCCTTTAAAAATATTAATATATTTGTTTGAAATTCTTGCTTCAGATCTCTGTTGACCTGTTTCTTGAGATAACGTTTGGCTTTGAGCTGCAGTCCAACGTCTACAAACAGTTCACTCTTCTTATTAAATGAAGCTGAAGCCTGGCTCCGTCCTGCTGGTCTGATCACCTCTCTTCTCGCTATGGTGATTTCCTCTCAGCTTGAACAAAACTTAAATCAGTGTGATCAGAGACTCCTCATCTTTCCTCGTATTTTCTCCACTAAAGTAAAAACTGTTTTGGTTTCTGAGTCAAACGTCTGCGATCAGGTGATTTACCTTTGATGAGCTGCTGTTCAACTCAAAGGACCCATTCAGAGAACAAGAGTCACCATCTGAGAGTGGGAGCAGACACACATGGGAAACAGACAGTTGAGTATGTTCAGTCAAACACCAGAGGGGCAGTATCATCGCTACAGCAACAGGTGTGTCTCACCTGTCTGCTGCACAATGTCGATCAGCCTGATCACAGCTATGTTTACTAATGTGTCTGCGTCCTAACAGACAAACAAGCTGCTCCATGACATAAGCGTCTTTTGCTATCATGATTGATTATTGCATCTGTAGTTATTATCACTGTTGTTCTGATGAAAGAATTGAACACTGGAAATGAATTATTCAGCCAAATGTTTCAGGGAAATCCACGTAACTGCCTTTAGCTATCACGCTCCTCTCCTGTGGAACCAGCTGCCAGTTTGGGTCGAGAGGCAGACACCCTCTCTACTTTTAAAGTAAAGCTGAAAACCTTCTTGTTCAACAAAGCTTACAGTTAGTTCTAGTTACCATGACAACTACACCTTAGTCAAAACTACCCTTCATGCCACCCCTTAGTTATGCTGCTATAGGCCGAGGCTGCTGGGGGACGATCCCATGATCGTCTCCACACTCCTCCTCTCCCCTCTCTCTCCTCAAACTCATTTAAACCATCACAGATTAACCATTAACTCTGTGTCTCCTCTCTCCCCTAGTGCTGTGCTTGTTTCTCTCTGGTCTCTCTGTACCTCTCTACAGATACCTCTCTACAGGAGCCCTGTCCAGATGGGCGCCAGTATGGGCCTTGGTGTTTAGTGCGCTCTGTTTTTGTTTTTGTTTTGCACTGTCTACCTAGCTTGCACTGTCTACCTACTGTAGACACACTTAACCTCTGTACCATAGACACACTTAACTCTTCTGTTCATTTGTTCTGTTCATTTGTTAATACATTGCTTTATTTTAGCTTACTTAGATTTTATCCTATTTATCTAATTTTATTTTATTTTATTTTACCCCATGCATGCCTCTTATTATATGTTACTTATTTTATGTTTGATGTATGCACCAAGCACCTAAAGTCAAATTCCTAGTAATGTGAAACCTCTTCACTTACATGGCAATAAAACACTATTCTGATTCTGATTCTGATTCTGGGGCTCAGGAAACTGGTTATCCTGATCTGTGGCTCCACCGACCTGCCTCGCAATGCTGCCATTTATTATCATTATTCTATATTATTGCACTGCTATATTGTACTGTTTCCATAGTTGTTGTTCTACCATTCTGTTAGTTTTCATGTAATGTTATGTACTCATGCGACAAGATGTATCCTCTCTCTCCCCCCTCCTGTCTCTCTCTCTGTCTCTCTCTCTTTCCCCCTAACCGGTCAAGGCAGATGTCCGTCCACCTAGAGCCAGGATCTGCCCAAGGTTTCTGCCTGTTAAAAGGAAGTTTTTCCTTGCCACTGTTGCAGAGTGCTTGCTCATGGTGGAACTGTTGGGTGTAATTAATAGTAATGAGTGTAGTCTAGACTGCAGCACCTCTGTTTGTAAAAGCCCTGAGATGACTTTATGAATTGGTGCTGCTCTCATCAAAACTGAATTGAACTGAAACGAAAGCTGAGGCTCAGGACTGATCAGAGTCATGTGACTGAGGCATTATTGATGATTATTGATGATCAATGATGATAAACCTGTTTGTTGCTAACAGTTGGACTCTATAAATAAAGGTAACTGAAGAAATAACAGATTAATTTGTTTGTGGTCCGTTTGTTGTTCAGACCAACAATTAACACAACTTTAACAAGAAGGTGACTCAGAAACGCCACAGCTGCTTTGGACCAATCAGATAAGTCCAATCAACTGCAGCATCTAATCAATAACTGATAATCAATAAGGTGGTGTGTCTGGCAGAAAAAGATTTTCATGAAGGGTGTAATCAAAGAGCAAGGGTCAAAGGGTCAAAGGGCGAGGACCTTGGAACTATGATGTGATTCAGGCTGATACTCTAGACAAATCTCGAGCCAGCCAGGGGCAAGAAGCAAAGATTTGGCAGCAGGAGTTGATCTGTGACTGTGTTGATGATGAAATCACAGTTTTGATCAGATCATTTCCTGAGTAGCGGCATCTCAGGTGAGAGTTTATTCTGCAGTAAATCAAATATTTGGGGTTTGAACTGAAAGTGATCAGCAGATTAACTGATCATCACATATTAACAAGTCTTAAAGCTGAGAACAGACCGCAGCAGGTTTCAGGTGTGTCAACAGGTGACAGTGACTCACTGCTGAGCTCCTGGTTGCCGTTGGTTACGGTGGCCTTGTGGATGTTGCAGTCCAGCAGCAGCTCCGTCAGTCTGTCGACTGAAAACACAGACAATGTTCAGCCGGAGTCCACGACTTACTTCGCATCGAACCAGGAAACTGAAACTCACCCTCGGTGATGGAGGCGCTGAGGAGCGGCTCAGCCTGAGGAGCTTGAGGAGTGTCGGCCCTGAACAAGTTCCTGCAGGAGGAGGAGGTGCTAAGCTCCAAACCTCCCTCTTCTTCTCCTCCTCCTCTGCCTGTCGCCTCCACCAGGTCAGAAAACAGAGTGACTCGCTCCTGCAGGAGCTCCAGCACCTCCCTGTCCTTCTGCTGGATGTCAGCTGAGTCAGGAGATGGAGGACGAGCAGGAGCAGGAGCAGGAGCAAGAGCAGGGAGAGAAGGAAAAATGCTGAATTAGATCTAAAATAGAAAAGATGTTTATGACAGTAGGAGAAAGGAGCAGGTGAAGAGAGAGAGGAGGAGGAAAGAGGAAGCGAGGAGGGGAAAGGAGAGTGAGAGGGTGAAGCAGGAGAAGGAGGTAAAGTAGGAGGAGAAGGAGGAGGTAAAGGAGAGGGTGAAGCAGGAGAAGGAGGTAAAGTAGGAGGAGAAGGAGGAGGTAATGGAGGAGGTGAAGCAGGAGAAGGAGGTGCTGTGTACCTCTGGAGTCTCTCTGTGGCTCCACCGACCTGCCCCGTGTCCTCTGCTGCCTATTGCTGTCATTATTCTATATTGTACTCTCTCACTCTCTCTCTCTCTCCCCCAAGACAGATGGCCGTCCACCTAGAGCCAGGATCTGCCCAAGGTTTCTGCCTGTTAAAAGGAAGTTTTTCCTTGCCACTGTTGCCAAGTGCTTGCTCATGGTGGAACTGTTGGGTGTAACTAACAGTAATGAGTGTGGTCTAGACCTGCTCTGTTTGTAAAGTGCCTTGAGATGACTTTTTGTTGTGAATTGGTGCTATATAAATAAAATTGAATTGAATTGTATAGTACTGAGAAGTCCTGTGAAGTACTGTGTAGAACTGTGAAGTACCCTGTAGTATTGTGTAGTACTTTGTAGTACTGTGTAGTATTGTGTAGCATTGCGTAGTACTTTGTAGCATTGTGAAGTAATGTGTAGTACTGTGTAGTATTGTGTAGTATTGTGTAGTACTCATAATGTATTATTGTATGTGGAATGTTTCAGTTCAATGCAGTTCAATTCAATTTTATTTATATAGCACCAATTCACAATCTCAGGGCTCTTTACAAACAGAGCGGGTCTAGGCCACACTCATTACTGTTAATTACACCCAACAATTCCACCATGAGCAAGCACTTGGCAACAGTGGCAAGGAAAAACTTCCTTTAACAGGCAGAAACCTTGGGCAGATCCTGGCTCTAGGTGGACGGACATCTGCCCTGACCGGCTGGGGGGAAAGAGAGAGAGAGAAAATACAACAGCGTAATACAGAGTACTGCAGTACTGTAGGGTGCAGTACTGACCTGAGAGCAGTCTGCTGGATGCGGCTCATCCAGGTTCTGTGGTCATCTTTGGATGAAGCATACAGCTCATACATCTCTGGGGGGATGGAGGCACTGATCAGGTACATTCCTCGCTCCTGATTGGCTATGTCTCTGACGATCAG
Organism: Datnioides undecimradiatus; assembly: GCA_008933995.1. Taxonomy (NCBI): domain Eukaryota; kingdom Metazoa; phylum Chordata; class Actinopteri; order Lobotiformes; family Datnioididae; genus Datnioides; species Datnioides undecimradiatus. The sequence goes on from WARS01001888.1 coordinate 851,427, forward strand.
GTTGTTCAGAGAGACCACTGGAGACTTGTCCTGAGGAGACAGACATTTGGTCAGGTAAACAGACAGACAGGTGAACAGACAGGTGAACATTAAGGGTGAGTATCGTGTCTTCTTGCAATGATTCGATCAGGATCCCATAGTTCTGTGGAGGAACATCAACAGAACCCTGAAGGTAAAGATCAAGGAGGACTGGGCGTCCAAGGGTCTGACCGGGTGAACCCAGAACCACAAGAAACAGGCAATAAGATCAGTTTAGGCTTCATCAGTTCATCAGCTGACACTTCTCTCTCTTTGCCCCAGTTTGGAACAACCCAGACTTTGTCCCGTCATGTCAGGACCCAGTGTATGAAATCTGGCAGCAGAGGGGACGAAACCGGCCGGCCATGTTATCTGACAGAGGAACAATGCTTTCGACAACTTGGGAGGAAAACACAATTTACAGTGTTCACACTTTTTTAGATTTCTACAAACAACACATTTAACTCCAAAAAGCATGAAAGCTCAAAATATTTCCAGACTCAACCTTTCCCAGACACGTTTATCTCATATACCTATCAAACTTTCTATTTACAGTTGGGCCACTCCAGAGAGCACGTCAGAAAACACTGGACAGGGGACCGATTGTCTGCCATAATAAACATTTTGGCGATTGTTAACAGCAGCAGTGATGAGGAGATGCATGTCACTGCTGAGGAGCCACATGAAGACACAATTGCATCTACATGCATATGTTCTGAGATTGCAGAATTGATGCAGACTGGGTACAACCTGCCATCTGTCTCCAGCCCGTTGTCTCCAGCCCACAGTGAACAAGCAGCTGATGCCAAAATGAATGTGATATTGTAAAACAAAGCAAGAAACGTAATTTTGAAACTCTGGATCAAGGACTCAGGTGGGGAAACACTAAGAACTCTGCCACTGGAAAAACTGACGTTTGTCTTTTATGACAGTGCTGGAGGTTGTGGTCTGGCGGCCGCCGGTGGACTCAGTGGAGGTTTCTTTTCAGGTTTCTCCTCTTGTTAGATTTCCTTTTGTAATGGAAATAAAATGGCAGTTGACTCGTTATTGTGTTGAATAATGTGGGATTATTGTACAATCCTGTTTTTAAGAACTGCAAATATAAAGATTCACATAAAAAAAGAAACCTGGAGCTGCGCCAGAGGCATCAGGAACCAAACACCATGTTGAGTTGATGAGTTCTTGGTAGTCTGACCATCAGATCTAAAGTTTCTTATTTAATTATTCCTAAATATTAACTTTTCTTTATTTCTATCTGGTTCATTCCTCAGAGAAGAGAAGCGAGGACCAACTGTCATTCTCTCTGTTGGAGGATGCTGGGCTTAGTCCAGACTGTTCCAGAAGAACTACTGTCCTGGACTGAGGTTGTTGCTGATGGTGGAAAGAAGAACTTTGGTACAGCTGCTTTAGTCTAACTGCATGTGTCTCAGAAAGAGCAGATCCTGAAGGGGAAGATTTGAATCCACCAGTGAATCCAACATCTCTGTTCCAGCCCTCAGCTGTGTCCAAGCTGCTGAAACATTGCTTAGGATCTGATTTAGATGCCATCCTGGATCCCGGATGTTGTAGGGAAGAACACCTTGAGATTTTCAAGAAGGTGATGGGGAAGGTGGAGGAGGTGTGTGGGTGACTATCTTTACCATTTATACAGCCACTAGTTAAACGGACATCACCAGGTACCGAGAACAAAGCCAAAGTGGGCGAGCTCATGCTTCTATCATGCAACTGAGGTGAAATCACAAAAATATCCCAGGCTGAAGACAAAAGTACTTCTGGAAATGTTTACTCACTAGAGAGACAGTGTCAGTAGGCTCTGTCCACCATCTTGAATGTGCTGTAAACGATATACTCAGAGTAACTTTCGAGAGAAGGCACGACTCAGTGGACACGTCTGGAAGTCCTATGAGAAAACGGCTGTGGAGTGACTAAGAGGTCAAAGCGTAACTAGGTGCCACTAGAAGTGAACAGGTGTAACAAGTTGTGACCTGGTGTGATTAGGAGTTAAGAGGTGTAACCAGGTGTGACCAGGTGTGACCAGGTGTGACCGGCTGTGACTGGTTGTAACCAGGTGTGACCGGGTGTGACTGGTTGTAACCAGGTGTGACCGGGTGTGACTGGTTGTAACCAGGTGTGACTAGGAGTGAACAAGTGTAGCCAGGTGCGACCTGGTGTGATTAGGAGCTAAGAGGTGTAACCAGGTGTGACCGGGTGTGACTGGTTGTAACCAGGTGTGATTAGGAGTTAAGAGGTGTCACAAGGTGTGACCAGGTATGATTAGGAGTGAACAGGTGTCACAAGGTGTGACCAGGTGTGACTCACCAGTGATGCAAAGGTGAACTTCTGATCTTTCTCCTGAAGGAAAACCAAGATGTCTGACATGAGCAGAACCTGCACATCTGAAGACAGAAACACAGCAACTTGTTAGCAGGTGTAAGCTCCGCCCACATCGCTGGGAGTGATATCATAATAGATTCAAAGGTGACACATCACAGCCTCCTCTACCTTTCATTCTGGAGCCTTGGATCTTCCAGAGGAGCGTCCCCTCGTGGAGGAGCTTCCTCCTCAGCAATTCTCCTGCTTTGAACACTCCTCCTCCCTGGACCTCTGCCTTGGCCCGCGGGTCCAGACGGGCCTGGATCTCCTGCAGTCTTCTGGTTCGGTCCAGCTCCAGCACTTCCTTGTCCACCGAGCTGATCAGCTCTTTCAGGAGGAGCAATGCCTGACTCAATTCCTGTGCCTCCTCCTCACTGCCTGCATTAGGTCACAGTGACATGGTTGCATCACAGCCAATCAGCAGAGAGGTGAGAGGTTGTTGAGCGTCACAAGCCCTAGGTTACCTTTGGTGTTGTCAAGGATTCGTTGGATGAGGACGGGGTACTTTGTGATTCGCTGTGTCACCAGCAGGATGCACTCCTGAACGCCGTGACGACGCAACAGTGGACCACGACAGACACGCTGAGCATCATGGGATTGAGAAAGACAGAGTGTCAACATCAACAGAGAGTCAACATCAACAGAGAAACCAGGAGTTAACTGCTTTCAGATGCTTTAAACCAGGGTCAAACTGATTCCGATCTGAGTTAGATCTTGCATAATCAATTATGCCAGTCCAACAAAATCATCAGTTACAGGTCAAATCAAGTCCAAACATATTTTAACCTGGTTAACTATTTGGAACCAGGTCTAATTCCTGGCTAACCCGGGGCAAAACTGTATCTGTGCTGGAACAAACCCAGGTCTAGACCTTGACCGACTTTCCAACCGTATAAACCAGGTCTATGTGTGCAGGATTAAACAGTCTAGTCCAGATTCAACCTGACTAAAGGTCAGGTCTAAAGTGGTCTAAACTGTGTCTAATCAGATCCACATCCTGGTGAATGAGTAAATAAAGTTGAGGTCATGGATCTGGTCCAGGTGCTGGTCATAGTGTAGTTTCAGTTGCCTGTCCTAGCTCTGGTCCTCACCCTGATGAACTGCTGCAGTCTTCGGTCTCGAGTTAAAACTTCTTTGTAGAGTTTCACGGCTTTCGGATGTCGACTGCAGAACTCAGAGTAGAGCTTCTTCATGTCGTCTGCAGACTGACCTGAAAACTACACACACACACATAGTGGGTGACTTCAACATTCAAGTACACTCACTGGCCACTTTATTAGGTACACCTTGCTAGTACCGGGTTGGACCCCCTTTTGCCTTCAGAACTGCCTTAATCCTTCATGGCATAGATTCAACAAGGTACTGGAAACATTCCTCAGAGAGTTTGGTACATATTGACATGATAGCATCACACAGTTGCTGCAGATTTGTCGGCTGCACATCCATAATGCGAATCTCCCGTTCCACCACATCCCAAAGGTGCTCTATTGGATTGAGATCTGGTGACTGTGGAGGCCATTTGAGTACAGTGAACTCATTGTCATGTTCAAGAAACCAGTCTTAGATGATTCGAGCTTTATGACATGGCGCGTTATCCTGCTGGAAGTAGCCATCAGAAGATGGGTACACTGTGGTCATAAAGGGATGGACATGGTCAGCAACAATACTCAGGTAGGCTGTGGCGTTGCAACAATGCTCAATTGGTACTAAGGGGCCCAAAGAGTGCCAAGAAAATATCCCCCACACCATTACACCACCACCACCAGCCTGAACCGTTGATACAAGGCAGGATGGATCCATGCGTTCATGTTGTTGACGCCAAATTCTGACCCTACCATCCGAATGTCGCAGCAGAAATCGAGACTCATCAGACCAAGCAACGTTTTTCCAGTCTTCTATTGTCCAATTTCGGTGAGCCTGTGCGAATTGTAGCCTCAGTTTCCTGTTCTTAGCTGACAGGAGTGGCACCCGGTGTGGTCTTCTGATGCTGTAGCCCATCTGCCTCAAGGTTCGACGTGTTGTGCGTTCAGAGATGCTCTTCTGCATACCTTGGTTGTAACGAGTGGTTATTTGAGTTACTGTTGCCTTTCTATCAGCTCGAACCAGTCTGGCCATTCTCCTCTGACCTCTGGCATCAACAAGGCATTTTCGCCCACTGAACTGCCTCTCACTGGATAATTTCTCTTTTTCGGACCATTCTCTGTAAACCCTACAGATGGTTGTGCGTGAAAATCCCAGTAGATCAGCAGTTTCTGAAATACTCAGACCAGCCCGTCTGGCACCAACAACCATGCCACGTTCAAAGTCACTTAAATCACCTTTCTTCCCCATTCTGATGCTCGGTTTGAACTGCAGCAGTTCGTCTTGACCATGTCTACATGCCTAAATGCATTGAGTTGCTGCCATGTGATTGGCTGATAGAAATTTGCGTTAACGAGCAGTTGGACAGGTGTACCTAATATAGTGGCCAGTGAGTGTAGATAGCCATGACAGCCATAGAAATGCATTTAACTCAGTATTAGACTTAAAACGTTAACAAATCAACTCACTGCTTTAATCACACCCTCGATCTTGTTTTGACATATGGCTTAGAAACTGAACATTTAATAGTGTTTCCCCAAGACCCTCTTTTATCTGACCACTTTAATAACATTTCAGTTCACAATCATGAACTACTCAGCAATTGGGAGGGAAGCTACCTACATTCAGTGTCTCTCTGATAATGCCGTTACCAAATTTAAGGAAGTTATTCCGTCTCTTTTGGCTTCAACGCCATGTGCCATTACAACAGAGGGTAGCCATCTAACCACTTGTCCAGCACATATAGATTATCTCGTTGATAATACTGCAGCTACACTGCACACAGCCCTGGACACTGTTGCCCCTGTTCACACAAAAGTTAGAGAGGAAGTGGCAATCCACTGTCTGTGACATGTTGTATTCTCTCTCTCTCTCTCTCCCCTCCTGTCTCTCTCTCTCTGTCTCTCCCCTCCTGTCTCTCTCTCTCTCTGCTGCTGGGTGTGATTAACAGTAATGAGTGTGGTCTCTGCTCTGACTGTAAAGTGCCCTGAGATGACTTTTGTTTTGAATTGGTGCTATAGAAATAAAGCTGAACTGAATTGAACACAGACACACAAAGATACACATACACACAGATCATAAGACAGATATAAATACACACACACACACACACACACACACACACACACACACAGACTGTTGGGGATAAAAAGGGACAGTTAAAAGCCAGACAGGTGTGTGTGTGTGTTCTCATCCTGCGTCTCTATTGTCTAACTGTAACTGTGTAACTGTAATTGAATAACTGTGAAACTGTAACTGAGTAACTGTGTAACTAACTGTGTAACTGTAACTGAATAACTGTGTAACTGTAACTGTGTAACTGTGCACTGTAACTGAGTAACTGTAACTGAGTAACTGTGTAACTGTAACCATATGGCTGAGTAACTGTAACTGAGTAACTGTGTAGCTGTAACTGAGTAACTGTGTAGCTGTAACTGTGTAACTGTAACTGTGTAACTGTGACTGAGTAACTGTAACTGAGTAACTGTGACTGTGTGACTGAGAAACTGTAACTAAGTAACTGTGACTGAGTAACTGTAACTGAGTAACTGTGTAGCTGTAAATGAGTAACTGTGTAGCTGTGTAACTAACTGTGTAACTGTAATGGCAGCAGGCCTCCAGCAGGTGGAGAGGTTTCCTCCTCTTCACTTTCACAGGTTCTGTGCTTTCTGTGCATTCTGTTGATTCTTTAGGTTCTATAGGCTCTGTGGGTTCTTTAGGTTGTCAATGTTCTACACGTTCTGTAGGTTCTGTGTGTTTTGTAGGTTCTTTAGGTTCTGTGGGTTCTGTACATTCTGTGCGTTCTGTACATTGGTACACATTGGTATGTGAATGGGTGTGTGAACGAGTGTCACTTTTCTTTGTGACGGTCACCTGAGCTGCCGTACCTGTCTGAGCAGCAGGTCTCCGATCCGACGGACAGTGAAGTTGGTGGAGCTGCCCTCCATCAGACCTTCCTTCCTCCTGTTCAGCAGCTCTGACAGGAAGCTGGAGTGCCACTCCACCAGCTGGTCCAGACAGGGGAAGATGGTGTGAACCACACCTGCCTCCAGCATCACCTCCTCCAGCATCCCACGTCGGTACACCCCCTCCATAATCCGCAAAGTGCGCACGTGGTGGAACTCAGTCTGGATCAACTCTGAGAGACAGGCAGAGAGAGGTAAGAGAGAGACAGGATGTCCCAAGGAAATAAGCGTGTCCAGCCTCTGATGAAACGGCAGGTTCTAAATGTCAAAACAGAAAGATCAATGTAAATGCTTTTATTGAGATCTGAGAACAAAGAAAGAACCAGAGGACGGACAAACAAACAAACAAACATACATATTTTTATATATTAAATCATAAACAAATGATCAGAAACAGTTGATTCTTTGCTGAAGCAGCTTTTTATTACAGCAGCACGTCCTCGGACTGTGACTGGATCAACACGTGTGCGCGTGTGTGTCTGCTGATATACCATAGATTACATCCTGTTGTTTAATGAGGTCTTTATGAAGCGTCTGAAGGAAGTTTGGTTCCACAACAAGACTCCAGCTGTCGGCCTGAACACAGCTGCCCTCCACCTGCAGCTCCTCCAGCAGGGGGCTCCACCACCACTCACCTGCAACATGATGCACAAGAACATCGTTTTCTGGTCTTTATAACATCTTCATGAATCCTGACAGATAGCTCCAGATAAGCCCAAGGGACTGGGGCTTCCTCCAAAAACATCAAATTACTATTCAACAAACCAGAAAATATGAAGGAAATTTACTTCCTGTAACTGAAAACTGATCTAGGATCAATGATAAAACTATAATAACGACGACACCCAGCAAAAGAGACATGACTGATTGTTGAGGGATTATTGATCATTAATAGTTTGATGTAAAACTGATTAACAGACCTTCATCAGTCAAAGACTCCATGGACAAAGTCCTGCTCCTGAAGTTCAAAGACTCAGTGGACTGAGACAGAATCCTCCTGAGACCCACAGAGTCCTCACTCCCACTGAGGAGAGGCAGACAGGCAGGTGGAGAGATGGGTGAGAAACAGACAGGCAGGTGGAGAGACAGACAGACATCTGAGAGACAGACAGGCAGCCTGTTACAGCCTCACCCTGCAATGTTATTGGTGGAGACACTCTTGGCGAGCGAGAGGCCGGAGCGAACCCGTCTGGAGCCGAGCAGGGACTGACGGAGACTGTCAGAAGGGTAAATGGCAGAGCTTGGACGCTCCTTCATCATGGGAGCTGAAGACAGAAACAGAGAAGAAGAAATGTTCTTCTTCATCACCTTTAAAAACAGGTGCGAAAGACAGGTGATCGCTGAATGAATCTAATCAGAAGTCAATACAACCAGCGTCTCCTCTGCGAGACATGTTAGAAACACAGGGGCATTGTTGGACTTCTGCAACAAAACATTGGAATCTACATTTCCCCGACTGGACAGACAGGCAGAGAGACGGGCAGGTTGACTCACTTTTGGTGCGCAGGGCGACATTCTGCAACGCTGAACTGTTTCTGACCAACGCCAGCTTCTGTTGCTGTTACAGAGAGAAAGACAGGTAATTAGACAGCTTGTCCACACAGACAGACAGAGACAGACACATAGTCAGTTAGACAGGACTTACCCTCTGTTTCATCTTGGCACAGCTGGCCAGACTGTCTCTGCAGCGATTATGGATGGTGACATTACAGGCTATGAGACAGACAGACAGAAAGAGAGACAGACACACACACAGACAGGTGGGGAAAAGAAACATCAGTGTCTTATTATCAACATCACCTGCAACAAAACACCTTGCAACAGAACACCCTGCAACAAAATGCCCTGCAACAATACATCCTGCAACAAAACGCCCTGCAACAATACATCCTGCAACAAAACACCCTGCAACAATACGTCCTGCAACAGAACACCCTGCAACAAAACACCCCGTAACAATACATCCGGCAACAAAATGCCCTGCAACAATACATCCTGCAACAAAAAGCCCTGTAACAATACATCCTGCAACAAAATGCCCTGCAACAGAACACCCTGCAACAAAATGCCCTGCAACAGAAGACCCTGCAACAAAACGCAGTGTAACAATACATCCGGCAACAAAATGCCCTGCAACAATATGCCCTGCAACAATACATCCTGCAACAACAATCCTACAACCCCACTGTGTAAATGTATTTGTTTTGAGTAAATTTGCAGGCATGGAGGCATCTGTGTTTCAAAGTAGAATTAATCCAGTTTGTATGAGACGTGAATATATGATGAGGATATTAGCAGATATAAGCAGGTTAACATTAGCTTTGCCAGTCTGCTATACAACAGCCCTACCTGGATTTAGTGGCTGTATACGGTATATTTATTAACACGGGTAAGTTAGCACTTGGCTAAGTTTGAAGAACAGCTGATTCTACAATTCTACAATTCTACAGTGTCATTAGACTCTTTTATCCAAAGCAACATACATACAGAACAGGTACAACACAAGTAAAGATCTAGTTGGAAAAGCAACGCAGACAAGTGCTGAGAAATGTTTTAAGTCCAGTCGGACCAAGGTGTCAACAGGTAGAGTCAGGTGCATTTTTGATTTATTTATTTATTTTTATTTTGAAGTACTTGTTACAAGAGGAGGTGTTTGGAAAACAGTAGGGTCTTGAGCAGTCTGTTGAAGGTTGTGAATAATTCTGCAGATAGAATGGAGTTGGGTAACTCGTTCCACCACTGGGGGTCAACAGAGGAGAAGAGTCCAGCTCCTGGTTTCAGCCCCACTGTGATGTTGGGACTAGACGTCTCTTAATGGCTTAGCGTAGAGAGTGTGGTGGAGTGTAGACCTGGATGAGGGTTAGGGTTAGGAAACCGGGAGCAGGTCTAGTTATGGTTTTGTAAGCAAGCATCAGCAATTTGAATTTGAAGCGAGCAGTGACTGGGAGCCAATGGAGAAACCGAACCAGGGGGGTGACCTGAGCTTTGTTGGATTGAAGACCAGACGAGCTGCTGCATCCTGGATCATCTGCAGGGGTTTGAGTGAACATGAGGGGAGACCAGCGAGTTGGGAACTGCAGTAGTCAATGCGGGAGATAATGAGGGCCTGAACCAGGAGCTGTGCCGTATGTTTGGACAGGTAGGGTCTGATCTTCCTGATGTTGCACGGGGCAAAGCAACACAACCAAACAAATGAGGCCACATGAATCTTAGCTTCAACCTTAAACCTAAACCACAGTGGGTTCATGACCCTGCTCAGGTCAGACCCACAGATCTGTCCAGGTGAGCACTTGTTTCTCCTGGTGCATGCTGGGAGTTATAGCATTTTGGTGACATTTTGATGATACAACCTGTTTATTTAGGCAGTTTTTAGGCAGTTTACTCAACCTTTAACCCTTTAAAGGGCACTCATTGAAATACTTGTAAATTCAAAATTTCAACCCCAGAGTGTTATTGGAGCACATAACATGACCATTTTACTTTTGTAACATTTTGAAAAAAAATTTAGTTTTCAACATGTGCACAAGTGCTCAAATATGGTCACTTGCCCAATAAGGGGTTAAATACTTTAGCTCAGTTTAAAACCGTTTTTTAATCAACATGTTTTTTTCTTCGCAAACATCTGTCTTCAAATAATGTTGGATGATGGCGGCGCATTCAGATGCAGTGGCACAACGCTCTGTAAACAAATGCTCATTTTATATAGCTCATATGTATATAGTTTTTTGTCTTTTGTTTAGTGTAGGATACAGCACACGGACAGCATACGACTGTAAAGTACTCCCAAACATGGGAAGAAGCTGTGGAAAACTTTCTTTTCACAGTGGTGCTGTGAGAGAAAGCAGAAGCAAGAAAGATGAGCCGGAGTACAGGCCAGGCTACACAGTGCTCCCTGCACACAAAGGACCCTGGAGCTAGCTAGCCGGACGCTATACCGAGCGGACTGCACACACAACTCAACTACGGTAAGAAGAGGGGCAGCGGGCTCTGTGTCCTCATTAACAATGACTGGTCCACCAACCAGAACCAGAACCAGAGAACCACTGTTCACCAGACCTGGAGTATCTTCTGCTGAAATGTAGGCCGTTCTATCTGCCGCAGGAATTTTCTGTTGTTTTCATCATGGTTGTTTACGTTCCACCACAAGCTAACACTAAGCTAGCGTTAGCAAAGCTACACTCAGCCATCAGCAAGCAGCAGAATGCTCACCCAGATGGCGCCTTCATAGTAGCTACGACCTGTGCTCCACAAAGTCCATCAGCATGTGCAGTGTCCCACCAGAGGCTCAAACATTCTGGACCAGGTGTACACCAACATGAAGGACACTTACAAAGCATTCCCCAACCCCCTCTTGGACAATCTGACAAGGCCTTCTCTGCTGGCCTAAATCTAAAGATCACTGACTTACGTTTCAATATATTTTTCCATGAATGTGTATTAATGATTCCTGATAGTCTATTATCTTCATATAATGGCTTTTCTCTTGGTTGCTTCCAGTAGTGTGTTTATATTTTAGAGTTTCTATCCAATCATATTTCAGATATCATGTGTTGGAACTCTGCCTTGAGGCCTTCAGAATCATCAGTGCGGGCGTCTGTAGCTTAAAATAAATGGCAATGAAACTGTTGCTTTACCAATCAAATTTCGAGTTGGCGACACCGGGGCCATTTGGCGGGCCCATAGTAACGTCGGCATTTTCACGTCCTTTGATTGGATGGTCAGAGCGTGCACTCGTTAGAGCTAGCAAACTGTATCTTTAGCGAACTTCACAAGATAAAAATAAACTAAAATAGATTCCTCTCGATTCAACTGACAATGGCTGATTAGGATTTATTGTTGTAACTGAAACACACAGACAACCTGTACAACAGAATAATTGACCTCTTCTTAAGGAAAGAAAGGAGGATGGATTTTGTGTACAAATAATCAATAGTTATGTGAGTATAATGCATTTTATTTACTTTTTTATACATACAACCTGGGGCCCATCCGGGGATTGCCTTCTCCATGTCCACGTTTTTTCGTGCTAAATTTTTGTAAGATTACAGCCATAGCGCAAACAGTTTGTCTTAATTTCAAACCCCTGCGAAACCCTAACCCCCAGGGGTTTATGTGGTCGGGGAACTCATAAGGTACTACAAAAATGCGCAAAACCCAAACTGTACTTTGTGTCATTTTATTAGGTTAATACTGATGCTTATTATTTATGTGGCGCAGCTGTGGTTGCAGTGAAAGGAGACTTTTTTCATTGTTGCTTTAGTAATGGCTTTCATTCTTGCTACATGACATACCTGTCTGTGAAACTGCGTTTCTGTATAATAATGATAATTTCTAATAGCCGTGGCGACACGATGATGGTACTATGAGGTGGATTAATTCAGGTAGGACACCACTGAAGGTCTAGGTGTGAAATGCACGGCCTGCCCCTTGTGAGACTGGGCCCCCACACATCCTCCACCATCACCCTGAGCACAGACACACCACGGGGGTGTGTGCTCAGTCCCATCCTGTACTCTCTGTTCACCCACGACTGTGTCCCTGCATTTGACACAAACACCATACTGAAATTTGCAGATGACACGACTGTGGTTGGGCTGATCACCAACAATGACGAATCAGCCTACAGAGCAGAGATACAGAACCTGGTGAGCTGGTGCTCAGAGAACAACCTCCCTCTGAATGCTGGGAAGACCAAGGAGCTTGTCATCAACTTCAGGAGATCCCAGGGTGAGGACTTCACTCCGATTTTTATCAGCGGCGAGAGATGGTGTCCAGCATCAGGTTCCTGGGAGCACACACCTCCGAGGACCTCACATGGACAACACACACCACAGCACAGATGAAAAGGGCACAGAAGAGGCTGTTATTCCTGAGGAGACTGAAGAAGGCCGGACTACCACAAGAGATGCTGGTAACCTTCTACCACTGCTCCATAGAGAGCATTTTAACATACTCAGTGTGGTATCACAGCTGCTCTGCAGCGGACAAGAAGACTCTTTGGTGTGCTGTGGCCAGCGCACAAAAGATCATTGGGACTCAACTTCCCACGCTGGAGGAGATCTACACCACCAGGTGCCTCAGGAAAGCGACCAGCATCTGCGAGGTCCCCGCATATCCGTGCCATCACCTGTTTGAACTGCTGCCATCAGGCAGACGATATAAAACCCCCCGCACTCACACAACCAGACTGAAAAACAGCTTCTTCCCCAGAACCGTGGCTGCTCTAAATCAAACCAAGAAACTCTCTGCCTGACACACAAACCATGTCTACAGCTACACTGTAACCATGCTGCTGCTATGTAAATAACCTACCTCAAAACACTGCTGTCTGTATATCTGTATATTGAGTCATACTACATTACAGTACATTACATTAATATATTTAAATCTCATAACTGTACATAATACCTGTTCATTCACCATAGCCATTGACTCATATTCTACATATATATATTTATATCCTACTACTGTGTACATAACATCTGTATATTCTCTACAGTCACCATATACATGTTCATATTTATATCCTACAACATTGTACATAAGATCTGTATATTACACACACACACACACACACACACACATATATACTGTATATATATATATATATATAGAGAGAGAGAGAGAGAGAGATCTGTATATGTGTATATTCGCCATTCACAGACATGTCCTCCATTTCATTCCAGATTGTATAATTGTATATTTGTATATTATTATTATTATTTCCTTACTTATGTTAATTTTTTTTTTTTTACTATTTTTTAATACTGTCCACTGTTTTTTTTAATATTTTTTACTGTACATACTGGGCATCCTACAGAGCAAAAAACAATCTCATTGCACTGTATACTTGTGCTCTGCAATGACAATAAAGACTATTCTATTCTATTCTATTCTAAATGTCATGTTGAACCATTTTAAGCTTTGTGTCATTTCATGATGTCTACGTCTCACAGTCCAACAGTCTCACAGTCCAACAGGCTGCACAGTCCAACAGTCTCACAGTCCAAAAGTCCTACAGTCTCACAGCCCAACAGTCTCACAGCCCAACAGTCTCACAGTTCAACAGTCTACTGTGTTTAGGACCAAACTTATTGGTAATATATCATACACCAAAAACTAAATCATAGTTTGGGTTAAGGAGCCCGGATTAATGAGAAGTTAAACATGCTGCATATGTTTAAAGAGTCTGAGTACAGTTGAATTGAATAACATACAAGTTAGCCCAATTAGCTCAGTTAGTACAGTTAGCCCAGTTGGCTCAGTTAGCTCAGTTAGTACAGTTAGCACAGTTAGCTCAGTTAGCTCAGTTAGCCATGTCCAGTAATCAATGAGGCCTGGCCTCCGTCTCATCTTTAGAAATAACATGACTTCCTGTCAGCTGTGTGAAGAGACTGTGTCATATGGAGGTGCGCCCAGGTGACACCTGCTGTATGGGAAAACATCCACACACACAGATGTGTCCCCCCGACCCAGTTCTCAGGGTTCATCCACAGCAGCCAATCACAATGCAGGACAACAGAGTTGCAGACTGAGACACACATACACACACACATACTTTGTCAGAGTCTGTCTATTGTGGTCACACACAGAGAGGTAACCGTGTGTGTGTGTGTGTGTGTTAATCTGAAGAGGTACATCTGCTCATTGTGAAGGAGGATTAACACACCATCTGTTACACACACACACACTCACAGATATGTATATTGCTCGTGTTGTAGACTTCAATGGCTCATTATTATTAAACTGAGAACTTCCTGTCTGGAGCTCTTCAAGGACCCCTGGAACCTCACCAAGGCCCCTTCAAGCCTCCTCAGTAACACACAAAACCTGTTCTGCGAGAGATGCCCCCCTGGGCTGCAGCTCCTGCGTTTATGTGTAGTACATGTGTTACATACATGTTACATACATGTGTCATGTGTTAGTAATATGTATGTTACCTGGGCAGCTGAGCGCCTCCTTGGCAGTGATGCTCCTGTTGCAGGAGGAGCACAGGGTGGTGGAGGACACAGTCAGGGAGGTGAAGAGATGCCCATTACTGTACCTGGCCTCCCTCTCTCGCGCCTCCTTCTCTCGCTCCTTCAGACGCTCCTTCTCCTTATTCTGAACACAGAGACATGACAGACAGGTGAGTTATTCTGCATATACCAACTGATCAATTATAAGAACTTATCAATTCTTCTTATGATAACTGACCTATTGTTCATATCATAACTGGCTGATTCTTCATATGATTGATCAATGTGTCAACGTGGCGTCACAGAACCTTTTCCTCGTGAAAATGAGCAAATATCTTGAGAATAATTGATTATGACATTGATCCACTCCGAATAGAATCTTCTGATCAATCACATTGGTTTTATTATCAATATTCCCTTTTTCATTCGGAGCAGCTCTCTACCTTGGTGTTCTCTGATGTTTCCGGGGTTAAAGCATCACGTTTCACATAGGATTTTAACAGTAACTGTTACATCACACTATAGCTGTGAGCTGATGCCTTGCTCAGAGGCAGCCTGCTGAATTATACATGAAGGTCAGAGTCTAAACAGACAAACACAACAGCAGCAGCTGCAAGGCCTCATGGGAGCTGCGGTCTAGATTAAAACTACAGGGACCATCAGCCCCATCAGCAAGATGACCTCTGAACCCAGGTCATGTGATCCAGACTGAATCTGAACAAGATCAGGCAGACAGGTAGACACACAGACAGGTAGACAGACAGGCAGGCAGACAGACACAGAGACAGTCAGGCAGACAGACAGATAGACAGGTAGATAGACAGACAGACAGAGAGGCTGACAGACAGGCAGGCAGACAGACAGGCAGACAGATGGGCAGGTAGACAGACAGACAGAGAGGCTGACAGACAGGCTGTCTGCCTGCCTCTCTGCCTGTCTGAACTTCTCCTTTCTGTTCTGAATGTTTTTCACATTAACTTCTGCCCTGAACAGGGAGGAGCAGGAAGGGGAAGTGTGTGTGTGTACATAACAACTTGGTCTTGTTTGATGAACAGCTGACATCACTTCCTGTCAGCTTTGAGCTAATGCTGCAGATGTTGACTGTCACTAGTCTCTCTAAGTGCAAGAGCTGTTGTTGATGATGTCACTTTGTGCTGCTGAACAGACAAAATGAGACACTGACTTCAGGAAAGTGTGTTTGACTGTTTTTGACATCAGCTCTGCCGTGAGTCAAACAGATCCAGCGAGCATAAACTCAGTGTGTTTGTGTAGTTCATACCTTCACAGCACTGAATAGATTTTAAAGTCCTTCTTCTTACCTACAAGGCCCTTAATGGCCAAGCTCCATTGTACCTCAATGAGATGCTAAGTCCCTATCAACCCAACAGATCACTTCGCTCCCAGAGTGCAGGTTTGCTTGTGGTTCCCAGAATCTCCAAAAGTAGAATGGGAGGCCGAGCCTTTAGCTATCAGGCTCCTCTCTTGTGGAACCAGCTGCCAGTCTGGGTCTGAGAGGCAGACACCCTCTCTACTTTTAAAGTAAAACTTAAAACCTTCTTGTTCGACAAAGCTTACAGCTAGCTCTAGTTACCATCTGAACTACACCATCCATGCCATCCCCTAGTTATGCTGCTATAGGCCGAGGCTGCTGGGGGACATCCCATGATCGTCTCCACACTCCTCCTCTTCCCTCTCTCTCCTTAAACTCCATTAACTCTGTGTCCTCTCTCCCCTAGTGCTGTGCTTGTTTCTCTCTGGTCTCTCTCTCTCTGTACCTCTCTACAGATACCTGTGGCTCCAGAGCTGAACATCTGACCTGTGGCTCCACCGACCTGCCCCGTGTCCTCTGCTGCCTATTGCTGTCATTTGCTGTCATTATTCTATATTGTACTCTCTCACTCTCTCTCTCTCTCTCTCTCTCCCCCAACCGGTCAAGACAGATGGCCGTCCACCTAGAGCCAGGATCTGTCCAAGGTTTCTGCCTGTTAAAAGGAAGTTTTTCCTTGCCACTGTTGCCAAGTGCTTGCTCATGGTGGAACTGTTGGGTGTAACTAACAGTAATGAGTGTGGTCTAGACCTGCTCTGTTTGTAAAGTGCCCTGAGATGACTTTTTGTTGTGAATTGGCGCTATATAAATAAAATTGAATTGAATTGAATTGAATTGAATTGATCAGTAAATTCACTGAGTGGGTCTGAAAATGTTAAAAACAGCTGCAATGATCTGGTGACGGTGATCAGCTGATCAATAAATAAAGAAGCCAGTGATGGAGGGAAACAAGGGGAACGTTGTCTGGTGGGGAGGAGGGCTGATGAGGCAGGGGTGATATAAAGGAGAGTCAGAAACCTGAAACCAGCAGAGAACGAGTGGGAATAAAGACTGAGGTCCAGGTGAGAAACAGGTAACTGTTCTGAGCTGAAACCCTTTCATTCAGTCATGTGACTGACTCATGTGACCGGCTACCTAACTGATGTTAGACCGTTGCATCTGTTCATTTCTAGCATTTAACAGAGGTTCAGACACATTTCAATAACCCTAACCTGATGTCGACCAGACGAACATGCCCACCTGCAGCGGCCAACAGCGTCCCACAGACCATTGCTGACTAAGCAGCAGTGTTAAAGCGGGAAACACGTCTTTAATCTTAGTGGACATGTTAAAAGCTTAAGCAGGGCCTGGACCATGAACCACTGCACAGAGAGCATCAGTTGGATCCAGAGACAGGATTAGTTACCTGACGCAGAAATGCTACCCACAAAGGAGGGAAACAGCAACAGACAGGTGGAGGAGTGGACAAGTTTACTTATGACTACAGGCCAGAGGTTGAAGGCAGCAGCAGGAGACCACAGAGGATCAAATCCACCATGAAACATGGAGGAGGGACACCTGCACTAAACTGACTCCACCATGAGCGAGGAGAAGCACTGCTCCAATGTTCCTGCTCCACCCTTTGGTTTGAATCTGTGGAGACTGCAGCAGAACCCAAACACACCTGAAAGCTCTGCAGGCACTTCCTGCAGTCACCTGACCTTAATCCCTCTCAAAATGTACGGAGCTTCTTGAAAATGGAGAAAGCAAAGCATTCTGGGAAACATCAAGAAGGTAAGTTAACATTGTCAGAACATGCTGGGATAACATGTCTGTGTCAGGCGAGGAGGGAAACAAACAAGAAATACTCAGCAATTCAGTTCAATCATTAAACTGATGTGCTCATTTGAAACCGAAAAGGAAGAATTTCACTCAAAACAAATTCAAAACACAGTGTCGAAGAAGACAACGAGAAAAAAGAGATGAAGAGAATTAAAAAGCAATAACAATAACAAACATAGAAATAAAAAAGAGAAGGAGATACAGAAAAGATGGAAATACTGAAGAGATGGAGACTGGGAAGAGATAGAGGTACAGACGAGATCTAGATTCAGAAGAGAGAGATAAAGAAGAAACAGAGATACAGAAGACCTAGAGATACAGAAGAGACAAAGATACAGAAGAGACAGAGGTAAAGAGAAGAATGACACACAGAAGACATAGAGATGAAGATACAGAGAGAGAGATACAGAGGCAGAGATAAAGAAGAGAAGGAGATACAGAAGAGACAGAGATAAAGAAGAGAAGGAGATACAGAAGAGACAGAGATAAATAAGACACAGGGATACAGAAGACTTATAGATAAAGAAGACAAGGAGATTCAGCAGAAACAGATATACATAAGAGAGAGATAAAAAAGAGACAGAGATACAGAGGAGACAGAGATAAAGAAGAGATCTTTCGTCAAACTAACACCAAACTTAATGTTTCCTCTTCCATTCTCTCTTACTGACGGCCGACACATCTGATTAATGAGTAGCCAGCTGAGTAATAACGATCCCTCATCACCATGGTAACAGCCTGCTCCCCGATTGGCTGTGGCTGAAAGTCAATCACAGTCAGGGTCAATCTCTATTTCCTGTAGAGAAGTCAGTCTGTGTAGTCGTGTAACAAACGTTTGTCCTTTAACCTGCAGCAGCACGTCCATCAGCACAACGTTACTTTGATCGAAATACAGAAAAACAACTGTCCCTCTCTCTCTTCCTGTCTGTCTATCTGTCCATCTGGATGTCTGTCTGCCTGTCTCTGTCCATCTGTCTGTCTGTCTGTGTTAAACTTTGTTTTCAGTTTTTAACTCATAATGTGACAGTTCACCGCCAGATCAGATCAGAGGTCAAACATCCAGTCTCACTCTTGACCGACACTTCCTGTATGAACGCACGTAGAAACACGCACGCGCTCTCGCTCGCTCTCTCTCTCTCTCTCTCTCTCTCTCTCACACACACACACACACACACACACAGTCTCCCCTCCCCCCGCTCGTTTCCTCCTGCAGGACAAAGCGGCCACGCTGCTGCTAACGGACACACACTAAAACACCCCAAAACACGCTGAAAGTCGGTTTGAATGTGTCACATCGGACACACACACCGACACGTGCCGCTGCATAAAAACACCAAACCGGGTTTTAAACCTGAACTCAAAGGAAAAAGTGTCCGTTTCCCGTTTTTAAGCTCTGCCAACTTCATCAGTACGTTCAGACACAAAGTGCACCAACACACACCGGTTTCCAGCGCCAGTCGTTGATCGATCGTCTATACGAACTATTGATCACCCCTCCAACATCTGCAGTAACGGAACAAACCCGGGTCGGTGTTTTCCAGATGTGAGTGAGCGGACAAAGCGGAACAGACGGAAAGTGAGACGGAGTTCCTCTCTGCTCCTGATTGATCACATCCAAGCTCTCTGATCAATTACAGAATTGATAACTATCATTATTTTTCATTAAAGTCAGCGTGCACGCGCTCGTGTGTCCGTTTCTTTCTTTTTTTCCGGTGAACTCACCTTCAGGTTGATTTCCTTCATCCTGTCCTGTCTCCTACTCTCCAGCAGCCGGGACATCCCCGCTGACAAATCAAACCGATCAAACCTGATCGATCGCAAATGAATCAACAATTAATCAGTAATGATCTGCGGAGTGTTGGGTTCTGGTCCCGGAGCAGTCCACTGAATGTTCCCGGGGCGGCGCTTAACTTTGACTGACAGTTCCACGCTGTACTTCTGACCAATCACAGCTCAGCCCGCTGCTCTCGAGCTCAGCCAATCCTCTCACCGCACGCGTTTCGAGCCCCGCCCACCACCATCTGTAAGGAGGCGCTTGATTTGGACGCCGGGGCAGTGACGTGGCGGTGTGGGTGGACTCAGTCTCTATGACAACGTGTCGACGTGACACGTGACATGCAGCAGCTAATCAGAGACCTGCAGCTGGTCACATGCGTGATAAGCACTAATTATCTGGACAGGATCGATTGAACCCGCCTCCTCGCTGCACAGTCTACAACACGTTACTGTGTGACGTGGAACCACCGAACACTGACCCCGCCCGCCCCGGGGTGTGCCGGTGATCAGAAAAAACGAACCTCACGCTTCGCATCGAAAACACAAAGAAACAAGTTAAAACCAATTAAGATGGTATGAAAATTATTACCGGGATCAATAACAGATATAAACTAATTAGACTGACGTCAGACTGTTTGCCAGAGGTGTCAGCAGCATCATTGCAGGCAGGTATGAACACGTACACACCTGCCTGCCTCTCCTGTTACAGCTGGTCCTTAACCTGGATCCCCTGATCCACTCACTGGCCTCCATCTCTCTGGTTGTGGCCTGAGAGGGAGCAGTGATGGAAACACACAGCTGATTGGATACAGAGCTGGACACATGGAGAACTGTGTTCTGACAGGTTATTATTCATACACTCAAATCTGGTATTCATACATCATTCATAATAATAAAACATATTTGTCACTGCCGCAGCATCAGTACTCTTTTCACCAATCAGCATGCATGTTTATTATATAATATTGGATTATTTGGTTAATTTATAATGTCTGAATATTTGTATTTTATTCATGTTTCTTATTTCTTTAAATGTCATTTTATCCTGTTTGGGTTGATTTTGTGCTAATCCACTATACTGCAGTACATATATATAACTATACTGCATTACATGTATATAACTACACTGCAATGCATGTATATATCTATACTGCATTGCATGTATATAACTATACTGCATTACATGTATATAACTACACTGCAATGCATGTATATAACTATACTGCAGTACATGAATATAACTATACATGTATAGTGCCTGATACCAGTGTCACCCAGCTCCAGCAGACAATGCAGATGAGGAGGAAGTGATGTCATCCTGCTGGTAGTGCAGTTAACTGCAGCTTAACGCCTGCTGTAGGTCATGAGAGAGATGACGAATGCATTTAATATTTTAGTAAAAATGTATTTGAAGAGTAAAATGGTGCCGACTGTTGTTCAGACAGCTCTCCAGTCCAGCATCACTGTGGACACAGTTTCATTCATTATGTTAGTTCATCTGTTGTTTGCACATTTGTTTCATTTTATGTTTTAGTGTTTGAGATTTAAGTATTAAATCTGCACGTTTTTTGTAATATCATCTTCCATCATAGAGCCATGTGTGAATGAGTTACATCACTGCAATTTCCCCTGAAACGTTTAGCCTAATAACTAATTCTCAGTGATAAAAGGACACCATAATCACATTCCAACTTATTCAACAATTAATTCATATCAATAATTGCAAATGCAAATAATCAATCAATAATTTAAGATGTAGTGTCTCAGAGCAGCCAACACACAGGAAACTGCTGCTCTGCCACAGATCGAAACTCTGTGTCTTCATTATATTCACAAGTGTCTGCAGCTGTTACAGCTGATCCAGGTCACAGGTGGCTTTGCAGGTGGAGAAACAGACGAGGGAGGATGTTGTAGACGTAGCAATCCCAAGTGATAGCTTGAATCCTGAATTTCCTTCGGGATTAATAAAGTATCTATCTATCTATCTATCTATCTATCTAGCAACATCAGGAAGAAGGTAACAGTGGTCTCGAGGTAATCAGAGCACTCAGGACAATGACTCCTAAATTGGGAGATCCAGTGGACAGGAACAACATCTGACATCTTCATCCAGAGAAGAACCCAGGAACAGCTAAGATGCTGTGCAGAGGCCTCAAGCTCCCAGGCCTCTGGTAGAGGACCCCAGGTTGATGGGAGAGAAACTGCCTTCAGCGGGCGAGTGGGGATTTTTTTAATATTAAGACTTAATGAACAGATAAACAAATGTTACCTTCCAGCCTAACAAGCTCAGTCACAGTTGATTGAACCAATCACCAGCAGGTGAATCCTGAGCCTGTGAACCAATATGATCTGAGCTCAGTCCGCCCTCAGGCAGTTTCTGGTTGCTCATGCTCTTCATGCTATGCTTTGCCTCCAGAGTACCACAATCACAGATGAGCTGAGCACAGTTCAGTCCCCTGGTCCTCGAACCCAGACCCTCTGCCCTGACAGTCCACTCTGTGATGGTTTAAGTGTTTCTTTGTTCAGTGTCACATGTGGAGCCTTTAGATAAAAAAAACAGGAATGATTGATGTTGATATTATGTTGATATGATATTTTGTTTTTGATAACGCATCTCCTTTTCTCTCATTCTAAAATGTAGTTAAATATCAAACCACACACTGTTCATTAGCAAATGCTGCGTTTGGGTTTGGGCGGCTCTTCAGTTCAGTTTCGTCATCACCTGCTCTTCTGAGGAACTTAATGAGCATGTCAAAGACTTTATTTGACTTTAGCTGTGGACTCATTGTCTGGCTCATATTGTCCTGAAGCCAGCTCTCAGCCCAATGTCTGACACTGGTCACCGAGCTGCAAAGTCTGTGCAGATTGCTGTTTTCAGATGGTCCTGGAAACACTGACTAGACTGTTTCCAGATATTAATTTAAGCTCCTTAGTTGAATATGCAACAAATATCACGTTTGGTTTTGTGTTGTCATTCTGGTCCTTAACCAATTATCCAAACTAACTTCAACATATAAATCAAAGCCAAAAACAAAACAATTGGTTTTGTATCAACACTATGGGCAGGCACACTCTGCAGCCAATCAGAGATTCTGTTGCTGTGATGTAGTAAACTCACCTTTCTGTGACTGGCCATCTTACAGAGGGAGCCAGGTGTGTCCTCTTCATCCACCTCCTGTGTCACCTGAAGGTTAACAATGTATGAGCAAAGTAACAGGTGTGTACTTGAGGTTTGCTGGAGTTTCTGACCTCTGGTTTTAAGCTCACAAGTACCTGCCTACATCGACCACCTGGAGCCAGACCCCGTGTAAAAAGACACTTGAGCTGTCATGGTGGTGTGTTCTCTGATTGGTCTGACACGACTTAATCAGAGTTCAAAGATTCTTGATAATTAAACTGAGCAGAGCATCTTCAGCAGACTACAGTGTAATGACAACAATAAAATACAGCAATAAAGCTCAAAACGTGAGTATGAACAGACTGAAACATTATAGAGATTGATTGATTATTGATCAGATCATAGACATAAAAACACAGATGCTGTCAGCAGCCGTGAGGCCTACCGTTCAGAGGTCAGTGGTTGATCAGACGAAGAAGAAGAAGAGACTTAAAACACTGAGAGGGAGACAGTGTGTGTGTGTGTGTATGGAGGGTGGTGCAGCCTGGTACATGAACAGACTGCAGCTGCTCCAACCGAAGCTGAAACACACAAAGAGAGCAGTGTATCCTGTAACACCTCCTCCTCTATGTTTCATCCAATATGAGTCTGTTTATTTACTTTATTCTGTTTTGTATCTGAGCTGTTATGCTATTATAATGTCACCTCAGCTAAACTGACTAAACACACTGTGCAGAAACATGCTGAGCACAGCATTTTGTTCCGCTGTTAACGTCGCTGATATTTATTCGGCCGGACACTTAATCAGACCATTTCCCTTTAAGAGAAATTCCCTTTAACTTACCTGATGAGGCCACACCTGAACTGAATTTCCCACAACAACAACAACAGAAGAAGAAGGAGAAGGAGGAGAAGAAGAAGAAGGATCCGATCATCACTGTGAGTCTTTGGTTCAAACTCTTAGTGAAGGTAAGTTTGTGGCGTGTTTATCTACCTCTGGTAACATGCTAACATGTTAGCATAACATGTTAGTACGGAGCTGTTGCTTCTCTTCCAGATACCTTTTCATTTGTTGCGCATCATCGAGCAGTTATATAATCACGTCGGTAATGACGTCACTTTTTAAACTTCAAACAGAACTCCAAATAGTTTTAATTGACATTTAAAATGCAACACGTAGCGGCCGCCATGTTGAAATCAATCTGACGCCATCGTCAGTGGGCGGGGCCAGGTTTACCTGCAGACTCACCTTCGGTGGCTCCAGCAGCTCTTCCGTGTTCATAGTTTGATATGAGGGTGACGCAGGTTCAGTTCAATGTCACTGTTGATTATCATCAAGAATTCAGTTTAATCAGATCAGATTAATATAAATAGAAACTCAATAAACTGATCAGTTTGTAACATTAACAGGATCAATGATTAAAAGATAAACAATAAAACAGTACACAATAATAATGAGTGCAGTAAATAACTATGATGTATACACACGTCTCTGTTGCATATACCTGTCTGTCTCCCCACGTGTCTCTCTCCCCACCTGTCTCTCTCCACCTGTCTTTCTCCCCACCTGTCTTTCTCCCCCCTGTCTCTCTGGCCACCTGTCTCTCTGGCCACCTGTCTCTCCCAGCCTGTCTCTCTGCCCACCTGTCTGTTTCCACCTGTCTCTCTGTCCTCCTGTCTCTCTCCACCTGTCTCTCTGCCCACCTGTTTCACTCTGCTGATTGTCAATGCAGGTTAATGCAATATAATACTGTAGAGCCAAGCTTCCTGTGCTGAGCTTCCACACTAAGTGTCTGTGCTGTTAACCACAGACTGATCAACTCTTTTCTCTGACAGACAAACAGGCAGACAGACAGCAGACGGAAAGACAGACATGTCCTTGTTGACAGACCAACAGCCAGAAGACTTCCAGCACCCAACAGGAAGTACCAGGAAGGAGGCCAGCGAGGAGATGAAGACAAGACAGATGGCAGGAGAGGATGAGGTGCTGCGGTCGGCCATGATGGAGCCCAGCACCCTGCAGTGGCCTGGTGATAGACAGACAGGTGGACAGACAGGTAGAGATGACAGGCTGAGTGTGAGATCAGACATTTCTCTTCGTGAGGGAGCGAGTTGGACAGAAAGTGAGAGAGAGCTGATGGGAGAGGGAGAGAGGAGGGGGGAGCGAGGGGGAG
This sequence comes from Datnioides undecimradiatus, assembly GCA_008933995.1. Taxonomy (NCBI): domain Eukaryota; kingdom Metazoa; phylum Chordata; class Actinopteri; order Lobotiformes; family Datnioididae; genus Datnioides; species Datnioides undecimradiatus. Next base: position 876,038 of record WARS01001888.1, read on the forward strand.
GAGTGGGTAATGGGGAGGGGGTGGGACTTTTGTCTCACCTAGAGGAGGAGGAGGAGCCTGTAGAGAACCACTTGCCTGAAAAAGCAGCTCAGGTGTTCAGTCCAGCAGTGACCGTACTCCACTCCCCGTCCTCACCCAGAGAAAGTGAAGCATTCTGGCAAATGGAGTCAGAGAAGAGTCCTTTTTTAGGTGTTGGAGGAGTTCCCCAGAACTACAACCATCATGGCTACCAGTATGAGTGGAGAGAGGAAACACCACCTGCCACATGTAAATATACCTTTGCTCACCTCCACACTTGCTCCCTGTGTCTAAGGTGGGGGGAGTTTTAACCTCCCGCTCTCCCTCAGGTGGGCACGGCTGTCCCAGCAGGGACACCCTGAAGGTGGGCGTGTCGCTGATGATGTCAGCGCTCTTCTTCCCTTTCCTGGTGTGGGGGGGTTTTGTCTTCCTGCCGTTTGATGCCCCCTTGCTGGACGACGCTCCGCTCAGACTCGTCTATACACTGCGCTGCTCTGTGTTTGCCGCTGCCCCCATCATCCTTGGTGAGTATGACATCGCAGAAGAAGAAGAGATGCAGCAACTTTCACTGTCTCATCTGTGTCTCATCACACCTGTCTCACCTGTCTCTGTCCCAGGTTGGCTGGTTCTGGGCATCAGTCGGCTCAGGTCAGGTGTGATTCGGCCTGTCTTTGATGACAGGATGAAGGAGACGGAGCTTCAGGAAGTGACTGTTCATTGGCGCTTCATCTCTGACTCTGTGTCCCTGTTCTTGATCTACTTCCTGCAGCTGGTCGTCATGGCAATGTACCTGAGCCAGGAGCATCTTAAACTCGTGCCTCTGCTGACCATCGTCTTCGCCTTTGGACGGTGAGAACATGCTGCAGACCAAACAGCGTTAACTGTGGTGTTTCAGATTAATGTGGGACGTTCCAAAGCTTCTCCGGCTGTTTGTGCAGAACCTTTAAAGAACCTGCTTGTCTTGTGTCTCCAGGCTCTTTTACTGGGTGGCTGCAGCCTTTGGAAGCAGTGTTCGTGGATTCGGGTTTGGCCTCTCCTTCCTTCCGAGTCTCGCAATGATGGCTGCCAACATCTACTTCATCTTTACGGTGGAGGCGTCTGGCTCAATCTTCGGTCTCACGCCTCCAACAGAAGAGGTGTTGGCTCCACCCGCCGGCAGACGGAGGTTCTGGGGATGACAAGTGATTTGTAATTAACAACTTCCTGTGGGGCTGAAATGAGTTTTTCTAATCTTATTCTCTATTTTTTGTGAGCTGAAACTTTAGGAAAAGAAAAGAATAAAAAGTTTTCAGTTTAGAAAATTAGTTTTGAAATGTTTTAATGAACATTATAACTTGGTTTATAATGTTTATTCATCTGTTTTTGTTGTTTCGTCGTGAAAATGCTGTTATTTACTTTCTGCAGATTTTACATTTGTGTTGCTCCTTCTGTTCCACTTTTCAATATTTTTTGGTAAAATCAGTTTTATGATCATTAAATATTTGAAAACTTCAGTTTGTTTCCATTTTTGTATTTTACACACATTTTACAATAGAAGTATGGCATTCAGCCTCACTTCCTGTGGATAATTAAAAAATAAAATCTTGTTTCTTTGTTTAACTCCAACTATTATTAATTACTAAAGACAGTTATTTAGTCTGTTTCCATCTGATCAGTCTGTAATAGTAATTGATCATTCTGTACGATTGATTGGCATGTTGTTCAGTCACATGAAGCTATCGCTGTTTTTCCAGTCGAACCGGTCAGATCAACGGTCGACGCCAAACAACAAACTGACACCTCCACACAGGAAGTGTTGACCATCTGACTTCAAAATAAATCCTGCTGCTGAGCTCAGACAAACCGCAGCTGCTGTTGTTGGAAACTCATCCTCTACAGACAGACTCAGTGAGGGGACCCGGGTGTGGTCTCTGGTCAGGACGAGTCCTTTACCTCCGCATCAAACTCGTCTCTAGGGTCTTTTCACCTGCGCAGCGTCACCAGCATCAGGACCATCTGGTCTCAGACTGATGCAGGAAAACTGGCCCATGCTTTTGTTTCTTCTGGACTGGATCACTGCAGCTCTGTGCTATCAGGCTGGCCCAACAGGTCTCTGAGGACCCCAAGGTTGATCCAGATCCAGCACTGACAGGGACTCAGAGATCAGGTCTCTCCTGTATGAGCTCCTCTGCCCCAGCTTCCTGTGGAGTCCTGAGTTTAAACTCCTCCTGCTCACCTACAAAGCCCTGAATGGTCAGACACCATCTGATCTGAAGGAGCTCACGGTCCTCTATTACCCCTCCAGATCACTGCACTCCCAGAATGCTGAGGTCCTCGATGTTCCTCGAGTCTCTAACAGGAGAATGGGAGGCAGAGCCTTCAGCTACCAAGCTCCTCTTCTGAGGAACCAGCTCCCAGTCTTGGTTCAGGACTGACACCCCCTCCGTGTTACAGAGTCTTAAACCTTCCTGTTTGATACAGCTCATAGTTCGGGCTGGCTCAGGTGATAATACGGGTGAGAAAAGAAGAGCTGATTTAGTCAGACGCATTTCACTGGGAACTGTGTGAGTCTGACTGAAGGCTTTTGTTTCACTTCCTGTCATCTCCTCTGTGTCTCATCATATTTAAAATGACCACATTCTCATGCTCTTATTGTGAAAAGTTTCAATTGGTAAACAGACAGAGCCAGTGATCAGCTGATTGTAATCAAAACATCATGGGTTCGAGTTGGACTGAAGCTGATCTGAGATGTCAGACTGTGTCATTTCAGCTGCAGGCAGGGCTTTTATTCTGAAGGCTCAGGTGAGGCGTCTGCAGGTAGACTCTGCCCACACTGTTTGTGTTGACTGACGTCTTGGCAGGTTGAACTGAGGAAGACTGTTTGTGTCTGCAGACACGTTTGAACAGAGTCTGGAGGTGAGAGCATTTCCTCTATGGAGTCTGTGCCTGTGAGGAGGAGGTCCTGTCTGCTGCGGCTCCGAGAAAACTGCCCTTTCAGGAAGCTGCGCAGGCAAAAATACGGTCAGGATAAATTCATGTTTCAGTTATGTTGAATTAAAGTGGAACAACCACAAATACATACTGTTAATGTTTATGTTATTAAACTGAATAAAGTGGAACTTACAGAAACTCTGCAGACAGTTTGAGTTCAGCTTTAACTTGAGTTCAACGTTTCTAAGCTGTTTGTTGGCTTCATGTTCACATTACTACACAGAGAAACACACTGAGCATAAAAACAGATTAAACTGAGTGCTCAAACATGGTCACTTGCCCGATAAGGGGTTAACTTCACAAAGGATGGCTTCAGGTTATGTTCCAAAATTTTACAATGTTCCTCAGAATTCATGATTTTCTGGACTACGTGGAGTTGTCCTGGTCCTGAGGATGAAAAGCAAGCCCTTGAAAAGGCCGTGGCTGATCAGTTATGTGATCACCTGCAGAGGAGCAGTTTATTTGTCCTGCTAGACCTCAGTGCTGCATTTGACACCATCGATCACAGTATCCTACTACAGAGACTAGAACATGTCATTGGCATAATCTTATCTATCTGACAGATTCCAGTTTGTCCATGTTAATAACGACTCGTCCGTGCACAATGGTTAATCATGGAGTTCCACAGGGTTCTGTGCTTGGACCATTGTTGTTCTCCCTATACATGCTCCCCCTAGGCAATATTATTAGGAAGCACAACATAAATTTCCACTGCTACGCCCGATACACAGCTATATTTGTATCTGAAACCAGAAAAACAGATCAGTGGTAGACTTCAGACATGTCTGACAGACAGTAAAGGCCTGGATGACTTATAATTTTCTGCTTCTAAATACGGAGCAAAACGCTGAAGTGATTTTGTTTTTGGGCCTAAACACCTCTCAAGAGACAGGTTATCTGACTTCCATAGTCACTGGATGGTGTTACCCTGGCCTCCAGTTCTACCGTGTGAGGAACCTGGGGAGTCATATTTGACCAGGATATGTCCTATCAGCCCCTGCTAGGCAGGGGTCACTAGGACTGCCTTCTTTCATAGCAACATAGCTAGATTAGGAGTATCCTGTCCATGTGATGCCAGCTGGTCCCACGCATTTTGTTCGTCAAGCCTGGACTATTGTAATTCCTTGTTGTCAGGTTGTCCGACTAGCTCACTGCAAAGCCTCCAGCTCATCCAAAATGCTGCAGCAAGGGCTGTGATTGGAATTAGCAAGACAGATCGTATTTCTCCAGTTTTAGCTTCTCTTCATTGGCTCCCTGTAGAGTCCAGAATAGATTTTAAAGTCCTTCTTCTTACCTACAAGGCTATGTGACCCAAGCTCCGTGTACCTCAATGAGATGCTAAGTCCCTATCAACCCAACAGATCCGCCGCTCCCAGAGTGCAGGTTTGCTTGTGGTTCCCAGAATCTCAAAAGTAGAATGGAGGCCGAGGCAGCTGGCTATCCAGGCTCCTCTCTTGTGGAACCAGCTGCCAGTCTGGGTCCGAGAGCAGGCTACCCTCTCTACTTTTAAAAGTAAAACTTAAAACCTTCTTGTTGACAAAGCTTACAGCTAGCTCTAGTACCATGTGAACTACATCCACATGCCATCCCTAGTTATGCTGCTATAGGCGAGGCTGCTGAGGACATCCTGGTGCGTCTCCTCCCTCCTCTTCCCTCTCTCTCCTTTAAACTCCATTAACTCTGTGTCCTCTCTCCCCTAGTGCTGTACTTGTTTCTCTCTCTGGTCTCTCTCTCTCTGTACCTCTCTACAGATACCTGTGGCTCCCAGAGCTGAACATCTGACCTGTGGCTCCACCGACCACTGCCCGTGTCTCTACTGCCTATTGCTGTCATTTGCTGTCATTATTCTATATTGCTCCCTCTCACTCTCTCTCTCTCTCTCTCTCCCCCAACCAGTCTCAAGACAGATGGCCGTCCACCTAGAGCCAGGATCTGTCCAAGGTTTCTGCCTGTTAAAAGGAAGTTTTTCCTTGCCACTGTTGCCAAGTGCTTACTCATGGTGGAACTGTTGGGTGTAACTAACAGTAATGAGTGTGGTCTAGACCTGCTCTGTTTGTAAAGTGCCCTGAGATGACTTTTTGTTGTGAATTGGCGCTATATAAATAAAATTGAATTGAATTGAATAGATCTTAACGTTCCCACCACCATGCTTCACTGTTGGGAGAAGCTTCTTTTAGTGGTATGCAGACTTTTCATCACACATGGCAGTTTTGGTTGTGACCAGTTCAATTTTGGACTCATCTGTCCACAGAATGGACTTCCAAAAGGCTTCAGGTGTCTCCAGGTGCTCTCTGGCAAAGTTGAGATGGGCAGCTTTGTTCTTTTTTGTGAGCAGAGGCTTCTTCCTAGCAACCCTTCCGTGTAAGCCATGTTGATTGAGTTTTCTTCTTATTGTGGAAGCATGCACATGTGTCCCAGATGCAGCAAGAGAGGTCTGCAACTCCCTAGATGTTATGTTTGGGTTGGCATTTACCTGAACTATCATTTTTCTTGTGGCTCTTGCTGATATTTTATGTGGTCCACTTCTAGGCAGGGTTGCAGTCTTTCTCAGTGCTCTCCATGTGTAGATGATCTGCCTCACAGTGGAACGATGAAGCTCAAATGTTTTTGAGATGACTTTACAGCTTTCCCCAGACAAATGTGCTGTCACTACCCTCTTCCTGAGGTCCTCTGAGATCTCTCTTCCTCTCGGCATGATTGACCTGTATGCATTTACCTGGGTAAGACTAAAGTGACCTGGTTTTATCTCGGTTTCAGTCAGTGGTGCGCAGTTTCTACCCTGAACATCTCTCAGGTCATTGGTAAATTTCAGTGGTTAATTCAGCCACCAGTTTGTCCCACCTGATTCTACTTAACTGCTTGTTTTAAGCAATGCACCTCAGGGTTCACTAACCTTCGCATCTACATAAGTTGACCAAAAACTCTTTTTAATTTAGTCTTGACTACACAGTTTATTTAAAAACAAATAAAAATATTGGATTGATAAACCTATACCTGTTATTTCACATAAAAAATAATTGTTCTGATTAAATAAGGAAATCAGGCTGAAATAATAGAAAACTCCAAAATGCTCAAGAGGTTCACAAACTTTTGAGCAGCACTGTAACTGGCACCACCTGCCCTGCCGACTGTGTGAACTGTATTCACTGCACCTCTGATGGTATGCCATCACCTGGAGAGTTGGAGGCTGTACCTAGTTGGTCCCTACCTTTACTGACAAGCAGACTGACACTCACACAATGACATATACACAATAAATCAAAATAAAGGTCAGACACAGATGAACAAGGGATAAAAAACTGCTGTTTTCATCAAAAATATCTAAAACATTGTGTTTCACAGTGTTAATATGTGAGGGACAGTGAAATACTGAATCAAGCCACACAGCTGATAAAATAAACAAACCATACTGCACTAGATTTAAGCCACTGACTGAAAATGAAGGCAGCTCCCACAGTGAACGGTTGCAGCGCTCAGGAGGCTGTACAGCAGCTGAGGTGACCTGTTTAACCAGCAAGTCCAAACTATGAGGCCACTTGGCCAGAAACAAGATGTGACCACTTCTGTCTTGTTACCAGAATATACAACAGTGAAACCATGAACAACCCCGTGAACAATAAGGGATGTTCACCTGGGTGCTGCTATTCACTGAAAGTATCCCAAAGACAGTGACATGACTTTTTTTTATTCATAAACTTTCTGTGCCTTGTTTTTTGCTTTTAAGTCACAGCAGAGAATAGGGTTATTTAAGGTTGTGTGTGATGATTGTCAGCAGAGGTCTAAAGCAGGGTTTCTTAGTTCTTAGTTGATGAACACATCCACAGTTCAGACCTTTAACCTCTGGTTTCCTCTTCAACAGATGTGTCGACAGTGACCTCCTCTCCCACTGCTTCATACTGGAACAACATAGGCCTGCACGCCAGCAACCAGCCAATCAGCTCAGGGTATCCAGAAGCCTTTCCACCTCTCTCCACGTGCTGCAGTGTCTATGCTGCTAAACAGTCAGAGGCAGCTGCAGGTGAGTGTTGGCCCAGTGTTGTCCAGTATAACCAGTACACAGTATTTACAGTTTGGACCAAACTCTTTCCCTTTGTCTCCTTGTTCTGTTGTCTGATGTGCAGATGTTCACATGGAGGAAGATCCTCTTGCTGCAGAGAACCGACACAACCAGCAGAACCCAGATAACAGAGCTGAGGACTGCATGGGTGAGTGGACAGGTTTCCTTCTTGCAGTGTGCAGTGAGAAGCAGTTCATTGTGTGGTCTGTAAACCTGCAGGATGGTAAAACTTATTTTGTCAGATTTTACCCTGAGAAGAACAGAATTTGTGTTTTGTTTTCATATTCTTCATATTTAAATCAAAATGAATTCAACAGTAAATATACTATTTAGTTGAAAGGTGTCATTTTAATCAGGCTATAAAAACAAGTTGATAGATGTTTTTACCTTAATGCTGAACAAACAAGAGAAACTGTCTTAAAAGTCATGATTAACTATTCTATCACAAACTAAATCAACACACACTGATGAAGCGTTTGACTCTGCAGACCATGATTCTCTCAAAGCCAACAGCTACAGTATTACTGCAGATGCCTACATAGCTCTGCAGCTCCAGCAGGCTGGAGCCTGAACACAGAGAAGCACAAGACCAGTATAAGAAGAATACACCAGTGTATAGAGCTGATAACTGCACAGAAGTGATCCAGACCCTCTTAAAGCTTCCTGACTTTTTGAGCTGAAGCCGTTTCTTCTTCTGTTTCAGATCTGGGTGATAATGTCGATCCTGAAACTGGAGAGAGAGCACAGGGCTAACCACAGCAGCCCAACACATCATCAAACAGCTGATTATCAGCTGTGGTCATTAATAATTGTCCATGATGTTTGAATATTGAGGATCAGGTTGAAGCTGAAAGTTGTCCAGGTTTATGCATTGATGTACTGTTTTCTTTGAGCTGGTTTAGTGACTTTGACTTATGATCACCTGAAACTGAAAATCAGCAAATCCAATGACAACAAAGCTTCAAACATGGATGCTGCTGCAAAGAAGCTACAGACTGTAAACGTGGACGTTTCACCCACGTGTTGAATGTGGCAGCACAGATCACAGTTTCATATTGGTATCCCCAACTCAGCATCAGACCAAAGTGAAGTTTGTCAAGTCTACCCTCGTGTTCCTGAGCGATGGCGCCAAGTAAAGCGTTTAAAATTAAAATCTGATGTTTGGATATAAAACGCCATCATCTCGTAGTTTTAGGTTGTGAGAAATGTGTGGATTCTAAATGCAAGCCCCTGTTTCCACCCATCCCAGCACCTGCTGGTCTGATGTGGTCTAAACTGGTTTAGTTCAGAACAGCAGACGGCTTTGATGAAAGATCTGTTTTATTGTAAAAAATAAAAATTACATATCTGAAATTTTATATTTACAGTATTTTAATAAACCCTTTAACGATAAAAGTTCTGGTATCGTCAAACTTTTTTCTGCTGTAACACAGTAGCTCTGCTGATTGGTTAATATCAGTCCTCTTCCTCATTGGATGCTGCAGTTTCAGCGGGTGGAGCCTCATCCTCAGAGCTGGTCTGACGAGCCGCCGTCCGAAACAAACGCATCAAATCCCTAAACCGTCGGGACACCTAGGGGTATGAAGAACAGTTACTAACATGTGAGTGACAGCTCTGTGAGTCTCATAAATCAGATCTAATAGTTTTAACCAATTACAGCCAACACAGATTGGAATGGCCAATCACCTCACTCGGAGTTTTGTTGCCGAGCAGAGAAGATATGGCCTGGAATGTGTTCTGATTGGCTCCTTCCTGCTGACATGTTGTCAAAATGACTCTATCTGCTTCTCTGAAAAACAGCAACAACAGACTTCAATACACAGTCACACCTCCTGCTGCTGCCTGAGGAGGAGCATGGAGGAACATGGAGGAGGTGAACCTGGTCCAGAGGATGACTTTCTCTCCACTCGCTGTCAGAGAAATGTTCTTGGCACAGACGGGCAGATCAGGAGGAGGAGTGGACCGAAGAGGAGCAGAGAACGAGGGGGAGAGGGAGGAGGCAGAGGAGGAGGTGCAGACAGAGATAGAGGAGACAGAGGAGGCAGCTGAGGTAGAAGTGCAGATGGAGGATGTGACAGATGAGGCGATAGAGGAGCAGGAGGTGGAGGTGTTTGTGGAGGTGTTGGGTCGCACTGCCTCCTCCTTCCTGCCCTTCTTCACTGCCAGGTTTTGCTCCTTTTCACTGTTTTTCCTCTCCTCTTCATCTTCATCATACTCCTCATCATCCAGCTCTTCCTCCTCCTTCTCATCTGTCAGAGGGAACGAGCCTTCCCATGATGCACCACTTTGATCTGTCAATACAATGTAAATAGTTGGAACTAATCCACAAGTGTGTGACTGTTACTTTTCACCCAGAACAGGCAATGTGGTTACACACCTGGTTGTGGACTGTCCTCGTCCCCCTTTAAGTCTAGGTCTTTGTGGGTGGAGCTTATCTGAGAGTAAAGTGGGTCCAAACTCTTCATGGCTCTGGACACCCCTGATGTCTGGAGAGGAAAGGAACAGGTGAGACAGGTGCAACAGGTGTTTGTTAACCTCTCTACCGTTCACCCATTTACACATTATGAAACATGAAGGACACACCTTATTGCCATGACAACGACAACATCCTTTCCTCCTATACCTGCGGATCTTTGCGTCACGACAGAGGCAGGGCCAGTCCTTCTCTGACCAATCACAGTCCTGCAAACACATCAAAACATTGAAAGTAACTGGTGTGATTAGTCGGCAAGCAAAAGCTAACTGTGTGTTTCAGACCTTGTAGGTTCTGTGAGCGTCCATCTTCCTCCTCTGGCGTCGGCTTGTCATTGGCTGGATCTTGTGCCCCTCCTCCTCCTCCTCAAGCTCTGGGAGTGTCACTTCCTCGAAGCCGCTGGTGGCTCCTACACCGGACACCAGCCCACCACCCTCTCCACCGTCTGACCCCCCACCCCCATCTTCCGGCCAATGAGCTTCCTCAAACTGTCCTGGACGGGCCGGAGGAGGGCGGAGCTCTTCAAAAAATACCCAAAATTCAGTTTGTAGATGCGTGTGGCCTTTTAGCAGCGTTGCCATCTGAGCTTTTAGCTGAAACACAGGAAACGTGATTTTCCTTTAATTGGCCGGGAGCCTTGATTTAAAGTTTGGTTAAACAAACGCAGCGTCTCTGAACACGTCCTCCCTCATCATCAAAGCCCTGCTGCAGACTCTGTGAGATGAGACTCTGCAGCTGGGACTGACGTACCTCATGGATGCTGGTTGGACTCAGGTCTGGACCGGTCTGCAGGGCTTTGATGATCTTCTGATAATGTGATGGATTATCTCCAAAACTGATCTCTAACTGTCGCAGGAACCGACGGCTGCGTTCGAACGCCTGCTGCTCCTCAAACTGCAGAGTCGGGACAGAGAGCTGCATCATAAAGTGGCGTCAGCGGGAAACAAGCATTAATGAAGAGCTCGCTGCTTTTCTCTGACCTCAGGCAGACCTCAGGTAAATCAGGCAGTCTGTGAAACACCTGCACTGTAAACTGGCCTGTGATCGGCTTCATTAGAAACACTGAGCAAAGTTTTATCTGTCTGAACATTTTAACAGGTTGAACCAGGCACTGTGGGAAGCATGCACCCACCTGGTGAGCTACACCTGTGACACACCTGAGACACACCTGAGCTACAGCTGTGATAGACCTGAGACACACCTGTGACACACCTCAGCTACAGCTGTGATCCTGCTGTGATAGACCTGAGACACACCTCAGCTACAGCTGTGATCCTTCTGTGATAGACCTCAGCTACAGCTGTGATCCTGCTGTGACAGACCTTGGACCCTGTTGATTCTGCTCACCAGTCCACACTGAAGCGCCTGCTCAGGGTGCAGGAATGCAGCAAAGTCTCGAAGGAGGTCTGTCCGGTCTCCAAGGATGTGACGCAGCTTCCTGAACAGCAACATCACTTCCTGTCCTCCTGCCTGCTCAAACTCGTTCAGCAGAGTCACAAAGTTCTCTATCTGCCCAGGTGCGTCCTGCAGAACCTCACGCACCTAGAGACACAGAGCAAGAGTCAACCACACATATCTGCATCAACATGACCTCATCTGCTCCTGAATGTATGATACTGATACACATCTTCTTAAACTTCAGCTGCTTCATGGTCTCATGAAAAGAGCTGACAACCAGGAGCAACACGGAGGAGAACCACTGCTGCTTCATGATGTGAGGAGCCAGTTAAGGTAGCTGAAGATCAGGAGGAGGAGGAGGCGATGGCGGAGGAGGAGATCCATTTTGTTGCATGTGGCCTGATCACTTATGACTGAAGAGACAAAACTGAAATTTTGTTTTTGGCTGCTAAACCCAGAAACAGCTGTCCTGCTCATGAAAGACCCCTGAAAACTTACTAAAGCCTAACCACGGATGGCAAACTCAGCTTTGAGGATCATGTCAGTGGCCTCAGCATTTGTCAGGAATATCTCAGAGGCTTTGTTTCCAAACTGACTGACCTGCTCCAGCACTCTTACTAAAGCTAAAGGCCTTCCTCTTTAACGAAGCAGATTTTAAATCCGTGCCTTCGCTGATTTGCTCCCATCACTGGTCTGTGTGGTCCTCACGAGGAGCACTCTAAACTGTTTTTGGACGATAGTTTGTGTTGATTAAAGCAGATTCAGATTCATCATTCAGAGTCATGTTCTGAGTATCTGTTGTCTCACCCTGTTCAGGTAACTCTGGGCGAATGCTGCATCCTTGCTCTCTCTGTGTGGGTCATTGTCCAGGATGTTTTCATCATACAACAGTAACAGTTTTGAAGCGTCTTTACTGTGACGCTCCTGGCGACTCCTCTTCAGACCCCGACGAGGTCGGCTTCGACCTGCAGAGACAGAGGACAACCTAATGAAACACGGTGAGGAGGCATTTGGCGCAGACATGAAAAAAAAAGAAAATGGACATTTGAAAGTGGAACGACATCAGGCAGCTCTGACCTCGTCCTCGTCCAGGACACCTCCCTCCTCCTCTGGGTGTCCCCTCTCCTGACGGCATCTCCTCGTCTCTTCCTTCCTTACCACTCCTCCTTTCCCTTGACTCCTCCCCTTTGGGTCCCTCTTCTTCCTCCTCCTCCTCCTCCTCTTGGGAGCCAGGGGAGGTTGGAGAGTGATCCTCCTCGGAGTCTCCATCGGCACAGAGCCGCCGCTCCGCTGCCAGCCATGTGAGCTGCTTCATGGTCTCCTGAAAGGTTCAAAGGTCAGACACGTCACTTGGCCTCTGTAGGTTAAACTGTGACGTCCGAACCCTGAACTGGTGTCTGGTGTCAGATGAAACTGAAGGAGCAAACTTGTGACAACTGGAGATGACAAGTTTGTTACTATGAAAATGGAGTTCTTGATGACATCATCAGCATGATGCTTCCATACATACAGATGGTTGGCTCCAGCAAAGTGTAATAGGTTGGGACTGCAGTTTTAAAGCAACTGATATTTATCAGAAGTAGTCGAGAGCTCCAGCAGTGCAGGTTGTGTACAACGACAGACCAGCAGTTTCAAGAAACACCTACACATCACTTCAATTATTCATGAGTGATGATATTCATTTGACCATTAACTGCAAAGCTCTCTGTAGCCACTGTTTAATATAAGCTCAGGATTCATCATTGATCACCCTTCTGACTTCAAATAATGATGATTGAGAAAGTGCAGTAGTGAGGGGGCTACAATATAAAGAGAATCAGCTGTTTCACTGCTGCTGATGTCTCCACATCCATTTAAGGATAACTGTGGGAGTGGAAAGCTAGTACATGTGTGACAGGCCAGAGGTCTCGACCTGTCATCGTGTGACTGAGCAAGGACGTCCTGTTTACCTGTAACTCTGGAACAGATAGCACTGACTCCTCAGATGCTGATGACATCACTTCCTCCTCATCTTCATCCTGTGTAAGGTCATCAAAGTCCTCCTCCTCCTCGTCCTCACCATGCCGGTCGTGATCATCATCCTTATCTTTTTCTCCATCGTCTTCCCTCTCTCCTCCTCCGTCCTCCCTCTGACCTTCCTCCTCCCCGTCTCCTCCCTGCTCCCCATCACCTCCCCCATATGTTTCCTCTTCTCCACCTCCTCCTGCACTTTGTTCCTCTCTTCCCCCCTCCTCTCTACCATTGTTTTCTCCTCCGTTAAAGCTAACCACACCTAAAACAGTCCAGTTCTCCTCCTCCCCTTTCTCCTCCTCCTCCTCCTCCACTGCTGCACAGACTGTTGGAGAGGTCGGTGCTGATGCTGGAGCTGAACTCTTCTTCTCCGCCCTGTGTTTCTCCTCTTCCAGTTGGGGTTGTAGCCTTGAGGACATCTGCTCCAACTTCTGAACTGAACTCTGGATCTGACCAAGAGCATGCTGGGAAGTGATGGTGGGTGGTGTTGTGGGTTGAGCTAGTGGTGACCACACCATCTGGAGTAGGAAGTACCCTGGCTTCACAGCAGCACCTGAGCAAGGCATTATGGCATTTGTAGAGTCCGGTTTGGTGAGGCTGGGGAGGGGGAGAAGAAGGGGAATGGGACTGCAGTCCTGTTGCCTAGAAACACTCTGCTGTGTCCTGCGGCCAGCAGGAAGGCAGGAATGGACGACATCAGTGCATACGGGGTTGGCGGCGACTGTATGAAGTGCAGCCAGTGGGGCAGCCCCACCACTGCAAGATGGCGGCAGGGTCGCTGAAACAGTGGAGGGCTCAGAGAGTAAGGTGACACTCGCAGGGGAGAGGGACAGGTAGCTGATTGGCTGTGTGCCTACCTGTGTGTCTACCTGTCTGTCTGATTGTCTCTTCACTGCTCTTGCTGTCTGCCTGTCTGGCAGTGAGTCCACCTGTTTGTACGCTGGAGCTTTGGCAAGTGGCAGCAGAGATGCATTATGGGCAAGGGTGAAGAGGCGTCTGCGGGGTGGGGGCGGGGGCCGGGACTTGTTGAGCCAGTAAGGGTGGAGCCTAAGTGTGCAGCCTGGGGGCAGGGAGGCAGGGTAAGAGGTGGAGTTTAGTTGGAACTTCTGGATGATTGTCCGGCTGTTCTGTAAAAACCATCGGAGAACCAGAGTCAGAATTGCTGCTATCTGAACCAAACACACACACGTTAATGATTCCAGGCCTGAAAACAGCTTTAGCAGATCTGCCCAATGACCTGTGGCTGTTACTATGGTTAGCATGCACCGCACACTGTAAGTGCCAGACTTTGTGTTACTGCAAAGCTCTGACTGGAGTCTCAAACTGTGTGAATGTGTGAGAAAACTGATCGGCTGCACTTTAAGTCTGTGCCATTAGGTGATGTCATCATGCGATGTCACATGGCGGTGAGATCACACTGTCAATGTCAAAGTTGTGCATCTACTGTTTCCTTCTTATCTGAATATTTGATCTAATCCTATAATTTGTGATAAAACATGCTCTCAGCAGCAGGTATCAGGCTTCACACTGATCCACATGTGAGTGTGAGTCTCATCTAGTCTAAGACCTTGAGCCAGTTTGGCATGTTGGTAGTGTTTCTGTCCACTGGGGGGCACCAGTTTCCTGACTGAAGTCTGCTGCAGGCGAGAGGCAGTGGAGGGACGACTCTCTGCGTCAGGAACATCTGAAAACACACAGAGAAGACGGTTTAACTTTGCCTGTCCAACGTTTATCTGTCAAAGTACAAAGACATTACAGACAGAGGTGTGTGTGTTGCGTTACAGCAAGGTCACCTTAATGACATTGCTATGTGGTGCTCTTGGTCCGCTCATCTCTCTGACATGTTTCCTGAAGTTCCATCGACTTTTACAGAGGAGGTAGGAGCTGATCAGCTGATCTGACTGGAGCGTTCCCTCAAAGTGCTTCAAGCCCAGAATGATCAAACTGCACAGAGGCATCATGGGGACTGTTACTGTCAGACTGAGCAATGGAGGCAATATAAGAACAGGAATCACAAATGTTATTCAGTCACTGGAATAAAAATGCTCAGAGTGAATAAACAGCTTCCTTGTTATTATTCCCATTGCACAGGCTCAGAAATGTCTTCACACACTTTAAAATGTTTTTTCTAAGCTCTGTGAAAGGATCCAGTTTGACATGAACCATGTTCAAAAGCAGAAATTCCTCTCAGTCTGAAATTTTGCATTTGTTTCCTGATGAGCACTTCGGTTGCTTTGACAGTATGCTTCTGTATTTATTCTGCTGCCACCATCATGAGCTCAAGCTCAACCCTTACATTAGCTCCCCCATGTTGCACTGAAGTACATGTGTGCTTTGGATCTTGTGCAGATTCATTCTTTTTTCATACTTTAGTGGATGAACCAGGGATCAAAGCAGCAAGAAGCACCTGCGCTCAGAAGAACCTGCCACATGTTTCGGTTGCTTTTCTTCTATTTAGCTAAATATGAGGAGTCTGAAGCAAAAAGTCTTCTGAACATGTAGAACATCCATGCACGTAATAAAAAGTGAGTGAGTCCAAGTGCAAATATACCCGTCCTCTCCTGGAGTGTAAACGCTGCGGTGATGTCGGATGTGGTCCAGACTGCAGACAGGAAGTAGTTCTGGGTAAAGGAAGACAGGTCGTGTGGCAAACAGCCAGGCAAGGTCAACAGGCAGCAGAGGAAAGGCATGGCCTAAACAGAAACAGAAGCTGAACTAGAACCACAACCAGAACACCTGCTGGGATGACCAGATTTTACAATAAATACAAAAACTTCTGTCTCATGAGACTTTGAACGTGATGAGCAAACTGCATTTCCCCTCCTTACTGTTAGTGGCAGGACTCATCCTAGGCAGCCAGCGTCTGGAGGCAGCAGGAGCAGGAGGAGCAGGAGGAGGCTCAGCTTTTTGCCCCACTTCTTGCAGGAGATCCAGAGCCCCCTGAAGGTTACACACTCTGAAACTGCTGGGGAGAAACACATCTTCCCGCCGTCTGGCGAACTGCTGCAGCTCCTCCTGAGTAAGAAGAGAAATGTGTTCAATGTTTGGCAGTGTTTGTGTTGTTTACTGACTGACCAGGTAGTGTTTGTGTTGTTTACTGACTGACCAGGTAGTGTTTAGTGATGCAGGCCTCGTGGTTCAAGGCATCCACACGGCGACACAGCAGGTGAATCTGAGTCAGTAGCTGCACATGCTGCGAGACAGAGACAGGACATAGACACAGACATATCAATCACCCTGTCTCACTTAAACTGCACCTGCAAATGATGAAACTCGTTTTGTCGTAAGATCACAATTACATACAGATATACAGAAACACAGGTGACACTATGATAAATCATACATGACGCAACATGAAACACATTCACTAATCCATCCGTTTCCCACTGTGTAACCTGGCCCAGGTCATGGTAGGTGTTCGGCTCCTCCCTCAGGATCCTGAGATATTCGCAGGTCTGACAGGAGGCATCTCTCTGGTGCATTATGGTGTGTCCTGCTATTTCCTCTTCAACTGGCAGGCATCCTGGAGGACTGACTAGACTTTCAGTATGCAGCAGTCCTCCTCTGAGTTCCTCATCTTGTTTCAGGGACTAAGTTACCTCAGTTCCAGTCGAAGTGAACAACGCACTGTTTTCCCGTAGTGACATCAGACTGGGAGGTGCTGATTGTCATCCTGCAGCTTCACATACACTGCATGAAAAATAATGGATGAAGCCACCGTGACCTTACTGGTTTCCTGAAGAGCAGTTTTGAAGGTTATTGAGTGGCTCCACCACCACCACGGTAGTGCCTGATGTAACCTGGCTCACAGTTAAATCAATAAGTGCAGCAGAGATGTGTCAAATGTTGTGAAGTTGCTGAAGCTAGTGATCTGTGACAGTAACCATCTGTCACTCTAAGCAGCCACATTCTTATATTGTGCAACTTTATGGCTTGATAAATTGTATGCATGGCAGTTTCCACGAAAAAAGGAGTAAATCACAGCTACAGAGAACAAAACATGTTCATACCAGTCTGCAGACATGTTTATTTCTGTGGTAAAGGAGGGCATTTTAACTTGGGGATCTCAAACCGATCCAGTGCTCACTGCAGGTCCCACTCTGATGAAACCAACAGCACTGCATTATCTGCAAAGAACAGAGGTGCCGTCACATTGTGTTCAAGAAAATCTGTGACGGGAACAGTCCAAGTGGAGTATAGTTTCAGACTTCATACAAAGAATTTACTTTTTCACAGACTGTTTTACAGGTGCTATCATATTGTTGTGGAACTGCCTCCAAAAAAAAATATACCCAATGTCATTTTGGGCTGTCATCCCCTTAAGCATATGCCCATTGTGCAGTGATACTCTGCTCCCAGCACTCCTGGGAGGAGGAGGAATGTGTGTCTCCCCAGATGCAGCAGCAGGGCGGGTGGAGAGCAGCGATTGTGTTGCTTCAGCTAAAACACTGTGTGTTTTTAGTGCTGTGTGTATCAGGACACACAGCACTGAAAACACACACACACAGCTCCACCTGTCACAGGTGGCTGGTCAGAGAGGGAAGGAGGAGTAACAACATGGCTGTTCAGACTGAGGCAGCGTCCTCTCACATACCTGCTGTATCTGTTGCTGTAGCTGCAGCTTCTGGGTGTAGTCCAGGTGGAGGGTGGGGCAGGCCCGGCTCGGTAGCACTAAGACGGAAGTGATGGTGTCCGACTGCGAGTTGGAAGTCTCCTTCACGTTCGTGTCATCACGGTGATGATTGGTCGTGTCCTGCAGGGCTCTCCTCTGCTGCAAGGCCTCGTACTGTTTTCTGACTGTTCGCCGTCGCTCTGTTAACACGGTGGCCAAAGGCGCCTCGAAACTGCAGACAGCAAGAAGGGACATAACTGCTAACTGTAAGGCAAACACCTCGTTTACACCTGATGTTCTTAGGCACACGGCTGTGGTGTACCACATATTAACATTAGGTTCTTCCGAGAAGTTGTGTGCAGCCCAAGACATCACACTGACACAGAGCTGTGTAATAAACACTATAAACACGTTTGAGTCATTTTCTAAACAAAATATCAAACATAAGTGCTGTTTAGGAAGAAAGGAAAGCTGTTACACAGAGAAGGAAATGTCACACCATAATGAAAAGTTGAAAAGACAAACAAAACAGAAATAACAGACATAACATTAATTTGATCTTTTTACAAAAAAGTAAAGAAATATTACATTTGAAAAACATTTTAAATAAAAAGCTACAACACAGTGCCTGCATCAGTCTGCACAGCTGAGCCTCTGTGGAAGCAGCTTTTTATTCCAGCAGCAGGTTCTTTTGACTCTGCACATTTCCACTTTGGATTACGCCGCCCTCGTCAGACCTTTGGTTCATTGGAAGGTGAATCTTCAGCTTTCTGACGGAGGCCAGCAGGTTTTGTGGGTTTAGGTTACAGACAGTGATCTTTGCAGCGTCTCTGTGGAGACACATCTCCTCCACCTATTGATGGAGTTTGGACGGCGCTCCGTGGTCCATCCAAAGCCTTCCAGATCCTCCTCTGTCCCTCCCCTGAATCTTTGTCCTGTCCAACAGTCAGAGCTCAGTCTCTTTGGTAACTCTCTGTGCTCCATGGCTCCCCCTGCAGGAGGAGCCCAGACACTCAGATCCTGCAGCAGCTGACCTTAACCTGGTTTCCATGAGAACCACCTTCACTGACACCAGGTGTCTCATACTTACCTGCAAGCTTCAATTTGATTGGTTACCTGTGGACACAGCTGGAGCTATGTCATGAGAGAGTGAGCAGATGGATGCAGTCAGGCTGTTAATGAACCAGTTTTTGTTTGTTATAAGCTCTCGTCAAAATGCTCCAAGCCTGACATTCACATTGTCGTTATTTCTGTTTTTACATTTCAAAAATGACAGTTTCATAAGTGCGTAGACTCTTTGTGTCCACTGTAAGTACTAACATATTGCAACCAGCAGCTATGCTACAAGCATAAAGCATCATTAAAGATACTTTTAAGATTCATAAATAACCCTTTACTAATATAATCAATGTAACATACTAATACTAATTATTAATTAATATCAACTGAACAATTCCCAGATCCATCCATCTTCTCCTGTCCAGCCAGGGTTTGCTGGTGTGTAACACGGACAAAGTTCTGTTGTCCATGTAAAACATACAGTTTATATGAATAATTTTATAATATTAACAATATCATTAACTCATATTATTATTTATAATATTAAGTTTTAGTTTGGGTGGTTAATGTTAAGTTAATAAACATCAGCTGTATCCCAAGGTGAGACTCGTCAGAGTCCAGTCTGCTTCCCTGTTAAACCAACATGTTTCCTGGGGAACCCCACGATTTCCCACTGTGTTGCTCAGGATTTAAATATGAACAATAACCATGTGACATGTAACCTAAAAACAAAGCTCTTCATTAATGTAATGTAGTGTTTAGACTCCAGCATCCAAACACGATGTGAGACACAACCTTCAGATGTGTTTACGTGTACCAAGCTGAGTCTGTGCAGTTGTGTTACAGCAAATGTGAGGTGGGCAGACCCTAAAATGGGTTTGCTGAAGACAACTGGCAGGGGATGTCGCCCCTCAGCTGGATTCTTCTTCATGTGGTCTGTGTGAAGAAGCAGCAGCAGAGGCCGTTTCTCTTCCTCCCTACCCAAACAGCCACAGCACTTCTCCGCTGCACCGTCCCAACAGGAGGACTGACATCACCGTGAATGTGTTTGCGTAGATGTTGTTGAGTCTGAATAGTGCGTGTAATCTGACTTACTGCTTTGAATTATGCTTTTGAATTTATTTGCATTTGGAAATTTGTTTGACAGCGATGGGCTGAAGCTGCAATAATAAGACTCAAACTGTCAAACATCACAAAACATCAACACTACACATGATTTGAATGAATAAACACGTGATGAGGGTCAGATCAGCTTCTGTCTTAACGATTATCAGTGATATCATCAGATCATTTGCTGACACGTTCACATACTGATCTGATAGCTGGAGGCTGTTCCTGCGTTCAGCTGCTGCTGCGTTGCTCCATGTGTTCAGTACTTTTATATAATGTTGACATTACAGTTTGATGTTTGGCAGTAAAATGTGCTGTGGCGCTACCAGGTGACTTGTCGGTGTGTGTGAATGGTCAGGTGCTACAAACCCGGCCCCTTTTATGTGTATATGCTCATAGATGAATTTGGAAAACCCAGGAGATTCACTAAGCTGACAACCGGCGTCATGTGACCATTTCATATAAGATAATTTTCAGATAAGGAAATGATATCATGTGCTGAAGTGGTTACGTAGTGCAGGCCGGACACAGTGAACACACTCAGAGTTACCGTAAAGCCTGGGGGACATTAAATTTGGGTCCAGTCTGTGACGGGGCCTCCTCCTCCTGCTCCTCCTCCTCCTGAAGCTGTAAAGTGAACAGATGTCAGCATCACATATGCTGTTGACCAAAGTCAATGACCGAAGGAAACAACAATGCCATTAAGATTCCTTGCATGAGTTTAAACTAATCAGAGAACTCAGGTGAGATTCCAGATGGAGATCCAAAGTGATGGTTTCTGTGCCAGAGACCAAATCTTCAAAATGTTGTGACATGTTAGGACATTAGTGTGTTGTGTTTTGCCTTTAGTGCATTTCATTACTGCAATCTGCAACCGGAACGATCTGGATCAAATGAGTCGACACCCATCAGTCCAACACACATCATCTGATCACACCTGGACTGTTCAACAAAGCTTGATGTGTCAAAGCTTCCTGTCCCTGTTCGCAGTGGCTGGGTGAGACTTGTACTACAGCAACAAAGCAGCTGTATGTCTGGTGAACAAAACGCCACATGCACTAACAGCCTGGTAAACAGAACCTGCTGAACATGCATCCAAACCTTCTTTCAGAGACTGGAGTCTCTGAGAAATCAGAAGGAACACCAGCAGGTGCATATCAACTCACCGTATCAAAGAGCTCATCCAACAGCTCGTTCACTTCCTTCTCTGAAAAACAAGGAGAAGGGTTAAAACTGGCGAGAACAAGAAGTCTAAGGTCCTGGAAGGTCATGGAAAAGCTCCAGACCTTAACCGCCCACCATCTGCAACACCTACTTGTAATCTGTACGGCTCGGTCAGTCCTGTAGTCTTCCAAGTCAGGCTCATCCAGGTCGTCCAGGAAGTTGTACTCTGGATCATCATCGTCGTCAGCTTCCTCTGGGAAAACAAACAAGTTCAGTCAGGAACGTAAATAACAACAAAAGCAAACAATTGTTTCCCTTTGTTAAAGTTTAAACCAAGAACTTGTTTTATTTTGAGTCAGAGACCAGTGTAGCCCTGCAGTCCAGCATCTGGGCTCGGGCTGGCAGCAGAGCTGGGAGGGAACATGGCTCCGTCTTTACTGTTCACAGATTTGGAAATCATTTGAGATGAACTTGTGTGTTAACTCATTTCACTCCACAGGAGAGTTAAACCCTGGATTTCCAGATTTCTGTCCTCGCATGTGTGTTGTAGCCGGGCGCTGTGAAGCAAACTGAATGCTTCAGCTGAAGCAGTGAGTGATTGTTTGTGGATTTCCTCTATGAGAGAAGGAAAGTGTTTGTCAACATGCAGAACGAGGGAGACTTTTATTTTGACAGTGCTGCTGACCTCCATTGTCAGGGGCCATGAGACCTTGCAGCCACCTTGTCCAATGATGGTCCTCGTCCTGCCAGGTGGCACTCTGCTCATACATGTCAGCAGTGATGTCAGGGGCCAGAAGCTTAGCCTCCAGTTGACCGAGAGGAACATTAACCAGTGGAAGTTTGGAGCGTGTGCGGTATGCCAAACAACTGGAGCCTTCATCACCGACATCATTATCATCTTTTCTGTTCAGATACTGAAATGAGGAAAGGACAGAGACAACTGGTGACGTAGGGAAAGTAAAGTTGGACCTGCTGCCTGAGGAATGCAGTCCACAAAGAGTTATGACCATGTTAAGATGTACCACGACAGGTGAGACAAGGATCAGTTCATACCTCGTCTTGTTAGACATGTTGTGGTGAAACTGACACCACACAGGATCCTTTAAGTACTCTGCAATGTGTGCGTTGTCACTTCAAATTGTATGTATGATGTGAACTGAAGCTTTGAATAAAGCTTAGTCTGAGTCCGATTGCTCTGCTGGTCTCTGATCTGATTCATCATCACCCCAAACTGAACAGCTAGAAAGTGAGGTCAAGGAACGAGTCACACAGAAGCAGGCGGTTGGGTCAGTTACCTGGTTATAGGTGTAAGGGGGCTGCGGCGGTAACTGATTATAGGTGTAGGCAGAGCTGCAGTTCAACTCCTCTTCCACAGCATTCAGTCTCTCCAGGAAAGACGTCTCAGGAACTGTGAGCTGGTGCTGAAGAGCACAGGCGGATGCTACCACCTGCTCCCCCAGCTGTCCTGGAGATCTCTAGGTGAAAGGTCAAAGATCAGAGGTCAGTGTGTCTGAATCAGTCAGAGGTCAGTGTTTCTGTGAAGGTCAAAGGTCAGGACATGACACC
This sequence comes from Datnioides undecimradiatus, assembly GCA_008933995.1. Classification (NCBI taxonomy): domain Eukaryota; kingdom Metazoa; phylum Chordata; class Actinopteri; order Lobotiformes; family Datnioididae; genus Datnioides; species Datnioides undecimradiatus. The sequence goes on from WARS01001888.1 coordinate 898,475, forward strand.
TGTGTTGACTTATTAGTGCTCTGGTCTGCTGAAGGTCTGGGCTTCAAGTCCTGATGGATTCTGGGAGGTGAAGCCAAGCTGTCTGCATCACTGGGGAGGGTCTACACACATGCAGGGATGAAAACACACACACACCTTAATATGACATTGTGTCTCTTCTGAGTTTGAATCATAAACAGGTAGAAACTTGTGCAAACCTCTGCAGAGAGCAACGTGTCAGTAACTGGATCAACACAGAGTGTATAGAAGGAATAATAATAATAATAATAATAATAATGATAATACTAATAATAAATGCTAGAGTTAAAACACTTTGTACTGCTGACTGTTCAGAGACAATCAGCACGCTGATGTCAGATTTCCCAAACTGTATTCCCTTCAGCCTTTTGTCTGCAGCCTTGTGCTGAAGCAACAGTGAGTGCAAGCTGGGCCAAGGAAGTAGGAGTAGGAAGCTGTCGACGTGACAGTGATCACCCGACAGTTAAATCCTGCAGCTTCTCAGGACGAAGAAAGCTCTTGTGCGTTATTTGTCAACTGTGGACTGTCAGCAGCAGGAAATCAAGACAGACCAGGGATTCAGGTTGGAGTCACACACAGGTTTCAGTCGTGGTACCGTCAGCGTCTGGTCCAGATGAGACTACAGTAAACAACCTGAGAGCAAAGCTGGTATCATGGTCTGTCTCCATGCTGTCTGCCTGTACGGTCTGAAGAGAGCACTACAAGAAGCAGCTGCCACTGCCCTCAGCTGCAAAAGCAGAAGCTCCTGTCACAGTAGCAGTAAATGCACAGGAGATCTGGGTGCATCCAGATACAGCAGGTTGTTGGGCTTCTGTTGCTAAGATGATGGTGAGGTGGGGATGAAGAACCAAGACAGGCTGTTAGATTTATCTGGAGCTGCTGGAAGCAGCAGACAGAGGAAGAACACCCCCAACACTAAGCAGCAGACAGAGAGGAGGGGAGCTGACCTGCCTGCAGATGGACAGGGCTTTTGAGTGCACAAGACTAATCAGTTTAAACTGTAGTTACCGATAAAATCGTTTGGTTCAACTTGAAACTGTTTACATGTTTGCTAAATTACAGTGAAGGAAAATGATCAAACATTCAAACAATCACTCACTTCCTCAGCGGTGTCGTCCTCATCGTCCTCCTCGTCTTCCTCCTCATCAGGACAATACTCTTCATCTGACGAGTCTTCATCCTCCTCAAGATCAATGTCGACAAACTGAGGAGGCTGCCAGAGAGAGACAGACAGTCAGCCAGAGAGAGAGGTGGAGAAATCACCCTGCTGACAAGACAGGATACTTCACCTTCACTGTGGTTGCTTTCACTGCTGGCAGACTCCAGTTCAGTGGCTGTAATCAAACAAACAGACACACTAAACAGACTGGTTTTGATCTCTAGGGAAGGCCTCAGAGAGGATTGTGGGAGCTTAAGTTCACCTGTCCCTGCTGGATGGCCTGTTTCAGTCTGGACCGAGTCATCTGAGGCTCCTGGTGGAAAATAGACAGACAGCAAAGAGCCTGGTAAAAAACTGAAGACAGACAGAGGAAGTGTCCAAGACAGAGAAAGGAAACCTGTTGCATACGACTTTCCAGGAAACATGAAGACACACCATGGATACTCACAAACATGGGCAGGTCTTGAGTGTCTCTGATTGCAGCTTTCATCATGGCCACCACACGCTCATGGGTAATCACCTCCTGGTGTGTGAAAGAACAGCATGTTAAACACAGTGTGCGATGTCCATGCTCTGTACCTGCGCGCACACACACACACACCACAGCAACTTCAGCAGCTGACATTTGTTCATCAGCTGACACTGTGGATGAAAACTCTGTTCACTAATTCACTTTCATGTGTGTCGATAGTAAACATGGTGTCTGTATTGTGGCATCAGACGAGTGCATGTATACTGCATGTTCTATCCAACTCTGTGTGTGAGTGAGTGGGTGAGGGTGAGAGAGAGAGAGAGAGAGAGACAGACAGACAGATAGACAGACAGACTCACGTGCAGAATGGCGCGCACATTGCTGGATGTCAGGTTGTGTTGTTTGGACTTCCTGTCTAGATCAATGTCTAGTCGTCCCAGTTCATCCTCACTGGACTCACTGGTCTCCATGGTGACCAGCTTCCCCACCTTACCACCTGGGAAAGAGAGACAGGTACAAACCTGTGCACTGTCAGTCAAACTGTCTCACAACAGACTGGCAAATTCAATAAAACTCCATCTGTGTGTGTGTGTGTGTGTGTGTCACCTGAGACAGGTGTTCTCTCCTCTTCCTGTCTGGTTGTAGTTGAACTTCCTGTGTGAGGTGTGAATGCTGTTGGTGACTTCCTGGTGTCCCTGTCCGGCCGCAGAGATTTACACTCCAGAGGACAAACATCTTCTGCAGCTGGACGTCGCCTCTCTGTCTGCTGGAATACAGTGGACAGATCACAGTCATTGATGATTGTCAGAACAACTGATTAAGGCCATCAGTGATCAATACACCTGACCAATACAGACATGTCGAAGGTTTGATTGTTTCCAAGTTTTATAAGCAAACCCAAATCGACGTGCAGCCGCTAACCACGTGATGTAACGTAACACATGAACAGCCTGATGACTCATCGTTTGTGTAAGAGTGGCACACGGGAGATAGTTAAACACGGCGGAGAGACGCTGCAGCTCAGTTCCTCCGGTTTATTGTTATTTCATTATTGTTCCCGGTCAGCCGTTTCCCTGAAGACCCGCAGGTCTAACTGCGGAGCCGAACCGACTCGGTCCATGACCCGGTGTCACTGAACCAGGTCAGGACCCTTACGTGGTAAGTGATGCGCAGCAGAGCAGTATCGACAGATCTGCTCACTACAGTGTTGACTGCAGCGTTTCGTTGACATGCAGCTAACGTTAGCTAAACATAGCACGGCTGCAGTCAGCATCCCTGAGCATGCGCAGTGTTTGTTTAAACGTGTCCAGATTTAAGGCGCGAAGTTTCGCTGTTATATTAAAAGTAAAGATGCGGAATCATCAGACACGACACTGAATCTGTTCGTCGGCGAGAAACCGGGGAACTCACCCTCGGGCTGGTGTCAGTGGCCATCGGTTAGTCGCTCATCACAACTGAGGATCCGTGTCAGCTCACCGCCGCCCTGAGGACTCTCTTCCGCCAATAACAATGGCACTTCCGGCTCGAGTCCCTCCCAATAACAGCGTAACGTCATCAGATTACGGACCAATGAGACAGGAACATGGCGCCACCTGCTGTACCGGATGTGTTATCGTCAGGTGTCCACGGTCAGTTCTCTTTTAGTCTTCAGTCAGGTTTATAATTGTTGTTGTGACATTCACCGTATCACGTTATAACAATGAAACTACAGAAACTACATCGTTAAAACGTGAAATGTATCAGGTCAAAACGTGATATTTTGTTTTGTTTTTCATGCGTGGCAGCTATATGTTTCTGTACAGATCAGCTCTAAACCGTAAGTATCCAAAACACAATGATTGTATTTAAGTTGAAAACTTGTTTCTGAATACCTGCTGTCATTAGGAGAAAGTTGCTTGGTCTCCTGTGTGTATTCTTAATCTGTAATGAAGTGTTATGTGAACATGAATTTTTGTTTTCATTAAAGAAAATGTAATTGTAACCCATTGTATGCCATTTCTTTGTTTATATCCTATAAGTTGTGTGGGTCAGGGTCAGGACGAGAATTAGGGCCCCGTCTGCAGTTAGAGACTGGTGGTGCTCCGACCATCCCCCAGGTGGCTCTCTGCCTTCCTGGACCCACGGGTCGCTTATGGCGCCTGCCACAGCGAACCTGGGTCAAATCATTCGCCCATCCATACATAGTGGGAGTGATGGTGTTTTTGTTTTTTTTAAATTGTGCGTCAATGTTTGTATTTGAGTAGTGATGGATGTGTGTTGATGATGTTTATGAAATAAATTCAGAATAGAAATGAACTTGTTGTCATGTCGAGTCAAGCTGGCTGCAATTAGTCCCCTGTCTTGTCTATGGCGTCTTGTATCTTCCTGTTTTTATTTCAAAAGTACTAACTTCCCTCTCGTTTCAGGTGGCTTGCCCTTCCTCCTGTGTTTCCTGCCTGTCTGATTGTCTTTCCCCGCCCTGATTGTTTCCACCTGTGTTCCCCTCATCCAAGTGTGTATGTATTGTCCGCGTTTCCCCCGTCCTGTGCCAGTTCGTCTTGTTCGTGTCTACGTCAAGCAACCAGCACACTCATACCCATGTCTTATTACTCCTCGATTGCCAGAGCTTTGAGCCATTTTGTAAGTTTTGTTTGATACTTTGTTTATAGCCTTATTCTTGTTTTTTCCTCGTCAGAGTGATTTTGAGTTTGTTTGATTAGTGACTTTGGTTTTGTTTTCTTTATGACATTTCTTGGTTTTGTTTTTCCTCATTTGAGTGATTTTTGTATTTAATAAATTTCCCTTTTATTTGCACTTTTGTCTCGCGAGTCTTGCATTTGGGTTCATACACCAGTACTGTCATTTGTTTGTTGTGTAGTTAAAATGAATCCAAAATAAAGTTGAAAATTAAAATAATGGAAAATGGAAAAAAAGCATCGAAACAGAAGCAGCGGGACTATGACGTTTCGACCTGTACGTGGGTCTTCAGGCCTAGGCACACTGAACTGAAAGCAACCTGTGGCTGAATGCAGTCAAGGTGTTTATCCCTCTGTGGTCAGAGCAATTTCAATATTTCTTCATCTGGTCTATTATCGTTGGGGTATTTTTGCAAAGCCTTAATTGTCGCCAATCCAGCTTTGATATCTATATTTGTCTACAAACTGTCCATATCCAAACAAAAAAAGGAAATGTGAGGAATGTTTAATCTTTTAATAATCTCAATAAAATGATATGTATCCTTCACATATGGAGGATGAAGCGTCGACAGTAGATTAAAAAAATAATCAATATACTCTGCTGTTTGGTAGGTTTCACTCCCACAGTCAGAAACTATAGGCCTCCCTGGGGGGACTTCGATTGGAACTGTCCATTTCCCTGGTGGTTTGTGGATTTTAGGTAAGACATAAAAACGTCTTTCTCTGGGTTCATTTTCACCTTTTAAATATTTTTCCTGTTTGTGATTAATAATTTTTTTAGATTTTAGTGAGTCTATTATCTCATGCACCATTGGAATTTTCTTAGAATAAATGGGGTTATAGGACCTGGCCGGGCACAGCCCGAAAAGGCGACGTGGACTCGCCTTCCCGTAGGCCCACCACCCACAGGAAGGAGCATAAGGGGCCGGTGCAAAGTGGATTGGGTAGCGGTCATGGGCAGAGGCCCCGGCGACCCAATCCCTGGACAAAGAATCTGGCTATACACAGTAAATTTTGCAGTGTTAAAGTAACACTTAAAGAGTTACATTTAGCACTATTTCCGAGTGTATTTGGTCCCAGTTGGAATTGATGTTAAATTAACTCTTGCCCGAGTGTTAAAATTTTAGAGTTAACTCTAAATAGAGTAAAAATTTAACACTACCTTACACTGTATAGTGTTAATCAAATTTAACACCACAGGTTAAATAACTCTGGAGAGTGTAAATATTATTCTCATTAGTGTTAATAATTAACTCTTGTGTGATAACAAATCAATTCTAATTGAGTTAAATTCCAATTTCCATTAACACTGTATTGAGTTATAAAAAGTTAACACTGGAAGGTAAAATAACTCTGGTAAGTATTGATTTTACACACTACTGTGTTGATAATTGAAAATATTACTGTGAAAACGCACCACTGATAGAGTACAATCCTAACATCCATTAACACTACACAGTGTCACTGAAACTTAACACTAGTTATAAAATTAAATCTCAGTGGAGTTAATTTTACAATTAATTTACTCATTTGTAGTGTCAAATTACATCTCATTTTTATTTTCAAAAAATATTTAAACTTTTTCATACATACTATTAATTGACAAGAAAAAAAATTACCACCAGTTACCACAAAATAATGCATATAACAACTTTATAGTCAGGCCAAAAATATAAAATTATTTCTAAATTTCATGGCGAATACAAACCCACTTAAAGCACTGACCTTAGGTCTGCATAAAATGGCAATAAGGAACAACATAAAAGGAGGAATCTGCCATTCCATACTTCATTTGAACATCAAATGATTTCAAGTAAAACCATTCATTTATGAGCAACACTTTTACAGTCCTGTCAGGGTGCAGCCTGACTTTAAAGGCATGGTAATGGTGATCAAAACACATGGTTTCCAGCAATTTTCCACAGAGCAATACACTGTCATCTTTAACAACAATAGTCCTGATCTTACAAAACACAGGCATCTCAAATGGTACTTCAGTACAAATAATAAAATCACAGCGGTACTCTGTACCATGATGTTTTATCCACTTGGCAGAAAACACACTGGTGGACAATACAGCTCCAAGTTTGGAAGCAATCTCTGAATCTTCTTTGAGCTCATGAAGTGTCACCAAAAGAAGAAGATGCCAGTGTTTATCATCTGTCTGTATTAAATCACCGAATATCAGAGGCATATTGCGCAATAAGCACCAAGACTGTATGGCATTCAACCCCAAATCATTGGTTCCATCAAACAACTTTCCTCTTGGTCATCAAAAGCATGTACTCTACCAGAAGTTGTCCTGAATGTACTGAAGAACAAATTTGACCTCAAACTGGGCAACTCCCTCTAAAATATCATGCATTACATCTACAGAAAAATGATTGGCTGTGTTGAAATACTGAAGTGAATTTAACAGACAAATGCGTTTCACACCATATACATGTGGTAGCGTAGGATTTGTTTGTATAGTTTGACAGTGCTGTTTATGCATTGCGACAGCTCTTAGTACAACGTCCGGGTCATCTTCACAGAATACAGTTTGAAAACAATCTTTCTCAAGGAGACAGAAACGACAGCAATATCAAGCCACAAATCCAAACAGACAGTGCAACCCGAGATTATCCCCAGTGACCTGAACTACCGTACCATGACTCACATGTTTAAACATGGAAATTATAAGTCCCTCTGTCTCCAGCACTTTCAGATCATTGACAAGTAGCTCAAGTATCAAATTAAAACCATAACAATTGATATCCTGTGCATGAAAAAGAGCACACAAATGAATATTAATCAAAGACGAATTAAAGATTGAGGGGAAATTTCTTAATGAAAAATATATAGCACCTAATTTATGTACACCCTTTTTAGAGCCCAGGGGATTTGCAGTTTCAAAGTCATCATAAAATAGCTGAATCCGCAAGGCATCTTTTTCTATAGAAAATAAGGGACTTTCTTTAAAATAAGTGGCATCTCTCAAGTCTGCATACACTCCTTCTTTAGGCATGTACCTGAGCTTGAACATATCTGAAAGTTCTGGATTTTTAAAAATTTTCTTCAGCATTTCCAAAATGGGAACACATGCAAATTTATCAGTTACAATAACCTGGTCATATGTCCCAGTAACCTTGTTTCTTCTACTGTCAAATCTTGTGCCAAGCACCTTTTCAACAGGATCAACATTTCCCACTTCTTAGTGAAATGTTTGTTTCGTTTAGCCTCTGTATTTAAGGGTTGAATGGGTTTTCTAACTTTTGGAAAGATTGTTCTATTTTGTTCTCATGTTCTGCGTCCTGTGGAGACAAGCACTGTAACGCTGTGTGTTTAGCCTGACTATGAATCTCAAAAAACACTTCTTCCATGGATGAGACAAAACTATTTACAGTAGACTGACTTAATCCAGCTGCCTTGAATTGTGCGACTGCAGAAGCACACATATCTAAAGTGCTCCTATTGGACATTCTCAATTGTTCAGATGTTGAGGCTGTCTCATCTACAATAGCTGTCACAGATGTTGTGTCTGTCTTGTCTACATTAGCTGTCATCAACTCTCCTGCACTGCTTAAATTAACATCAGTGTGAACTTCTTGGTCAATATACTCAGTATGTTTGGTGTTTAAATGTTTCCTAAAACCTGAAAAAGTACCAAACACACAGCCACATCTAATCTGAGCACATTTAAGGCAAAGATTTTTTGCAGGCAAGTAACCATGAACCAATCATAAATGCCCAACGAGCATATTTGAACTTGGTTTTGAGTTGAGTTTCTTGTTTTGTTGTTTCCTGTTTTATTTTGAAGAGTTTTTCCCTTGTATGTTTCTGTGTACTTGTTTCCTGTCTGTGATTAGTTCATTGGGTTCACCTGTGTCTCGTTTGCCTGCACTCCAAGTCTATTTAAGTTGTGTCATTGCCTTTGTTCTCGGTTGGTTCATTTGCTAGGTTTGATTCCGTGTTCCTGCCTTGATTCCTTGTGTTTCCCTGTGTGAACTCTGAGATTTTGGTTTTCTGGTTTTTGGATTTTGCTTTTTTGGGTTTTTGCTTTTCATGTCATGTTTGGACTGATTACCTGGTTTTCGACCCTGCCTGCCTTGACCACTCGTAAGCCTAGCCCATTAAATAAATTGTTAAAAGATCTTCTGTCCCTTGTCCCTGCCTGCATCTGGGTCCTGCTCTCACCTCTCCCGTAACCCAGCCGTGACAGAACTAGTTAACTCGGCCTGACAAACAAAACACTTCATGAAGTTGGAGTAACTTCAAGCTCTAATGAAGCAACCTCGCCCTAACTTCAGCAACACAAGGACTCTCTTTGACTTTGCCAACATCAATGTTGTACACAGTGGTTTGGATGAACGTGTACATGTTGTGGAGCATGGTGTTGTATGATGTGCGAAACACAAACTGTGCCTTAAACAGTTCATCAAAAGCACCAAGAGAAGAGGTTGACCTGCAAGGTAGGGCATTCTTATCAAGGATGATGAAGAACTTGTGGCTCACATTCTTCCTAGGTCCAACAGCCAGGAGATAGGGTTGAGTGCTGGTAGTGATGGCATCAAGGTGCTCTTGGATTTTGTTCCAGTCTGAGACAAACACACATGGAGAGACATTAGAATTATATAGTTGTAATATTATCAGTATTGAGTAAGTTATTGTAATTTAGTAATTAGTTAAATGTCTCAAAGGTCATTAAATTACTTTACCAATTGCTGCATTTGAAAGTAATTAGTTACTAAGGAGAAGAAACTTTTATTGCCTGTGGTTTACCCAGTAGCATTTGGATAGAAGAAGTTGTTGTATTTACATTAACCAAGCGTCTCTATAGTAGCTAATAATCATATGATGAACAGTTTCTATTACATTACCCTATGGTCAGGTGACATCGGGCCCATTTAAATTTGTGTTATTAATTTAAGTAATTATTTATATGTCTAGTAACCACTAGGGCTGCAGCTAATGACTATTTTCATAGTCAATTATTATCTCAATTTATCTATTAATAGTTGTTTCAAAAATGTCAGAAAATACTGAAAAATTCAATTCAAATCAATTCAATTTTATTTATATAGCGCCAATTCACAACAAAAGTCATCTCAGGGCACTTTAGAAACAGAGCAGGTCTAGACCACACACACTGTTAATTACGCCCAACAGTTCCACCATGAGCAAGCACTTGGCAACAGTGGCAAGGAAAAACTTCCTTTTAACAGGCAGAAACCTTGGGCAGATCCTGGCTCTAGGTGGACGGCCATCTGCCTTGACCGGTTGGGGGGAGAGAGAGAGAGAGAGCGAAGTACAATATAGAATAATGACAGCAAATGGCAGCAGAGGACACGGGGCAGGTTGGTGGAGCCACAGATCAGATGTTCAGCTCTGGAGCCACAGGTATCTGTAGAGAGGTACAGAGAGAGAGACCAGAGAGAAACAAGCACAGCACTAGGGGAGAGAGGACACAGAGTTAATGGAGTTTGAGGAGAGAGAGGGAAGAGGAGGAGTGTGGAGACGATCATGGGATGTACCCCTGCAGCCTCGGCCTATAGCAGCATAACTAGGGGATGGCATGGATGGTGTAGTTCACATGGTAACTAGAGCTAGCTGTAAGCTTTGTCAAACAAGAAGGTTTTAAGCTTTACTTTAAAAGTAGAGAGTGTGTCTGCCTCTTGGACCCAGACTGGCAGCTGGTTCCACAGGAGAGGAGCCTGATAGCTAAAGGCTCGGCCTCCCATTCTACTTTTGGAGATTCTGGGAACCACAACTGAGAGAACTGGAGGCCAGGGTAACACCATCCAAAGCGACTGCGAGGTCAGATAACCTATCTCTGAGGTGTTTAGGCCCAAACAAAATCACCTCAGTTTTGTCTGTATTTAGAAGCAAAAAATTATAAGTCATCCAGGCCTTAATGTCTGTCAGACATGTCTGAAGTCTGATTAATTGATCTGTTTCTTTTGGTTTCATAGATAAATATAGCTGTGTATCGTCCGCGTAGCAGTGGAAATTTATGTTGTGCTTCCTAATAATATTGCCTAGGGAGAGCATGTATAGGGAGAACAACAATGGTCCAAGCACAGAACCCTGTGGAACTCCATGATTAACCATTGTGTGCACGGATGAGTCGTTATTAACATGGACAAACTGGAATCTGTCGGATAGATAAGATTTAAACCAGCTATGTGCTGTTCCTTTAATGCCAATGACATGTTCTAGTCTCTGTAGTAGGATATTGTGATCTATGGTGTCAAATGCAGCACTGAGGTCTAGCAGGACAAGTAAAGAGACAAGGCCATTGTCAGAAGCTATTAGGAGGTCGTTGCTAACCTTAACCAATGCTGTTTCTGTGCTGTGATTTATTCTAAATCCTGACTGAAATGCTTCAAATAAACTGCTTCTCTGCAGGTGATCCCATAACTGATCAGCCACGGCCTTTTCAAGGATTTTAGAAATAAAGGGGAGGTTGGATATTGGTCTGTAGTGCGCTAAAACACCAGGGTCAAGAGAAGGCTTTTTGAGTAGAGGTTTGATGCCAGCAACTTTAAAAGCCTGTGGAACATAACCTGTTAGTAATGACAGATTGATCTAGTCTAATATAAAAGTGCCAATCAGGGGCAAAACATGTTTGAGAAGACGAGTTGGGATGGGGTCCAAAAGACAGGTTGCGGGTTTGGATCTAATGATTGTTGAGGACAGTTCAGTGAGATCTATAGGAGAGAAATGGTCTAGAGACAAATCAGGGCCTGCAGACATTTCAGGGGCCGCTGCAGTTGACACACATGGATCTCTAACAGTTAAAGAGAGTGCGTAATGAATTCTTTCCCTAATATCTTTGATTTTACTAGTAAAGAAATTCATAAAGACATTGCTGCTGAGAGCTGAGGGAATAGTTGGCTCAACAGAGCTGTGACTCTTTGTCAGCCTGGCTACAGTGCTGAACAGAAACCTGGGGTTATTCTTATTTTCCTCTATTAATTTGGAATAATAGGCAGTTCTTGCCTTACACAGGGCTGATTTGTATGTTATAATACTATCTTTCCAGGAAAGGTGAAATTCTTCTATATTAGTGGATCACCACTTCCTCTCTAACCTTCGTGAGGACTGTCTTAAAGTGCGTAACTGTGTGTCAAACCAGGGAGCTAGCTTCCTCTGCTTGATGGCTTTCTTATTCTGTTTTATAGGGGCCACATTATTCAGTGCTGTGTGCAGTGTAGCTGCAGTATTATCAACAAGATAATCTATATGTGCTGGACTAGTAGTTAGGCTGCTACCCTCTGTTGTAATGGCACGTGGCATAGAAGCCAAAAGAGACGGAATAATCTCCTTAAATTTGGAAACAGCATTATCAGAGAGACACCGACTGAGGGTAGTTTCCCTGCCAAATGCTGAGAAGTTCATAAATGTGAACTGAAATGTTATTAAAAAATGGTCAGATAAAAGAGGGTTCTGGGGAAATACTATTAAATGTTCAGTTTCTAAGCCATATGTCAAAACAAGATCGAGGGTGTGATTAAAGCAGTGAGTTGGTTTGTTAACGTTTTGAGAAAAAACTATTGAGTCTAATACTGAGTTAAATGCATTCCTAAGGCTGTCATTGGTGTCATCTACATGAAAGTTGAAGTCACCCACTATGATTACTTTGTCTGAGCTGAGCACTAGTTGAAATAAGAAGTCAGGGAATTCAGATAAGAACTCTGAATAAGCAGCAGGCGGAGGATACACAACCACAAACAGAACTGGTTTCTCTGACCTATCGTTAGGGTGGCATAGACTGAGAGTGAGGGACTCAAATGTTTTAAACCCAGGCTTAGGTCTGGGATTGATTAATAAACCTGAGTGGTAGATCGCTGCCACTCCTCCTCCTCGGCCTGTGCTTCAAGGAATATGGTGATTAATGTGACTGGCAGGGGTCGACTCATTTAAACTAACGTATTCTTCCTCCTGCAGCCAGGTCTCAGTAAGACAAAATAAATCAATGCAATGATCGGTAATCAAATCATTTACTAACAGGGATTTAGACGACGATAATCCACATTTTATTGTGGTGTGTTTAGGTCCAGATAACTTGGTGGTATTAATTCTTGTGAGGTTTTTATGAATAATACCTCTTGCATTGTTTGCCCCAGGTAGTTTGGGTGGACGAGGGACAGACACAGTCTCTATAGGAAACTGGGGGTAGTGGTGGTCATGAGAGGGTGACAGCTCTAAGGAAACTGCAGAGAAGCATGTAGGACTGCAGCTCTGCTGCCTGGTCTCTGCTCTGGTTTGTCAGGTTTTAATATATTTTGCCATATTTCTAGAAATGAGAGCTGCTCCATCCAAAGTAGGATGAATACCGTCTCTCCTAATGAGACCAGGTTTTCCCCAAAATGGTTTCCAATTATCTATAAAGCTAACGAGAGCTACCCTAGGATCGCTAGCGGAGGCTACGCTGGGCAGGTCCGCACTGGCTACTGGGGACCGGCTAGCTAACGCTACAGGGGGGCTTTCAATGATGCGGAGCCGTGCCTCTACTTCCTTAAGCCTCGCCTCCAAAGTTATAAGAATGCTACATTTAGTACACATGTCACTATCATTAAAGGAGGTCGAGGAGTAACTATACATCCTGCACACAGAGCAAAACAAAGGAGAAGCAGGGGAAGAGAGAGCAGCCATTGCTAGTGATCGAACAAGCTAACCAGAGGGGAAAAGTGGAAAGGAAGCGTAAAATCCCCAAAAAGCTGTGTGAAACAGGTTTTTAGCAAAGGTATGGTTCAGCAGATCCTGACTCTCCACCGCTGGGTCCGCGCACCCAAAGGCGTTGTTCCCGCGCCACCGCCCACAAAGACACTCCGCCTCGCCCCGCCAGAAAAGTTCTCCGGTGAATCGGAAGAATGTGGACCATTTATCACGAACTGCCAAATGCACTTTGATTTCTCGCCAGCCGCCTTTTCCACAGACCGAGCCAGGGTGGCGTTCATGATATTGTACCTCACCGGGAGAGCAAGGAAATGGGCGACGACGGAGTGGTCTCGGGGATCGCCAATATGTGGATCCATTCGTGCCTTCATCGCGGCGCTGAAGGAAGTTTTTGACCCAGTGGTGATGGACAAGGAACGAGCCAGGGATCTAAGCTCCATCCGACAAGGAAAAGATTCGGTAAACGACTATGCGATCAGGTTCCGTACGCTGGCTGCGGGTAGCGGATGGAACGACACTGCGCTGTACGACGTTTTTTTGAAGGGCCTCTCGGACCAGATTCAGGATTTGCTGGTTCCCCTGGACTTACCGTCTGGGTTGGAGGCCCTGATAACCTTGGCTATCCGGACCGACAACCGGCTACAGGAGCGTCGGAAGGCACGGGGTAGGCCGCAACGGGAGTGGACGAGAAACCACGCAGAGGCTGCTGGGAAGACGAGTTTTTTCAACAGCCCAGCGGTGTCGTCGAGATCCAGTCTGGAGGCGGTAGCGGCCGAACCGATGGAGCTGGGCCGCGCCAAGTTGACTCCCGAGGAGCGCCGACGGCGACTACAGGAGGGACGATGTTTCTATTGCGGACAGCAGGGACATCTTCGAGTCCAGTGCCCAGTAAAAGAACAGGCTCGCCAGTAGAGAGAGGACTACTGGTGAGCCGTTTCGCCTCCTCTCCACCCCTCCCACGGGCATCTACAAGAGCAGAGGTAAAGTGTCTGAACACTCGACTAACTTTATCTGTATTGATCGATTCTGGGGCTGACGAAAGTTTAATGGACTGGGGGGTGGCGCAACGGTTAGGAGCCCAATTGAGACTTTTGCCCCGACCATTGGCCGTCAGTGCATTAAACGGCAGTCAAATTTTTAAAATAACTCACCAAGCGGGACCCATTGGGGTTCGGATCAATGAACATTTTGAACTAATGACCTTTTATTTGTATAGATCCTCTAATCATCCCTTGGTTTTGGGCCTCCCGTGGCTACAGAAGCATAATCCCGTCATTGATTGGGTTTCGGGAACGGTGCGGGGGTGGGCGGATGCCTGCGCACGCAGCTGTACAGGGGAGAAGGGGGGGTCTGGCTTGCCATCAATGCCTATTCACGACTCTGCTCTTGCTTCCTGTCCAGTGTCACCTGATCTGTCCGCGAGTGTTACCATGACCTAGGGGAGGTGTTTAATAAAGCTAAAGCCACATCCCTGCCTCCGCATAGACCCTACGACTGTCCCATTGATTTGATCCCCGGCGCGCCCATTCCCAAAGGAAGGATTTATGCTCTTTCAGGCCCGGAAAAAGAAGCTATGCAGGAGTACATAGCCTCCTCTTTAAAGGCGGGACTTATTCGGCCATCCTCCTCACCAGCAGGGGCAGGATTCTTTTTTGTAGAGAAAAAGGACGGCTCGTTACGCCCATGTATAGATTACAGTCCCCTGAACGACATCGCTGTTAAGAACTGTTACCCCCTCCCTTTAATATCAGATGCTTTTGATCAGTTACAACAGGTGAGGGTGTTCACAAAGCTGGACCTACGTAACGCCTATCACCTGGTCCGCATTAGGGAGGGGGATGAATGGAAGACGGGATTTAACACGCCGAGTGGGCACTACGAATATTGGGTGATGCCATTTGGCCTCACGAATGCCCCGGTGGTTTTTCAGGCCATGATTAATGACGTACTCCGTGATTTCCTGAACCATTTCGTATATGTGTACATCGATGACATCTTAATTTTCTCCGCCGATGTAGACTCGCACGTACGTCATGTTCGGCTGGTTCTCCAGTGACTGAAGGCGGAGAAAAGTGAGTTTCATGCCGATTCTGTATCCTTCCTGGGCTTTATCATAGCCCCTGGGAGAATTCAGATGGACCCGGCGAAAGTCAGCGCTGTGGCTCAGTGGCCGGCCCCAGATAGCCGTAAGAAAGTCCAGCAATTCTTAGGATTTGCCAACTTTTACAGACGGTTTATCAGGAACTTCAGCGCTACAGCTGCTCCCCTCACCGCGTTAACGTCTCCTAAGACGCCGTTCGGCTGGTCGCCAGAAGCCGCGGCGGCTTTCTCAAAACTAAAACAGCTTTTCACCTCAGCCCCCATACTTGTAGTCCCAGATCCTAGCCGGCAGTTTATTGTAGAAGTGGATGCCTCCAGTGAGGGCGTGGGGGCTATCCTTTCACAACGGGCGGAGAGTGACAATAAACTTCACCCGTGTGCTTTTCTTTCACGCAAATTATCACCGGCGGAGCGAAATTACGATATCGGAGACAGAGAGTTATTGGCTGTTAAAATGGCTCTGGAGGAATGGCGTCATTGGTTGGAGGGAGCGCAGCATCCGTTTGTGGTATGGACCAACCACAAAAACCTAGAGTATATTAGAAAAGCCAAGAGACTAAATTCTCGTCAGGCCAGATGGTCTCTGTTTTTTAACCATTTTAACTTTGTCATGTCCTACAGGCCGGGGTCCCAGAACGTGAAACCAGATGCTTTATCTTGCCTGTTCGACCCCGAGCTACCTGCCAAGGAGCCGGAGTCAATTCTACCACCTGACCGTGTGGTAGGAGCTGTCTCCTGGCAGATAGAATCAGAGGTACAGCGAGCGAATGAGGGGAGCCCGCCACCTCGAGGATGCCCAAGGAACTGTTTATTTGTTCCAACGGCTCTGCGTCCTCAGGTTATTCACTGGGCTCATACCTCGCGCCTTACCTGCCATCCCGGTGTCAGGAGAACCGTGTGGGTTATATCCCAGCGATTCTGGTGGCCGTCCATGGTTCGTCAGGTGCGGGAATATGTGGAGGCCTGTACTGTATGCGCCAGAAATAAGATGTCATCGGGAGCACGAATGGGGCTGCTTCAACCACTTCCGGTACCAACACG
>WARS01003139.1:0-11385 GCA_008933995.1 Datnioides undecimradiatus
GAGGCTCACACGCACTCTGCAAACAGACACACACACACACACACACATAGCTCTTGTATTAACACATTTGGGAGGATTGCGGACTGATGTGTGTCCTTTATAGTGCAGGTGTGATACCTGGTCCTCATTAAACTACAGGTGTCACACACCTTGGCAGGACGTTACAGGGCGGAGCCTCCAGGCTTGACCAAAACACAAAGACACAACATAGTCATGCTGCATCTGACTCACACACACACATGCGTGCGCACACACAGACACACACACACACACACATACATACATACATGTGTGCACAAGCACACACACTCACACATGCATACACACACACGCACATACATATGCACTCACATGCACGCACGCAGGTGTGTGCAGAGATGGAGGCGTGTTTGATGTTGATGAGGGACGACCGAGCATTGATCCGCACAGAGAGAGAGAGAGAGAGAGCGCGGGCGGGCAAGTGTGACAGCGCCGTCAGGATCAGTCGTGGCTGCGTCGTCATGCTCGGCGGTTGGCGGGCAGTCGGCGGGCGTCTGCATCTTTTTCTACCTTGTCTAACTCTTCTGCTCCCAGCAGGACTGACAGGAAGGAAGTGAAGAAGGAAGAAAGCAGGGCCCAGGATGACGAGCGCAGCCCCGGGCAGGAAGCCGTACCGCAAGGCTCCGCCGCAGCACCGCGAGATACGCCACGCCCTGCCTGTTGCTCCGCCCCCGCCAGCGTCGCACCACGACATCAATCAGGTAAACCAACACGCCTTGAACTCACCCCCACACCCACTGCAGCGCCTCACACACCCCACCTCGCCGCTCATGCTCTCTGACAGCGAGCTGGACGTGTCGAGTCTGTCCAGCCTGGAACTCTGTGTCCCATCGCCGCTGCCACTCTTCAGCAGCCACACCCACCAACCCAACCGGACCAGGACCACAGCAGTGGGTGTCACCACGAGTCCTCGCCAGGCACCAAGTCACTGTGTTAGCAGTGAGGGTTTCCCAGCTCATCGAAGCCCTGCGGCAGCCAGGAAATGCTCACCCGGCCAGAGCCCCCGAGAGCGGCACAACCGGAGCCCCCGGACACCGACCGCCGTTCCACCAAAGAGCATCCTGAAGCAGCCGACCTCGCTGGGTGTGGAGCACGCCTATGACATCATCAGGAAGTCAAAGTCAGTGGAGCTGCTGGATGACAGCAGGGAGCGGACCAGCTCCGCCCATCGTCCACCCACCCGCTCTCTGGACCGGGCAGAGCAGCGAGCGCCCTCGCGGCGGTCCTCAGACCCGCCCTCCCCCTACAGGGCCAACTGGAACTGGAGGATGCAGGTTCTGGAGGAGAAGGTCCGCTTCTCCAACTTTCTGGACGAGATCACATGTCGTGTCATGAGCCCCGCCCACCTCAAGCTGCTTGGTAAGATGCCCTCTGTAGAGCAAGGTAGCCCCTCCTCCCAGCGGTGCCGTCGCCCCGCCCACAGGAAGCAGTGTGCTGAGGGCTCGTCTGCAGACCGGACTCGGCGCTGGGACGACTGGGTGGCAGCGGTGCAGCGGCCCGGCAGCTGGTACCAGCCCCTGCAGGAGGAAGGGGTGAGGCAGGAGACCCCTCTTCTGAAGGTGGACATCACAAAGGGGGCGGGGCCTAAAGAGGAAGTGTTGGGTGTGAATAGAGGAGTAAAGATGGAGGCGCAGGAGCCAAACGAGCCTCAGAGACACAAACACAGACTTCCTGTTTCTAATCAGGCTCCTCTGTCCCGTGCCAAGGTAGGTCAGCGGGGGGACGACCCTGCTCCTGCTGCTGCTGCTCCTGCACCTGCTCCTCCTGCTTCCTCCTGCCTCCTCCTGTCTGCTGCTCCTCCTCCTTAATTACCAAAGGATTGAACAGATAATTTGCTTGTTGTTGTCAGGTGTGTTCTAATTGGACGGTTTGATTAAGTCAGATCGAACTGATCTCAGCTCAGTCTGACATGACAGCAGAGAGAAGCCGTCAGATGGCGGCTGCTGACTGAAATACCCAGCATGCATCACTGCAAAGGTCAGGAGCCGCCATCTGACATGACAGCAGAGAGAAGCCGTCAGATGGCGGCTGCTGACTGAAATACCCAGCATGCATCACTGCAAAGGTCAGGTGCTGATTCGGGGTTTCAGCTCCTTCGCTCCTCTTACTGATAATCAATAATGACTCTCGAGGAAACTGTCCAGATGATCAGAACCTGCCGAGAGCACACGCAACAATCTGATTGGCCCTTTAGCTGCTCCAATCACAGCAGCCTTCATTGATTTCACCTCATCGATCAGCTGACAGGATCCATCATGTAAAACCCTGTTGCATGCTGGGAGAGGACGTGTTTCCATACATCAACAGCGATCAATCCGGAAACATCCCTGTGATGTCGCCTCATTGACCTGACATCACAGTCACATGTTGGTCATGTGATCAGTCACGCAGAGCAGCTGTTGGTTTGATCGAGTCACTTCCTTCATCACGTTGCCTCCTCCTCTTGCCTCCTCCTGTCCCCTCCTGCCTCCTCCTGTCTCCTCTTCCAGCTTCTCCTGCCTCCTCCTGTCTCCTCTTCCAGCTTCTCCTGCCTCCTTCTGCCTCCTCCTGTCTCCTCCTCCTGCTTCTCCTGCCTCCTCCTCCTGCTTCTCCTGCCTCCTCCTGCCGCCTCCTGTCTCCTCTTCCTGTCTCCTCCTTCTTCCTCCTGTCTCCTCCACCTAACTCCTCCTGCCTCCTCCTTTCTCCTCCTCCCGCTTCTTCTGCCTCCTCCTCCTGTTTCTCCTGCCTCCTCCTGCCGCCTCCTGTCTCCTCCTCCTGCATCCTCCTCCTCCTGCCTCCTCCTGCTTCCTTCTGCCTCCTCCTGCCTCCTACTGTCCAGCTCTAACCCTGATTATTTTGTGTTTGCTGTGTTTCAGGAGACATTGTCGGACTCCGACAGGATCAGGTGAGACTCTGATCCTAACAAAGGTTTAATCAGCAGACGCTCGTAGCTGTCGTCTGTTTGGTGAAATACTCAGACTGTACTTGAGTAGATGTACGTACTTACTTTCTGTCTCTGTCTGATGTGACCTCTGACCCCTCCCTCTTACCCAGAATCCTCCAGCAGCAGAATGACGACCTACAGCGCCGCCTCTCCCTCTCCACCCACAAGATGGAGGCCATGGAGGCGGAGTTCGACGGCAGCCGTCACTACATGGAGGCGGAGCTCAGCCGGACCAGAGATGACCTGGACAAGATGAGGGACAAGTTCCGCAGGTGAGTGTGCCGATGATCCTGGTCAGACGCTGATGATCTGGATCAGACTGTGAGGAGCTGTATCTTGTCCATCTGTTTGTGAGGAATATGGTGTAGCAATGGGTTCAGTTGGCTGTCACAGATTAACCACACCAGGTATGATTAGTCTTACAATTGTCTTTTATTGTTCACCACACTGTTGCGTATCCGAACCTCCTTCCCCATGAACCAGCCGTCCAGTACAGGTCCAGTCAATTCCCCCCCCCCTTCCCCGGGAGAGTGTTTTATCCTCCAGCCCCGGCCGCTACTGCATGACAGAGAATGTAATTAGTGTGATGTAAAACATCTGCCCGGTGCTGCATCCACAAGCCACTCCCCGTCCCTCTCCCGCAACAGTGGCAAGGAAAAACTTCCTTTTAACAGGCAGAAACCTTGGACAGATCCTGGCTCTAGGTGGACGGCCATCTGTCTTGACCGGTTGGGGGGGGGGAGAACAATATAGAATAATGACAGCAAATGACAGCAATAGGCAGCAGAGGACACGGGGCAGGTCGGTGGAGCCACAGGTCAGATGTTCAGCTCTGGAGCCACAGGTATCTGTAGAGAGGTACAGAGAGAGAGACCAGAGAGAAACAAGCACAGCACTAGGGGAGAGAGGACACAGAGTTAATGGAGTTTAAGGAGAGAGAGGGAAGAGGAGGAGTGTGGAGACGATCATGGGATGTCCCCCAGCAGCCTCGGCCTATAGCAGCATAACTAGGGGATGGCATGGATGGTGTAGTTCAGATGGTAACTAGAGCTAGCTGTAAGCTTTGTCGAACAAGAAGGTTTTAAGTTTTACTTTAAAAGTAGAGAGGGTGTCTGCCTCTCGGACCCAGACTGGCAGCTGGTTCCACAAGAGAGGAGCCTGATAGCTAAAGGCTCGGCCTCCCATTCTACTTTTGGAGATTCTGGGAACCACAAGCAAACCTGCACTCTGGGAGCGAAGTGATCTGTTGGGTTGATAGGGACTTAGCATCTCATTGAGGTACAATGGAGCTTGGCCATTAAGGGCCTTGTAGGTAAGAAGAAGGACTTTAAAATCTATTCTGGACTTTACAGGGAGCCAATGAAGAGAGGCTAAGACCGGAGAAATATGATCTCTCTTGCTAATTCCCACCAGAACCCTCGCAGCAGCATTTTGGATGAGCTGGAGGCCTCGCAGTGAGCTAGTCGGACAACCTGACAACAAGGAATTACAATAGTCCAGCCTTGAGGTAACAAATGCGTGGACTAGCTTTTCGGCATCATTTTTGGACAGGATACTCCTAATCTTAGCTATGTTGCGCAAGTGAAAGAAGGCAGTCCTAGTGACCTGCCTAATATGGGACTAATAGGACATATCCTGGTCAAATATGACTCCCAGGTTCCTCAAGGTAGAACTGGAGGCCAGGGTAACACCATCCAAAGTGACTGCGAGGTCAGATAACCTGTCTCTGAGGTGTTTAGGCCCAAACAAAATCACCTCAGTTTTGTCTGTATTTAGAAGCAGAAAATTATAAGTCATCCAGGCCTTAATGTCTGTCAGACATGTCTGAAGTCTGACTAATTGATCTGTTTCTTCTGGCTTCATAGATAAATATAGCTGTGTATCGTCCGCGTAGCAGTGGAAATTTATGTTGTGCTTCCTAATAATATTGCCTAGGGGGAGCATGTAAAGGGAGAACAACAATGGTCCAAGCACAGAACCCTGTGGAACTCCATGATTAACCATTGTGTGCATGGACGAGTCGTTATTATTATTATTATTATTAACATGGACAAACTGGAATCTGTCAGATAGATAAGATTTAAACCAGCTTAGTGCTGTTCCTTTAATGCCAATGACATGTTCTAGTCTCTGTAGTAGGATACTGTGATCGATGGTGTCAAATGCAGCACTGAGGTCTAGCAGGACAAGTAAAGAGACGAGGCCATTGTCAGAAGCTATTAGGAGGTCGTTGCTAACCTTAACCAATGCTGTTTCTGTGCTGTGGTTTATTCTAAATCCTGACTGAAATGCTTCAAATAAACTGCTCCTCTGCAGGTGATCACAGAACTGATCAGCCACGGCCTTTTCAAAGATTTTAGAAATAAAGGGGAGGTTGGATATTGGTCTGTAGTGCGCTAAAACACCAGGATGAGATCCACAGGAAGTGACATCACGTCAGCACGAGTTTGAGTTTGGACATTCGGCTGGTGAATCTACACTGTCACCAACAGTCAGGCTGCAGGTTGTTTCCTCTGTAACCATGGAAACAGACGACTGTCAGTGGGTCACTGTGAATAACAGCGCTGTTGTTGATTGGCTGTCTCAGCTGATGATGTCAGCAGATGTCAGTTTGTTTTGGCAGCAGACTGTCAGTGTGTCTCTGGAGAGCTGAGCTGCACTCACACACACACACACACACACACACACACTCTCACAAATGCACGCACCCTCTTGGATCCATATGTGATGAATGGGATCTCAGATATAATGATGGCGTCGCTCCTGTGTGGTGATGAGAACCTGCAGGCTGTGAAACAGGAAGTTGTGCTTTCTGTGTCTCAGGCCCTCAGTCTGCTGCGCCGTCAGTTTAATTCAATTCAATTCAATTTTATTTATATAGCACCAATTCACAACAAAAGTCATCCCAGGGCACTTTACAAACAGAGCGGGTCTAGACCACACTCATTACTATTAATTACACCCAACAGTTCCACCATGAGCAATCACTTGGCAACAGTGGCAAGGAAAAATTTCCTTTTAACAGGCAGAAACCTTGGGCAGATCCTGGATCAGGGTGGACAGACATCTGCCCTGACCGGTTGGGGGGGGAGAGAGAGAGAGAGAGAGACTGGAGGGAGGAGGGGGAGAGAGAGAGAGAGAGAGAGAGACAAGAGGGGGAGAGAGAGAAAATACATCTTGTCGAAGACAGACAGAGATACGGGAGTACATAACTGTAGACAACAACTGGCAGAATGGTAGAACAACAGAGTCCTAACTATGGGAACTATTTGCAGTACAGTGTAGAATAATGACAACAAATGGCAGCAGAGGACACGGGGCAGGTCGGTGGAGCCACAGATCAGATGTTCAGCTCTGGAGCCACAGGTATCTGTAGAGACGTACAGAGAGAGAGACCAGAGAGAAACAAGCACAGCACTAGGGGAGAGAGGACACAGAGTTAATGGTTAATCTGTGATGGTTAAAATGAGTTTGAGGAGAGAGAGGGAAGAGGAGGAGTGTGGAGATGATCATGGGACGTCCCCCAGCAGCCTCGGCCTATAGCAGCATAACTAAGGGATGGCAATGAGGGGTAGTTTAGTTTGGGTGTAGTTGGCATGGTAACTAGAGCTAGCTGTAAGCTTTGTCAAACAAGAAGGTTTTAAGTTTTACTTTAAAAGTAGAGAGGGTGTCTGCCTCTCAGACCCAGACTGGCAGCTGGTTCCACAGGAGAGGAGCCTGAGAGCTAAAGGCTATCTCCCTCCCATTCTACTTTTGGAGATTCTGGGAACCACAAGCAAACCTGCACTCTGGGAGCGAAGTGATCTGTTGGGGTAATAGGGACTTAGCATCTCATTGAAGTACAATGGAGCTTGGCCATTAAGGGCCTTGTAGGTAAGAAGAAGGACTTTAAAATCTATTCTGGACTTTACAGGGAGCCAATGAAGAGAAGCTAAAACTGGAGAAATATGATCTCTCTTGCTAATTCCCATCAGAACCCTTGTAGCAGCATTTTGGATGAGCTGGAGGCCTCCTTTATTAGTTTAAAGAAACATTACGCTGCATCTGGGCCTCCTTCAGTCTGGGCCAGGACATCTTGCCTCTGAGCTCAACCACAGACGGATAACAGCTGACAACACATCACACACGTCGTCTTGATGTCTCTGAGCGTTTGCTGTCACAGCTGAGTCCGTCTGACATCAGAGAAGAGGGTGTGTGTGTGTGTGTGTGTGTGTGTGTAAGCATAATGTGTTGTGTTGTTGAAACACTAAAGTTTAATTTTTCTGTGACACAGTTTGTCACGTTTATTTCTCTCTGCTCTGATGATCAGTCTGTAAATGAGGGAGCAAGTCACTGCTCAACGAGGCTGAAGATTCAACAGGATAACAAGGGGAGGAGGGTGAGAGAGGGGACAGAGGGCACAGATCAGCTCTGAGACTCTGTTCCGGTGCTGCTGCAGTTGACTTACTGAAACACACACACACACACAGGCCATATGTCTGACATCTGAGGGCAAGTGAGCATGCTCAGTAACTCTCTCTCTCTCTCTCTCTCTCTCTCTCTGTGCAGACTCCAGAACAGCTACACAGCGTCTCAGAGAGCCAATCAGGATCTGGAGGAGAAGCTTCACGCTCTGGTAACCTTACACTTCCTTACACCTGACTGTCACATGACCGTCAAATGACCTTTCCTGACTCACCTGTTCACAGAACGTTTTGTCTGAGTTATGAGTCAAAGGGTTAAAGTTATGAATAATTTCCTGCATCATGTACAACACTTTGTATTACAAATTATATTAGAATTATTATTATAATAATAACATTATTATTATTATTATTATTATTATTATTATTATTATTATTAACAATAACATTATTATTATTGTTACTATTATTATTATTATATAGTTGCATGTGTGAGAGTGTGTGTGTGAGTGTGGCTCATTGATCACCCTCAGTGATTGATGACTAAATGAAAACTGAGGCAGTGTATTGATTAGCTGTGGGGAAGTGCAGTTGATGGACAGCGGGATGGTTGCTATGGGCGACAGAGCAGGAGGTCAGAGGTCACCGAGAGCCTGTTTAGAACAGAAGTAAGCCGATGTGACCTGGATACCAGGGTTACTGTCAGGCTCATCGTGTGATGTGTACAAAGCTCCTTGGTTCTGGTGTTGTTTAATGTTTATGAAGCCGACTGGCTCAAATATTCACGAACTTCCTGTTTGTATGACAGCGTTCTTCATCTCTCTCTTCCTTTCTCTCCTCTCACGCTGCTCTGTGACGGACTGATTCATCTTCATCATCATCACCTTCATCATCGTCAGGCTGCCGTCAGTCAGACATGGGTTCATGCAGTTGCGTTTCATTCACATTCCTCCTCCTCTTCACCCTGTCCTCCTTCCTCCTTAGTCGTCTTCTTCTCTGGTGTCTGTTGAAGCTGTTTGAGCACCAAGTCAATCCAAACAATCACGTGAACATTGGTTTAACTTCTGCTGGAGGACAAACTGCTCCATCAGTTGTTTCAGTTTAAATCCCAGAGGTTTCTCTCGAGAATAGAACACTGTGATAAAAGAGACTTTAAATATCTGAAACACATCAGACGACAGAGCATCTGGACTTGGCGTGAAAACCTCATCCTCTCATCCTGATTGTAGATTCTTCTTCTTTTGTGCTTGTAGATGAGTCAAAGGTCGCTGCTCTCTGACGAAGCTCTGTCGCCGAGCTAAGCTACGCTAACATCTGCTAAACTGGATGTGAATTAGCTGTTAGCTCGCTCACATTATTCAGCTCAGAAGCTAAAGGTTTGTTTTTGTTGGGGGGGGGCAGCAGATCGCAGTTTAAGATTAAACTAATAAAAACAATAACAATAATAATAACATCAACAATAACGATAACAATAATAGCAGAGGTAGCTCCTAATCTGTTGGGGAGCAGCGACCAGTCATGACAGGAAGTCCACGCTAATGTTAACGTTTACTTAATGCTAGCTATGTTAGCTTAGCTAGCTGCTAGTGTTTTCCTGCACTCTGTGATGAACTTGATGAAACATTTCAGCTTTCAGCTTCAACGCTTCGATCAAGATCTTATTGATCTTATTGATCTGCTCGCAGCAGCCGCATCCCATAATGCATCTGTACAGTGCTGCTAGCTAACGCAGCATTCAAATGATCTGGGAAAATTCAAAGACAGGCTCTCAGGATAAAGTCCGGCACGCGTTGACTCCTGGTCAACTTGTTTCACACTAATCACTGAAAGTCAGGAGGTTCAGGAACAACGTAGCTCGACAGGAAGCTGATTCTCAGCAAAGGTTTCTAACCTGCATTTCAAAGGTTATTCCCACATGATCTGAATGAAGGCCCACCTCCTCTCGCCTCAGGCTCCTGATTGGCCATCTCACCTGTGATTGACAGTTGATAATCTAACGTGATACTCCTGCCCCTCCCACAGCTACGGAAGGTGGAGAGGGACAAAAAGACGATGGACCAGGAAATTGTGGAGCTCACTAACAAGCTTCTGGACGCCAAGAACACGATTGACCGTCTGGAGGAGCTCAATGTGAGTCCAACACTGCGGTGCACATATGTGACCTCATCTCAGCTGCTACAGCATCTGCATCACACATGACTCCTGTTAGCCGACATACCTCAGGCCTTCAGGCTATGTGTCACACGTTACATGGCTGTGGATTCTTGATTCTGATTGGCAGTCAACAATGTAAACAGGAAGTGACTGTAGCATCACAAGCTAGCAGAGCATCCAAGCATAAGTCTGTGCAGGCACAAAGGAGCTCAGTGCTCAGTCTGAGAGTGAAAGTGATGCTAAGCTACCTAGAGCTAACTGACATTAGCATAATACCATTATTATTAATCATTATTTAACAGAAGGCATAAAGTTTCAAGTTAGCATGCTAACGTTAGCTTTGTCAGTTGGATCACAACAGCTGCAGTCAATGACTTAAATATTCAGGAACTGCTAGTTGGTGTTTTAATCTAGTGACGATCAAACTAAACTAGCATGGCATCAGATTGAGTTAGCACCAGGCTGAGTTAGCTACTGTCTCAGTTAGCACCAGGTTGAGTTAGCATGAGGTTCACCTAGCACCAGGCTGAGTTAGCTACAGTCTCGGAAAGTACAAGTTAGCAGATGATCAGATAGCATGTGGCTGACTGTGAGCTGATGAACACTGATGTGTTGGGTTGGTTTATTGATCTGGTCTGTGAATCGGTCATGTGATAACCTGGAAGCATTGATCAGTAGACAGCTGCAGCATCACGTTGCTCAGTAAGTCTCTCTCATCTTAGTCCGCCTGTGTTGGCGTTTGCCTCGCGTCTCCACGTGAAGACTGTGATCACGTGAAAAACACCCAGCCGTCCAGTGTGTCGGCTCGACTAGATGCTGCAGGCCACATTGATCACCTTCAGATTGATCAGATATCAGTGTGATTGACTGATTGATCTGGACTCGTCAATGCACATACTCATCCTGCCCTCTGATCGGCCAACAACCTCTCTGCAGGTGGATTTTGTCTGACCATCAAATGATCTGATTGGCTCCCTGATATCTGTGTTGCTGTGATTGATCGCGTGTATTGATCTCTGTCTCAGGAGCGTTACAGGCAGGACTGTAATTTGGCCGTGCAGCTGCTCAAATGCAACAAGTCGCATTTCAGGAACCACAAGTTCGCTGATGTAAGTAACTGTGTGTGTGTGTGTGTCCGACTCTGTCTGTGTCTGACTCTGTATGTGTGTGTCCCTGACTCTGTGTGTGTGTATGTGTCCCTGACTCTGTGTGTCTGACTCTGTCTGTGTGTGTCCCTGACTCTGTGTGTGTCTCTGACTCTGTGTGTGTGTGTCTGACTCTGTGTGTGTGTGTGTCTCTGACTCTGTGTGTGTGTGTGTCTCTGACCCTGTGTATGTGTCCCTGACTCTGTCTGTGTGTGTCCCTGACTCTGTCTGTGTGTGTCCCTGACTCTGTCTGTGTGTGTCCCTGACTCTGTGTGTGTGTCTCTGACTCTGTGTGTGTGTGTGTGTCCCTGACTCTGTGTGTGTGTATGTGTCCCTGACTCTGTGTGTGTGTATGTGTCCCTGACTCTGTATGTGTGTCTCTGACTCTGTGTGTGTGTGTGTGTGTCTGTCTCTGACTCTGTGTGTGTCCCTGACTGTGTGTGTCTCTGACTCTGTGTATGTGTGTGTCTCTGACTCTGTGTGTCCCTGACTCTGTGTGTGTGTCTCTGAATCTGTGTGTGTCTCTGACTCTGTGTGTGTCACTGACTGTGTGTGTGGGTGTGTCCCTGACTCTGTGTGTGTGTCTCTCTGAGTCTGTGTGTTTCTGACTGTGTGTGTGTGTCTGTGTCCCTGGCTCTGTGTGTGTCTCTGACTCTGTGTGTGTGTCTCTGACTCTGTGTGTGTGTGTGTGTGTGTCTCTGACTCTGTGTGTGTCTCTGAC
>WARS01003141.1:0-11393 GCA_008933995.1 Datnioides undecimradiatus
GAGGCTCACACGCACTCTGCAAACAGACACACACACACACACACACACATAGCTCTTGTATTAACACATTTGGGAGGATTGCGGACTGATGTGTGTCCTTTATAGTGCAGGTGTGATACCTGGTCCTCATTAAACTACAGGTGTCACACACCTTGGCAGGACGTTACAGGGCGGAGCCTCCAGGCTTGACCAAAACACAAAGACACAACATAGTCATGCTGCATCTGACTCACACACACACATGCGTGCGCACACACAGACACACACACACACACACACATACATACATACATGTGTGCACAAGCACACACACTCACACATGCATACACACACACGCACATACATATGCACTCACATGCACGCACGCAGGTGTGTGCAGAGATGGAGGCGTGTTTGATGTTGATGAGGGACGACCGAGCATTGATCCGCACAGAGAGAGAGAGAGAGAGAGCGCGGGCGGGCAAGTGTGACAGCGCCGTCAGGATCAGTCGTGGCTGCGTCGTCATGCTCGGCGGTTGGCGGGCAGTCGGCGGGCGTCTGCATCTTTTTCTACCTTGTCTAACTCTTCTGCTCCCAGCAGGACTGACAGGAAGGAAGTGAAGAAGGAAGAAAGCAGGGCCCAGGATGACGAGCGCAGCCCCGGGCAGGAAGCCGTACCGCAAGGCTCCGCCGCAGCACCGCGAGATACGCCACGCCCTGCCTGTTGCTCCGCCCCCGCCAGCGTCGCACCACGACATCAATCAGGTAAACCAACACGCCTTGAACTCACCCCCACACCCACTGCAGCGCCTCACACACCCCACCTCGCCGCTCATGCTCTCTGACAGCGAGCTGGACGTGTCGAGTCTGTCCAGCCTGGAACTCTGTGTCCCATCGCCGCTGCCACTCTTCAGCAGCCACACCCACCAACCCAACCGGACCAGGACCACAGCAGTGGGTGTCACCACGAGTCCTCGCCAGGCACCAAGTCACTGTGTTAGCAGTGAGGGTTTCCCAGCTCATCGAAGCCCTGCGGCAGCCAGGAAATGCTCACCCGGCCAGAGCCCCCGAGAGCGGCACAACCGGAGCCCCCGGACACCGACCGCCGTTCCACCAAAGAGCATCCTGAAGCAGCCGACCTCGCTGGGTGTGGAGCACGCCTATGACATCATCAGGAAGTCAAAGTCAGTGGAGCTGCTGGATGACAGCAGGGAGCGGACCAGCTCCGCCCATCGTCCACCCACCCGCTCTCTGGACCGGGCAGAGCAGCGAGCGCCCTCGCGGCGGTCCTCAGACCCGCCCTCCCCCTACAGGGCCAACTGGAACTGGAGGATGCAGGTTCTGGAGGAGAAGGTCCGCTTCTCCAACTTTCTGGACGAGATCACATGTCGTGTCATGAGCCCCGCCCACCTCAAGCTGCTTGGTAAGATGCCCTCTGTAGAGCAAGGTAGCCCCTCCTCCCAGCGGTGCCGTCGCCCCGCCCACAGGAAGCAGTGTGCTGAGGGCTCGTCTGCAGACCGGACTCGGCGCTGGGACGACTGGGTGGCAGCGGTGCAGCGGCCCGGCAGCTGGTACCAGCCCCTGCAGGAGGAAGGGGTGAGGCAGGAGACCCCTCTTCTGAAGGTGGACATCACAAAGGGGGCGGGGCCTAAAGAGGAAGTGTTGGGTGTGAATAGAGGAGTAAAGATGGAGGCGCAGGAGCCAAACGAGCCTCAGAGACACAAACACAGACTTCCTGTTTCTAATCAGGCTCCTCTGTCCCGTGCCAAGGTAGGTCAGCGGGGGGACGACCCTGCTCCTGCTGCTGCTGCTCCTGCACCTGCTCCTCCTGCTTCCTCCTGCCTCCTCCTGTCTGCTGCTCCTCCTCCTTAATTACCAAAGGATTGAACAGATAATTTGCTTGTTGTTGTCAGGTGTGTTCTAATTGGACGGTTTGATTAAGTCAGATCGAACTGATCTCAGCTCAGTCTGACATGACAGCAGAGAGAAGCCGTCAGATGGCGGCTGCTGACTGAAATACCCAGCATGCATCACTGCAAAGGTCAGGAGCCGCCATCTGACATGACAGCAGAGAGAAGCCGTCAGATGGCGGCTGCTGACTGAAATACCCAGCATGCATCACTGCAAAGGTCAGGTGCTGATTCGGGGTTTCAGCTCCTTCGCTCCTCTTACTGATAATCAATAATGACTCTCGAGGAAACTGTCCAGATGATCAGAACCTGCCGAGAGCACACGCAACAATCTGATTGGCCCTTTAGCTGCTCCAATCACAGCAGCCTTCATTGATTTCACCTCATCGATCAGCTGACAGGATCCATCATGTAAAACCCTGTTGCATGCTGGGAGAGGACGTGTTTCCATACATCAACAGCGATCAATCCGGAAACATCCCTGTGATGTCGCCTCATTGACCTGACATCACAGTCACATGTTGGTCATGTGATCAGTCACGCAGAGCAGCTGTTGGTTTGATCGAGTCACTTCCTTCATCACGTTGCCTCCTCCTCTTGCCTCCTCCTGTCCCCTCCTGCCTCCTCCTGTCTCCTCTTCCAGCTTCTCCTGCCTCCTCCTGTCTCCTCTTCCAGCTTCTCCTGCCTCCTTCTGCCTCCTCCTGTCTCCTCCTCCTGCTTCTCCTGCCTCCTCCTCCTGCTTCTCCTGCCTCCTCCTGCCGCCTCCTGTCTCCTCTTCCTGTCTCCTCCTTCTTCCTCCTGTCTCCTCCACCTAACTCCTCCTGCCTCCTCCTTTCTCCTCCTCCCGCTTCTTCTGCCTCCTCCTCCTGTTTCTCCTGCCTCCTCCTGCCGCCTCCTGTCTCCTCCTCCTGCATCCTCCTCCTCCTGCCTCCTCCTGCTTCCTTCTGCCTCCTCCTGCCTCCTACTGTCCAGCTCTAACCCTGATTATTTTGTGTTTGCTGTGTTTCAGGAGACATTGTCGGACTCCGACAGGATCAGGTGAGACTCTGATCCTAACAAAGGTTTAATCAGCAGACGCTCGTAGCTGTCGTCTGTTTGGTGAAATACTCAGACTGTACTTGAGTAGATGTACGTACTTACTTTCTGTCTCTGTCTGATGTGACCTCTGACCCCTCCCTCTTACCCAGAATCCTCCAGCAGCAGAATGACGACCTACAGCGCCGCCTCTCCCTCTCCACCCACAAGATGGAGGCCATGGAGGCGGAGTTCGACGGCAGCCGTCACTACATGGAGGCGGAGCTCAGCCGGACCAGAGATGACCTGGACAAGATGAGGGACAAGTTCCGCAGGTGAGTGTGCCGATGATCCTGGTCAGACGCTGATGATCTGGATCAGACTGTGAGGAGCTGTATCTTGTCCATCTGTTTGTGAGGAATATGGTGTAGCAATGGGTTCAGTTGGCTGTCACAGATTAACCACACCAGGTATGATTAGTCTTACAATTGTCTTTTATTGTTCACCACACTGTTGCGTATCCGAACCTCCTTCCCCATGAACCAGCCGTCCAGTACAGGTCCAGTCAATTCCCCCCCCCCTTCCCCGGGAGAGTGTTTTATCCTCCAGCCCCGGCCGCTACTGCATGACAGAGAATGTAATTAGTGTGATGTAAAACATCTGCCCGGTGCTGCATCCACAAGCCACTCCCCGTCCCTCTCCCGCAACAGTGGCAAGGAAAAACTTCCTTTTAACAGGCAGAAACCTTGGACAGATCCTGGCTCTAGGTGGACGGCCATCTGTCTTGACCGGTTGGGGGGGGGGAGAACAATATAGAATAATGACAGCAAATGACAGCAATAGGCAGCAGAGGACACGGGGCAGGTCGGTGGAGCCACAGGTCAGATGTTCAGCTCTGGAGCCACAGGTATCTGTAGAGAGGTACAGAGAGAGAGACCAGAGAGAAACAAGCACAGCACTAGGGGAGAGAGGACACAGAGTTAATGGAGTTTAAGGAGAGAGAGGGAAGAGGAGGAGTGTGGAGACGATCATGGGATGTCCCCCAGCAGCCTCGGCCTATAGCAGCATAACTAGGGGATGGCATGGATGGTGTAGTTCAGATGGTAACTAGAGCTAGCTGTAAGCTTTGTCGAACAAGAAGGTTTTAAGTTTTACTTTAAAAGTAGAGAGGGTGTCTGCCTCTCGGACCCAGACTGGCAGCTGGTTCCACAAGAGAGGAGCCTGATAGCTAAAGGCTCGGCCTCCCATTCTACTTTTGGAGATTCTGGGAACCACAAGCAAACCTGCACTCTGGGAGCGAAGTGATCTGTTGGGTTGATAGGGACTTAGCATCTCATTGAGGTACAATGGAGCTTGGCCATTAAGGGCCTTGTAGGTAAGAAGAAGGACTTTAAAATCTATTCTGGACTTTACAGGGAGCCAATGAAGAGAGGCTAAGACCGGAGAAATATGATCTCTCTTGCTAATTCCCACCAGAACCCTCGCAGCAGCATTTTGGATGAGCTGGAGGCCTCGCAGTGAGCTAGTCGGACAACCTGACAACAAGGAATTACAATAGTCCAGCCTTGAGGTAACAAATGCGTGGACTAGCTTTTCGGCATCATTTTTGGACAGGATACTCCTAATCTTAGCTATGTTGCGCAAGTGAAAGAAGGCAGTCCTAGTGACCTGCCTAATATGGGACTAATAGGACATATCCTGGTCAAATATGACTCCCAGGTTCCTCAAGGTAGAACTGGAGGCCAGGGTAACACCATCCAAAGTGACTGCGAGGTCAGATAACCTGTCTCTGAGGTGTTTAGGCCCAAACAAAATCACCTCAGTTTTGTCTGTATTTAGAAGCAGAAAATTATAAGTCATCCAGGCCTTAATGTCTGTCAGACATGTCTGAAGTCTGACTAATTGATCTGTTTCTTCTGGCTTCATAGATAAATATAGCTGTGTATCGTCCGCGTAGCAGTGGAAATTTATGTTGTGCTTCCTAATAATATTGCCTAGGGGGAGCATGTAAAGGGAGAACAACAATGGTCCAAGCACAGAACCCTGTGGAACTCCATGATTAACCATTGTGTGCATGGACGAGTCGTTATTATTATTATTATTATTAACATGGACAAACTGGAATCTGTCAGATAGATAAGATTTAAACCAGCTTAGTGCTGTTCCTTTAATGCCAATGACATGTTCTAGTCTCTGTAGTAGGATACTGTGATCGATGGTGTCAAATGCAGCACTGAGGTCTAGCAGGACAAGTAAAGAGACGAGGCCATTGTCAGAAGCTATTAGGAGGTCGTTGCTAACCTTAACCAATGCTGTTTCTGTGCTGTGGTTTATTCTAAATCCTGACTGAAATGCTTCAAATAAACTGCTCCTCTGCAGGTGATCACAGAACTGATCAGCCACGGCCTTTTCAAAGATTTTAGAAATAAAGGGGAGGTTGGATATTGGTCTGTAGTGCGCTAAAACACCAGGATGAGATCCACAGGAAGTGACATCACGTCAGCACGAGTTTGAGTTTGGACATTCGGCTGGTGAATCTACACTGTCACCAACAGTCAGGCTGCAGGTTGTTTCCTCTGTAACCATGGAAACAGACGACTGTCAGTGGGTCACTGTGAATAACAGCGCTGTTGTTGATTGGCTGTCTCAGCTGATGATGTCAGCAGATGTCAGTTTGTTTTGGCAGCAGACTGTCAGTGTGTCTCTGGAGAGCTGAGCTGCACTCACACACACACACACACACACACACACACTCTCACAAATGCACGCACCCTCTTGGATCCATATGTGATGAATGGGATCTCAGATATAATGATGGCGTCGCTCCTGTGTGGTGATGAGAACCTGCAGGCTGTGAAACAGGAAGTTGTGCTTTCTGTGTCTCAGGCCCTCAGTCTGCTGCGCCGTCAGTTTAATTCAATTCAATTCAATTTTATTTATATAGCACCAATTCACAACAAAAGTCATCCCAGGGCACTTTACAAACAGAGCGGGTCTAGACCACACTCATTACTATTAATTACACCCAACAGTTCCACCATGAGCAATCACTTGGCAACAGTGGCAAGGAAAAATTTCCTTTTAACAGGCAGAAACCTTGGGCAGATCCTGGATCAGGGTGGACAGACATCTGCCCTGACCGGTTGGGGGGGGAGAGAGAGAGAGAGAGAGACTGGAGGGAGGAGGGGGAGAGAGAGAGAGAGAGAGAGAGACAAGAGGGGGAGAGAGAGAAAATACATCTTGTCGAAGACAGACAGAGATACGGGAGTACATAACTGTAGACAACAACTGGCAGAATGGTAGAACAACAGAGTCCTAACTATGGGAACTATTTGCAGTACAGTGTAGAATAATGACAACAAATGGCAGCAGAGGACACGGGGCAGGTCGGTGGAGCCACAGATCAGATGTTCAGCTCTGGAGCCACAGGTATCTGTAGAGACGTACAGAGAGAGAGACCAGAGAGAAACAAGCACAGCACTAGGGGAGAGAGGACACAGAGTTAATGGTTAATCTGTGATGGTTAAAATGAGTTTGAGGAGAGAGAGGGAAGAGGAGGAGTGTGGAGATGATCATGGGACGTCCCCCAGCAGCCTCGGCCTATAGCAGCATAACTAAGGGATGGCAATGAGGGGTAGTTTAGTTTGGGTGTAGTTGGCATGGTAACTAGAGCTAGCTGTAAGCTTTGTCAAACAAGAAGGTTTTAAGTTTTACTTTAAAAGTAGAGAGGGTGTCTGCCTCTCAGACCCAGACTGGCAGCTGGTTCCACAGGAGAGGAGCCTGAGAGCTAAAGGCTATCTCCCTCCCATTCTACTTTTGGAGATTCTGGGAACCACAAGCAAACCTGCACTCTGGGAGCGAAGTGATCTGTTGGGGTAATAGGGACTTAGCATCTCATTGAAGTACAATGGAGCTTGGCCATTAAGGGCCTTGTAGGTAAGAAGAAGGACTTTAAAATCTATTCTGGACTTTACAGGGAGCCAATGAAGAGAAGCTAAAACTGGAGAAATATGATCTCTCTTGCTAATTCCCATCAGAACCCTTGTAGCAGCATTTTGGATGAGCTGGAGGCCTCCTTTATTAGTTTAAAGAAACATTACGCTGCATCTGGGCCTCCTTCAGTCTGGGCCAGGACATCTTGCCTCTGAGCTCAACCACAGACGGATAACAGCTGACAACACATCACACACGTCGTCTTGATGTCTCTGAGCGTTTGCTGTCACAGCTGAGTCCGTCTGACATCAGAGAAGAGGGTGTGTGTGTGTGTGTGTGTGTGTGTGTAAGCATAATGTGTTGTGTTGTTGAAACACTAAAGTTTAATTTTTCTGTGACACAGTTTGTCACGTTTATTTCTCTCTGCTCTGATGATCAGTCTGTAAATGAGGGAGCAAGTCACTGCTCAACGAGGCTGAAGATTCAACAGGATAACAAGGGGAGGAGGGTGAGAGAGGGGACAGAGGGCACAGATCAGCTCTGAGACTCTGTTCCGGTGCTGCTGCAGTTGACTTACTGAAACACACACACACACACAGGCCATATGTCTGACATCTGAGGGCAAGTGAGCATGCTCAGTAACTCTCTCTCTCTCTCTCTCTCTCTCTCTCTGTGCAGACTCCAGAACAGCTACACAGCGTCTCAGAGAGCCAATCAGGATCTGGAGGAGAAGCTTCACGCTCTGGTAACCTTACACTTCCTTACACCTGACTGTCACATGACCGTCAAATGACCTTTCCTGACTCACCTGTTCACAGAACGTTTTGTCTGAGTTATGAGTCAAAGGGTTAAAGTTATGAATAATTTCCTGCATCATGTACAACACTTTGTATTACAAATTATATTAGAATTATTATTATAATAATAACATTATTATTATTATTATTATTATTATTATTATTATTATTATTAACAATAACATTATTATTATTGTTACTATTATTATTATTATATAGTTGCATGTGTGAGAGTGTGTGTGTGAGTGTGGCTCATTGATCACCCTCAGTGATTGATGACTAAATGAAAACTGAGGCAGTGTATTGATTAGCTGTGGGGAAGTGCAGTTGATGGACAGCGGGATGGTTGCTATGGGCGACAGAGCAGGAGGTCAGAGGTCACCGAGAGCCTGTTTAGAACAGAAGTAAGCCGATGTGACCTGGATACCAGGGTTACTGTCAGGCTCATCGTGTGATGTGTACAAAGCTCCTTGGTTCTGGTGTTGTTTAATGTTTATGAAGCCGACTGGCTCAAATATTCACGAACTTCCTGTTTGTATGACAGCGTTCTTCATCTCTCTCTTCCTTTCTCTCCTCTCACGCTGCTCTGTGACGGACTGATTCATCTTCATCATCATCACCTTCATCATCGTCAGGCTGCCGTCAGTCAGACATGGGTTCATGCAGTTGCGTTTCATTCACATTCCTCCTCCTCTTCACCCTGTCCTCCTTCCTCCTTAGTCGTCTTCTTCTCTGGTGTCTGTTGAAGCTGTTTGAGCACCAAGTCAATCCAAACAATCACGTGAACATTGGTTTAACTTCTGCTGGAGGACAAACTGCTCCATCAGTTGTTTCAGTTTAAATCCCAGAGGTTTCTCTCGAGAATAGAACACTGTGATAAAAGAGACTTTAAATATCTGAAACACATCAGACGACAGAGCATCTGGACTTGGCGTGAAAACCTCATCCTCTCATCCTGATTGTAGATTCTTCTTCTTTTGTGCTTGTAGATGAGTCAAAGGTCGCTGCTCTCTGACGAAGCTCTGTCGCCGAGCTAAGCTACGCTAACATCTGCTAAACTGGATGTGAATTAGCTGTTAGCTCGCTCACATTATTCAGCTCAGAAGCTAAAGGTTTGTTTTTGTTGGGGGGGGGCAGCAGATCGCAGTTTAAGATTAAACTAATAAAAACAATAACAATAATAATAACATCAACAATAACGATAACAATAATAGCAGAGGTAGCTCCTAATCTGTTGGGGAGCAGCGACCAGTCATGACAGGAAGTCCACGCTAATGTTAACGTTTACTTAATGCTAGCTATGTTAGCTTAGCTAGCTGCTAGTGTTTTCCTGCACTCTGTGATGAACTTGATGAAACATTTCAGCTTTCAGCTTCAACGCTTCGATCAAGATCTTATTGATCTTATTGATCTGCTCGCAGCAGCCGCATCCCATAATGCATCTGTACAGTGCTGCTAGCTAACGCAGCATTCAAATGATCTGGGAAAATTCAAAGACAGGCTCTCAGGA
The DNA here is from genome assembly GCA_008933995.1 of Datnioides undecimradiatus. Lineage (NCBI taxonomy): Eukaryota > Metazoa > Chordata > Actinopteri > Lobotiformes > Datnioididae > Datnioides > Datnioides undecimradiatus. The sequence continues at coordinate 9,144 of WARS01003141.1, forward strand.
TAAAGTCCGGCACGCGTTGACTCCTGGTCAACTTGTTTCACACTAATCACTGAAAGTCAGGAGGTTCAGGAACAACGTAGCTCGACAGGAAGCTGATTCTCAGCAAAGGTTTCTAACCTGCATTTCAAAGGTTATTCCCACATGATCTGAATGAAGGCCCACCTCCTCTCGCCTCAGGCTCCTGATTGGCCATCTCACCTGTGATTGACAGTTGATAATCTAACGTGATGCTCCTGCCCCTCCCACAGCTACGGAAGGTGGAGAGGGACAAAAAGACGATGGACCAGGAAATTGTGGAGCTCACTAACAAGCTTCTGGACGCCAAGAACACGATTGACCGTCTGGAGGAGCTCAATGTGAGTCCAACACTGCGGTGCACATATGTGACCTCATCTCAGCTGCTACAGCATCTGCATCACACATGACTCCTGTTAGCCGACATACCTCAGGCCTTCAGGCTATGTGTCACACGTTACATGGCTGTGGATTCTTGATTCTGATTGGCAGTCAACAATGTAAACAGGAAGTGACTGTAGCATCACAAGCTAGCAGAGCATCCAAGCATAAGTCTGTGCAGGCACAAAGGAGCTCAGTGCTCAGTCTGAGAGTGAAAGTGATGCTAAGCTACCTAGAGCTAACTGACATTAGCATAATACCATTATTATTAATCATTATTTAACAGAAGGCATAAAGTTTCAAGTTAGCATGCTAACGTTAGCTTTGTCAGTTGGATCACAACAGCTGCAGTCAATGACTTAAATATTCAGGAACTGCTAGTTGGTGTTTTAATCTAGTGACGATCAAACTAAACTAGCATGGCATCAGATTGAGTTAGCACCAGGCTGAGTTAGCTACTGTCTCAGTTAGCACCAGGTTGAGTTAGCATGAGGTTCACCTAGCACCAGGCTGAGTTAGCTACAGTCTCGGAAAGTACAAGTTAGCAGATGATCAGATAGCATGTGGCTGACTGTGAGCTGATGAACACTGATGTGTTGGGTTGGTTTATTGATCTGGTCTGTGAATCGGTCATGTGATAACCTGGAAGCATTGATCAGTAGACAGCTGCAGCATCACGTTGCTCAGTAAGTCTCTCTCATCTTAGTCCGCCTGTGTTGGCGTTTGCCTCGCGTCTCCACGTGAAGACTGTGATCACGTGAAAAACACCCAGCCGTCCAGTGTGTCGGCTCGACTAGATGCTGCAGGCCACATTGATCACCTTCAGATTGATCAGATATCAGTGTGATTGACTGATTGATCTGGACTCGTCAATGCACATACTCATCCTGCCCTCTGATCGGCCAACAACCTCTCTGCAGGTGGATTTTGTCTGACCATCAAATGATCTGATTGGCTCCCTGATATCTGTGTTGCTGTGATTGATCGCGTGTATTGATCTCTGTCTCAGGAGCGTTACAGGCAGGACTGTAATTTGGCCGTGCAGCTGCTCAAATGCAACAAGTCGCATTTCAGGAACCACAAGTTCGCTGATGTAAGTAACTGTGTGTGTGTGTGTGTCCGACTCTGTCTGTGTCTGACTCTGTATGTGTGTGTCCCTGACTCTGTGTGTGTGTATGTGTCCCTGACTCTGTGTGTCTGACTCTGTCTGTGTGTGTCCCTGACTCTGTGTGTGTCTCTGACTCTGTGTGTGTGTGTCTGACTCTGTGTGTGTGTGTGTCTCTGACTCTGTGTGTGTGTGTGTCTCTGACCCTGTGTATGTGTCCCTGACTCTGTCTGTGTGTGTCCCTGACTCTGTCTGTGTGTGTCCCTGACTCTGTCTGTGTGTGTCCCTGACTCTGTGTGTGTGTCTCTGACTCTGTGTGTGTGTGTGTGTGTCCCTGACTCTGTGTGTGTGTATGTGTCCCTGACTCTGTGTGTGTGTATGTGTCCCTGACTCTGTATGTGTGTCTCTGACTCTGTGTGTGTGTGTGTGTGTGTCTGTCTCTGACTCTGTGTGTGTCCCTGACTGTGTGTGTCTCTGACTCTGTGTATGTGTGTGTCTCTGACTCTGTGTGTCCCTGACTCTGTGTGTGTGTCTCTGAATCTGTGTGTGTCTCTGACTCTGTGTGTGTCACTGACTGTGTGTGTGGGTGTGTCCCTGACTCTGTGTGTGTGTCTCTCTGAGTCTGTGTGTTTCTGACTGTGTGTGTGTGTCTGTGTCCCTGGCTCTGTGTGTGTCTCTGACTCTGTGTGTGTGTCTCTGACTCTGTGTGTGTGTGTGTGTGTGTCTCTGACTCTGTGTGTGTCTCTGAC
>WARS01000135.1:0-11542 GCA_008933995.1 Datnioides undecimradiatus
AAGTAAGGGATGCTGTCAAGCTGAAGAAGGAGTCCTATCGGGTCTGGTTGGCTTCTGGGACTCCTGAGGCAGCTGATAGGTACCGGCAGGCCAAGCGTGCTGCAGCCCGGGCGGTTGCGGAGGCATAAACTCGGGTCTGGGAGGAGTTTGGAGTGGCCATGGAGGAGGACTATCGGGCGGCCTCGAAGAAATTCTGGCAAACCGTTCGGCGCCACAGGAGGGGGAAGCAGCTCTCTGCCAACACTGTTTACAGTGGAAGTGGGGAGCTGCTGACCTCGACTGGGGATATTGTCGGACGGTGGAAGGAGTATTTTGAGGATCTCCTCAATCCCACTGACACGCCTTTCATAGAGGAAGCAGAGACTGGGTACTTGGAGGTCAACTCATCCATCACCCAAGCCCAAGTCACTGAGGTAGTTAGGAAGCTCCTCGGTGGCAAGGCCCCGGGGGTGGATGAGATCCGCCCTGAGTATCTCAAGTCCCTGGATGTTGTGGGGCTGTCTTGGTTGACACGCCTCTGCAGCATACGGGAACAGTGCCTCTGGACTGGGCAACTGGGGTGGTGGTCCCTCTTTTTAAGATGGGGGACCGGAGGGTGTGTTCCAACTATAGGGGGATCACACTCCTCAGCCTCCCTGGGAGTCTATTCCAGGGTACTGGAGAGGAGAATTCGGCTGATAGTCGAACCTCAGATCCAGGAGGAACAATGCGGTTTTCGTCCTGGCTGTGGAACACTGGACCAGCTCTTCGCTCTCTACAGGGTGCTTGAGGGTTCATGGGAGTTTGCCCAACCAGTCCACATGTGCTTTGTGGACTTGGAGAAGGCATTCGACCGTGTCCCTCGTGGCATTCTGTGGGAGGTGCTTCGGGAGTATGGGGTCCGGGGCCCTTTGCTAAGGGCTGTCCGGTCTCTGTATGACATAGCTAAACATACATCAAGGTGTGGTGAATGAATCTCAAGACTTTGTGAGCAAGTCCTGTAACATCACACCTTTAAACGAAATCAGAGCTGCCAGAATGATTATTTTTGTTAACAATTAATCTTACGAACAGAATCTCAGATTAAACAGCAGGACAATGCCCACAAGAAACAACCCACTGAATATTCACATTTGACAAGATGGAGCCAGTGAATCTGGTCTGTTAGAAAACAAAAACAACACTTGAATCGATGGCTCCTCTCGTTGTTTCAGCTGTAGGCTAAATGTCTCTTTGTTGTGTGGAGCTGATTGAAATGTTAAAACATGAGCTCTGAACAAACTGCTGCTTTTAGAGGGAAGTGTGCATTTTGCTTAAATGGTAAACACTTTCTGTGTGCAGGGAGGCATTTCCTCAAAATATTTGGTATTTGTGACATTGCATAGAATTTATGATGAATGCAAATAGATCTTATAGATAATGCTAACAGTTGATAGTAGCAGCCACAGTTGTAACCTCATGTATTTAATATGTTTACCAGGGTTCTCTCTTTCTCTCTCTCTATCACATCGGTTTGTGGTTGGCCATAGTGCCTTAATGCTCATCTTTCTATCATTCTTTCTCTTTCTCTCTCATTCTCTCTTTCTTTCTCTTTCTCTCTTACCACCTAACCGGTCAAGGCAGACAGCCGCCCACCTGGAGCCAGGCTCTGTTTAAGGTTTCTACCTGTTAAAAGGAGTTTTTCCTTGCTGCCGTCACCATGCTCTTGCTCCTGGTGGCATCTGTTGGGTGTAATTAATATCAAGAGTTTGGTCTAGACCTGCTCTATATTTTATACAAACAAAATGTAATTAATTAGAACATGTACAGGGCAGAATGAACAAGCAACAGGAATTACAAAAATGTTACTTGGTTTAGTGAATGTAGCATTCAAATCCTTTCAAACTGGGCACAGAGACCCACTAGATGTCTGTCTCTCTATCTTTTGATAACATTTGGGTCAGTATTGTTTCAAGCAGACATATTACCAAATTTATTGTTTATAATAATTAACATTGTGGGGCTTAAGGCTAGCTGCTGCCCCTAAATGTCTGTATATGTTTTACATGTATTTATTTATTCTTCTGGTAGTTCCCTGTTGTGTGTTAATATTTTATGAATCTTTTTACTTTAACATTCTATTTGTCTACCCAGCTATTTATGTCTTTCAGATAGTTTAAAGCAATATTTTAGGTCTCCTCCATGAGCTGCCACCTTATCGTGGTGGAGGAGTTTGAGTGCCGTAATGACCCTAGGACAGGGGTGTCAAACTTACGGCCCGCGGGCCAGATCAGGCCCGCAAATGGGTTTAATCCGGCCCGCGAGATTGATTTGAAGTTTAAATTAGCTGCGATTTTTCAATGAAAGAAACAGCTGTTCTAAATGTGTCCACTGGGTGTCACAATAGCAATTATGTTAAGCAGAGTATTTTGTTCAATCCCAGATAGGCTGTGACTTAAAGTTGTATGCCTTTGTAGATAGAGTAGATAGTAGATCGATATGAGACAAAGTTTAAGTTCCAATCACTGAGGCATTGTGTTCTTGAAATTGCACCAATTTTTTCCTCAGAATTTTCAACTAATTTGAAGTGTTTTGTAAAGAGCATTATTTGTGATGTGTTCAGAATGTGCTTGTACTATTTTGGACCAAAGTAAAACAAAGGAAACAAATCTGAAGTTGTCGTTATTTTTAAGTTATTATGCCATGATTTTACTGGTCTGGCCCACTTGGGAATAGATTTTCCTCCATGTGGCCCCTGACCTAAAATGAGTTTGACGCCCCTGCCCTAGGAGCTATGTTGTCGGGGGGCGATTGGCCCCTGGTAGGGTCTCCCAAGGCAAATTGAGGTGAGGGGCCAGACTAAGTGCAGTTCAAGAAGATCCCTGATGAAGAAAAGGAGCATCAACGTGGAAACAGGTCAGTGGCTTTTTTCCATCTTATTTCTGGGGTGTGAAGTTTTGGCTTTTGTTATTATAGCTTGAGTTAAGTTCTGTTTAGTTGACCTCTTTTATGGGCCCAGAACTGTTTGGTATTTACTCTTTTTTTAAAAAATTCAACCATTTCTTTTTTGAAAATCCACCTGTGACTCCTTATGCTTTCCTGCTCTATCCTTCACAGGGAACCTCACAAGGTTGTTGTCAACCACAGAGAGACGGCCATGGATGTATTAGAAGAGCTGGACATCTGACTAAAAATGGTGCCCCATTCATTCCTGTTAGATGCTGCTTGCCTGGCATGTATACCAACATTTTTTCATTTATTTTACGGGGTGTGCAGCCCACTGAATATGCAGAGTAGTGTTTAATAGAGGCATCCCATCATGCCTCTGAATGAACAAACCTCATTCTATGCGTCAGCTGCACGTTTATGAATTCTATGCATGTGACTATCTGAGGGATTTTCTTGGATGTGAAACCATATGTGTATTTATGTAAATGCAGTGCTAGTGGTGTTGAGGCTCACAACTTTGTTATTGGATTTTACTTAAACTTATGGGCTTGTTACCAATAAGAACTAGAATGAGAGGAAGAGAGGGATTGCTGAAAGATGGAGAAACAAGTTTATCTCTGCACCTGCATTACAAGAATAATTCATCTGATGAAGGAAAAAGGTGAAAAATGGTTCAGAACTGTAGGTGTGCAGAGCAAGACCACCACTGGACAGGAAGTGTTTTGTCAAGAAACCAACTGCTTTATTTGTTCTCACTAAACTCACTTTGCACCTGATGGGTTTGCATCCTCCTCTGCTGTCAGCCGATGTAGCTGGTTCCTTTGCTTCACGGCGGCCTCTGTCCATTGTGGCTGACTGCTTCACCCTCTGAGCTGAACTGTCAAACAAACAGAGGACTTCATTTGAGATGAACCTTTTTAAAGAGGAGCATATCAAATACAAACAGTGTTGATTTAGTCTTTATTAGGTTATTTTGTCTCTCCTTATTTCCAAATTTGATTGCATTATACCATTTTACTCCAGTTAAGCTTAATGATTTTACTCATATTTATGTTTTAAGTCACTGTTTATTGTGTTTAATGTTGTAAAATTCCAAAATAAAATGTGCAAAAATGTCTGATGGTGAAAACCCTTTATTTGTGACTTTGTGCCAGTCTTGACATGAGCCACATAACTCTATAGTTGTTGTAGCCTATTTAATGACTTTCCAACTGTCCCGGCAGTTTGTTCTTGCAGCCAGAATAAACTGCTTTTGATTATGCTTTATGTATACCCACATTACAGACACGGTGGCCCAGTAAACTAACTGAACTGTGTTCGCCCGTCTCTAAACTGACTTACAACAATTCACTTAGTTTCTCTGTTCACTTGCTTGTCATTGAAAAATGTCCCTGTCGTGAATTCTTTGCCACAAGCTCAGGCTGTAGGGAAGATCCTGTGATCCTGTGTCTCCATCCTTGACCCCTTGATCCTTGATCATTCTGGCTTATGATAAGTGACTAATAATGCTGCATGAGGGTCAAGACACAAGATCACTGTATGTTCTCGAATTCTTTTCAATTTCACTTTGGATTTCAAGAAACCCTTCCATTACTTCATCAGATCTGTTTCAGAGTCACAGCTCCTGAGACTGCCTCAAAAGACAGATCACTGACACCAATGTTGGTCCAGTCATTGTTTAAAGGAGAGCACAAAGAGCATTCGAATGCTTGCTTTGCTTAGGAGTTCTGTTTCAGCATGTTGACGGTGCTGGTAAGGGCCTTTTCTTCTTATGAAATTTGTGACCAACTAGATGCAGAAGACATATTTCTGCTCTCCACAGGTCATTTGTATTTGCCCTTAAAATGTATTGGGAAGGAATATTAACCTTTAGTAACCAGGCACATTAATTAATAATGTACCTGCTTACTGTCCACCACTTGCACACTATGACAACACTTACATGTTTAACATTTGATTTTTAGCAGGTATATGTTTTTTATGTTCACCGTCAGTTTAGCTTCAGAATACTAATGTTTGCTAAAAAGTGCTAAACATAAAATAGTACAGCTGAGGGTAACAAATGTGTCATGGTGCCATAGTGCCAGGGTTTTTGTCATAAAACTCATTCAAATTTGACTTTGTCATGATGGTGGAAGAAAAGAGAGGGCTGATCATTTGAAAAGATGAATGTATGTGGAAAATGTCATGACAATCTGTTGTTGAGACTTGTTTGTCTGGACCAAAGTGGTTGGCTGACCCACAGACTGACAGAGAAAACAGATATAACTTTCAGTGGACAAGCTGCTCAATTCCTCACAACATAAGAGGATGAGTCTCTGTTCATTCTTTTGCTTTGTCTCTCTTATTTGAGAGTTTAACAGCCCACACATTATCCACACCATTAGTGTTTCTTTAGCTCTGTCCATTTTGTTTTTGCTTTGAAATAGGAGGACCTGCCCCGAACATACTCTAGCCATTTCCTGTTTCACCTGGAAAGGTGCTGTTGGTTCATGTCCAAGAAATAAGATTATCACTTCATCCTGGCTTCACCACAGTCTCCCCCACATTGTTTGATAGGAGTTTTCGGTTTTCTCTGAGTTTTTGCGTCATCTTGTTGAACTGCAGATGTCACCACTGTTACATTTTCTTTATGACATGTAAAATTAGAGGTCAGGCATGACAAGCAGGAGCTGAGGGGCAAAAACTTTGCCTCGTTGTACATTTACAGGACAGTCGACTCAAAACTGTAAAAAACTGAATAATAGGCTTAAAAATTTTCATTATTTTACTTCTATTTTTGCATCTACCCATTACTTTTGAACTTTCTAATCAATTCTCCACTTCTCTGTGCACCATCACAGGACAAACACCCAGCTGTCTACCCAACTAGGCACACATCCAAACTAACACAAAACTTGGCAAATAGAATAGGAAATTAAATGACTGGATTCACAACACTGCAAACACATGAGCAAATCTGAAAGTTTTATCTATTGTAATGTTTGTCTCCTTTGCTTTTACACACCTCTTTTCTCTTGGTCACAGATACAGTCACACATGCACACAGAAATATAAGGTCATCAAACCAAAAAGACAAAATGGGTGTTTTCTGCATTTTCTGTTGAAATGCATATAGGTGGCTGTGTGATTGAGATGGAAGTCATTGTACCCTATCTTTCATCTTTATTTACATTGTATTTGTATTGTTTTTTTATGTTTACTGACCAAGGGAAATGTTTTTCTCTTTGTAAGAAATGAATGTGTAATGTGGGAAATATCCCCAATTTATATGTGTGATCAAAAAAGCTACATGTAGTTGTCCATTTGATGAAAGAATGATCTCCAACTACTGCAACACTGAATACCACTATTATAAATTAAAGCAGCCCATATGATGATCAAATGATACGATAACAAATGTCAGTGACCATTTTCCATAAGAGGTACTTTTACTTTTGATACTTTAAGTAATTTTGTTGACAGTACTTTTGCAGTTTTTCTTAAACAAACAACAAAAAGCTGCAATGCAGTGCTTTATTTACTTTATATTTACTTTGTTAATGCCAGATGTTTGCTTTGTCACTCCCCCCACCTGATTTTCATACTACTAACAGGAAAATTCAACCTGTAGTAAAAATATTATAATTCCTATAAAAGACATATTGACTGGACTCCTCTCTGAGTTGACACTTAACATGCCCTCTTTCATCCCAGGCAGTGAAGCAGCAGCAGGTGCTTTTCAGTGGCTACTAAAGACAAAACTGCCTGCTGTTCGTCACTGATGCTGCATTTTGAATCCATAGACAGTATCATGATCGGCCAGTTTCACCCTTTCCCCAGTTGTGTTTTTACCGCTTGGCGCTCAAGTTTGACGGTGAAGCAGCGGTTAGCCTAGTGTTTTCTGAGCTGTGCTGCACCAACTTGAAGAGCCATGGAGATGAAGAGGCAGCTACCAGGTAAACCTGCTTTATTTATTATTCTTACTTCAAACGCTGAGGTTTGAGCTCCTTTGACACCAGTTTGTACCGTTATTGTCTCTTCACAAGTAGTTCCACCATGTAGCTAGCATCCGTTTGACAGCCGTGCTAGCTAACATGTGACCTTTACGGAGCGTTTAATTCAGTTTGTTCAATAAGCGGCTGAGGTTAACGTTATTAACAACCGAGCTACAGCTAACAGCTCTGTCAGCTAACCAAGTGAACTACGTTTCTATGCTGAAAACATGGATGTTCGCATAACTTGGAGACCATTCATTTGTTGTGAATATAAGCCAGATTCATGCGTGAGGTTCACGTTATTTAAACTTAAATTGACCTGAACTACACTGAAGTAATATATCTTTGCTGTGTTATGGAGATGCTTATTCAACGTTTCTACATCAGGTCTGTGCGTTGTTATTGTGTTAGTGAAGACATGTGATTTCCCGTCATCATTAAACGAACGAAGGAGTCATATTCGATGGTTCTGTCGGAATTGTTTACATTCAAGAACTGGTTTCTGAATCGCCATTTCACTTCAACATTTTGGAGAGGAAAGTTCACTTGACGATCGCTGTCAAACTTCTGGAGAGATCACCTGAACAAGGACCCCCGTCGACCCCGCTGCAGATCTACTACAGTGTTTTTATCTCGGTAAGGGTGAGAAAAGCAGGAGGCCAAAGTTATTTTATTCGACCACTCGACTGAATTTCAAGTTCGTCTGAGTCAGAAACTGACTTTGATGTAGTGGGAAGATGGTTCATTAAAATAGGCTTACAAGAAAAATCTGATATATTTATGTGAAATGGTAAACTTCTAAAATGTGTAGACAGAAATAACCCTGCCTAATCCTGATTGCTGCTCTTCAGGGGATTTGTTCCAGTGTTTACTCGTTTGATCTGTTTTGGAGAAGTAGGATCTTGTTTTAGCCACCACTCTCACTTCTTTCTCAATTTCTTTCTGAACACAAAATGCTAATTGTTGTGTTAGTGTTCAATTGTGGGGGTTTTAAAATCAAGAAAACTATATTCCTAAAGCGTGTGTGAATAGTTTCAGATGGCTGGCCTTCCTCGTCACCTCCTTGACCACACCTACTGCAGGATGGACCCCAGCTGGAGCCAGAGCAGCACCAGCACCAGAGAGGTACAGCATTTGGTTTTAACTGTGTAGGGGCCACACAGTAAAAGTGTGTGTCCTGTTATTTGTCATTTCAAAATTTTCATTCTAATAATTTTAGGTCACTAATAACTGTAGTTGTGTGTGTCATTTGTGAACACATATATGCTAGATATTCTTAAATATCAACATAAGTAAGAGGAGAAAAACAATGATGTGTTTAGTTACACAAGAAATCAGCAGCAGTCTTTAAGGACAAGAAGTGAACTAATGTGACTTGGTCCTTCATTTTCCCCTTTGTCAAGCAGGACAGCAGGGACCATGAGGCAGGCTCGAGCTCCAGCCGTCAGACCTCCACCTCTGCACCCCAGCCGTCCACTTCTGGTGAGGTAAGAGCTGCAGGAGGCTCGTTGCTGGCAGCCCAGCCAAGAACACTCCAGGAGCCCCTCCGGGCTGGGCCCTTCGGGCCCCAGCCTGGTGGTCTTCCACCCTCTGCTTTTGATGCAGTGGTGGAGTCGTTCCTGGCTTGGCTGACAGCCTCTCCATACGACCGGGAGATGTGAGCCTCCTGCAGGACACACAAACACTGACACGCACCCACACACTCCACACAACTATTTCACAGCAGCTTTGTTTTCTTCTTAAAAAAAACCAAAAAACAACAAAAAAATCTTTTACCTTTCCAGTAGATAAGGAACACTCACTTCTTCATAGATTATAGATTCTTCATAGTTTGTGATAAGTTTTAGTCTTTATTAATTTAGTCCATAGATAAGTTAGATAAGTATTTGCTCTTTCATGCTGTTCCCTTTCTTCCTTCTAAAAACAAAAAAAGACCAAAAAAATCCTTTAAGTTTCCTGTAGATAAGTTCCACTCACTCTTTGTAGATTGTAGTTCTTCTTAGTGATAAGCTTTAAATTTATAGTAATGTAGGACATAGATAAGTTAAATATGTTTTCAGATGCAGATAACTTTATAACAGAGGGAAAATGACTTTAGGAGGGTCTACATGCAATTTTCCATTCAAATCTATTTTCATGTAAATCATATGTCAGTGTAATATCCTAAATATGATTTAATGTAGATATAGTGACTAAAATGTTTTAGAGGGTGTCTGTTAGACACAAACAATTTGGAATTGTTTAATATTAATAATATGACTAAATTACATTGGAGAGTGTTTCTTGGACACAAACAGATCAGAACTTCTTATCAAAACCTAATAAACTGATTTTAAACTTAATTACAATACTTCAAGAAACATATTTGGATGGAAAATTGTCAGAGGGTGAGGATTAGGGAGGGTCAGACCCTCCTAAAGATCTTTCCCTCTGTTATTGTGCTTGTTTCTCTCTGGTCTCACTCTCTCTGTACCTCTCTACAGATACCTGTGGCTCCAGAGCTGAACATCTGACCTGTGGCTCCACCGACCTGCCCCGTGTCCTCTGCTGCCTGTTGCTGTCATTTGCTGTCATTATTCTATATTGTTCTTTCTCTCTCTCTCTCTCTCTCTCTCTCTCTCCCCCCCCCCAACCGGTCAAGACAGATGGCCGTCCACCTAGAGCCAGGATCTGTCCAAGGTTTCTGCCTGTTAAAAGGAAGTTTTTCCTTGCCACTGTTGCCAAGTGCTTGCTCATGGTGGAACTGTTGGGTGTAACTAACAGTAATGAGTGTGGTCTAGACCTGCTCTGTTTGTAAAGTGCCCTGAGATGACTTTTTGTTGTGAATTGGCGCTATATAAATAAAATTGAATTGAATTGAATTGAATTGAATTATTAAGAGTTCAGAGGCTCTAATAGTAGCAGTGGTCAGGATAGTAGCAGCAGCAGCACTAGTGATGTTTCAGCACTTTGCTAGTTTGTGATAAGTTTAACTGTTTCATTTCTTTTCAGCTGGTGAGAAGGTTTAACTATATATTATGTAGATAAGTTTTAAATAAATATATTAATATAGATCACATATTTGTCTTAACTCTTATGTGTTAGCTTTTGTTTTCTTCAAAAAAATGTATTTTGCATGATCTTTTGAGAAAAGTTTTAATTTTCATTCTCCATTTTTCTTTGTTTGGATAAGTTAGAATATCTTTACATATAATACATTAAATAAATACGATTTAACTGCCTTAATTTGATTCATCTGAACAAGAAAGTTCCATTAATCATCAGTAGGCATGCATTAAAATTCATTTCATGAACTGAAAACTACTTTAACTCTTTTTATGTCTTCATCCAGTTGTAATGACTTTATAACAGAAACACAAACTTGAAATATTTGGTTTTGAATCTTTGACCTCTTGGCTTGTTATGGATGAAAAACGCAGCTGTAAACTTCAGATTGACAGAGGCTCTGTCCTGCTCATGGAAGTCAGGACACTGTGACAGTGAGGCAGGGAAGGATCAACAATTCTTAACAGGGGGTGATTTGACTCATTATTTACACTCTCTCTCCTCCTCTCCCCGTCTCTCACCCCATTTCTATTCACCCCACCCCAGACTCCTGGCATCCACCACCTAACTCTGGCTCCCTGCAAGGAATCCACACCTGTGCCCACTCTCCAGCTCCACACTCCCAAACTGCCCTCTCCACTTGTTCACATGTCTGTCTTCTCTTTCCTCTTTACCTTGTAGAGTGATGCTTCAACCACGCTTGGACGCCCATTCACCCTCTGTTTGGACCATGCTGCCCTCCACCTGCTCCCAGACGACTGCCTGGCCTTAGTCGGGCAGTGTGGGTTGTGGCGTTTGGTGTGGTCAGCTGCAAGGAGAGAGAGAGATGTGGAGACGGCTCACGGGTGTAGAACCAGTTAACTTGTAACGGCTCGGTTTTTCAATTGCTTCTGGACTAATCACTCTGTTCTCTTTGAATGCAGTAGCGTGCTGGACGTAGAGACATACACTGGAGCCAGGGGAGAACACCTGTCTGTCATGGCATGATTGTAGTCTGAGCAACTGGCCTACAGACGCTCAGGAGTGAGGAAGAAGCAAGAATATGTATGTTGTTAAAGTGTGTCAGTGCACAATAAAAACTGTATTGTTTGCATGCAGACGGTTGTGGCTGTGGTTGCGTGCTGAGGGGAATAAGCAAAGGTGCTACTCCTTGATTGAAAGATCACATCTAAAGTTTAATGTTCCTTAGATAACTCCTTGGAGCACAGAATCAATGCAACATCATTCATATTTGCAGTGTGGGAACAAAGTCAAAGAGAAGAAATTGAGTAACTGACCCAGTGCAAGGTTACACAGAAAGTGCTGTTATACATGAGAGCAAGAAACAATCTTGTTCCCTGAAATACACACACTTTGTGTGTATTTTCCAACTTTTAATGCTGTTTAATCTATAACATAATCAGAATGTGTTTCATTATGAGATGAAGTTCAAACAAGAACATACTGGTTTCACTGTGGATCCAGCTCAGCTGTGCTAGGGGCAAGGCCAAGGGCCAGGACTGTATGATAATTATATTACAACCCCACACAAGTCCTGGCAGCTCAATCAAAGGCACCTTGACTGAATAAGGGCTGTGCATTTCTCCTTGGATTGTCTCTGATAGTTTCACAGT
>WARS01003155.1:0-36144 GCA_008933995.1 Datnioides undecimradiatus
CACCTGTCTTTCTGTTCACCTGACTGCCTGACTGTCTATCTGTCCACCTGCCAGTCTGTCCACCTGTCTGCCTGCCTGTCTGTTCACCTGTCTGCCTGTCTCTCTGTCCACCTGTCCACCTGCCTGTCTGTTCACCTGTCTGTCCACCTGTCTATTTCCTGGACGAGTCTCCATCATTAATGAAGAACAGATTGAAACAGTAATAACGTCCTGTTAATGTGAGAGCCGCTGAGTCAGCTGAATTTCAGTAATGAGTCATTAACGAGACTTTGAGCAGTTTTATTGGAAATATAAAAAGATTCAAATAGCCGGAGCCGCCGGGGTCACTGTGTCTGAGACCAGGAGAAACTCCAATGTCAACAAGTCTTTAAAACTTTATTCATACAGATTTTGATGTCGGCAGCAAACAGTGAGTGGAATCAAAGGTAATGATATGATGCATAACCAGATTAATAAATGATGCTAATTAATTAGTCATCAAAGGTTTTGAATGATGTCTCTCATTAACGTGAGAGTCTGATGAACAGGTTGTTCTTCCTGTCAGGCTGCTGATGGGAGGTGTGAAACCAGCTGCAGGATCCACTGACTCTGGATGACTCTGAGGCAGTTGGAGGATGAAGTGAAGACAGGAAGTGACACGTCGGTGGAGCTGAGTCATTTTCCAAAGGTGTCCATCATCCTGCGGTTGCTGTCGGCCTGCTGCGCGATCTGTTCGGCCCGGGCCATCTCCAGGACCTCCCTGAGCAGGTGGAAAGTCAGATCCAGAGAGATGGGGGGCTCCTCCGACCTCTTCCCCTTTTCCTCCGCTTCCTCCTCCACCTTGTCCTGCTGCTCCGCCCTCACCTGCAGGAGGCGCTGTGTGAGCCACACCAGAGCCCGGTTCACCGCCGAGGACGCGGAAGAGGAGGAGGAAGGCGAGGATTGGAAGTCTGACGCAGGAGCACCTCCACCCACCCGGAGGGAGAACTCCTCCCCCAGGTGGAGGAGCAGCGGTCGGGGAAGGAGCAGGCGGTGAGCGTGGAGGGGTCGGCAGTCAGCAGAGTGGGGGAGGAAGGCAGCGAGCAGTGCTGCAACCCACATCAACACATTCAGCTTCATCTCTTTAGCAAGATGCCTGTAAGGACAATCTGTGGGATTAGAGAGCGACAGTAAACACAAACAAAAACAGCAAACATCAACATACTTAGATCTTTATTTACTAGAATGTGTGTTTTGTTTTTGTTGTCTGTGCACTTTCTATTTCATTGCTGCTAATGCTAATGCTAATGCTCCTTACTGTGTGAGATTAGTATACTTTGACTTATTTGTAGCTGATGCACTGCGCCACAGGGGTTTGAGCAGATTTAATCAATTATAATAAAACATAGTTCTCTTACCTGATCGTCCTGCAGAGCTGCTGCCTGTCTGTCTGCCTGTCTGTCTCTCTGTCTGTCTGCCTGTCTGTCTTCACCCACCTCAGCTCTGGTCTCAGTCAATGAGAAACACCGGAGCTGTTTTATATATGAGTTTGAGTCTCAGGGAGGGAGGGGCTCTGCATGCACTCAGACACCTCGATGTGAATGGGACTGAAGATGATGAAGATGATGATGAAGATGATGAGTCATGAATCCTGCAGCTGTTTATTTATTTTTATCTTTCATCATGAGGGCAAAGATCACTTTCTTCAGCATGTTGGAGGAGAGCTGGAGACAACCATCACCTTCATCACCATCATCATCTCCTTCATTGTGGCGCTGACACCACTCACATGGTTCCGTCAGCAGTAGGTTATTTGAGTTTCAGTTTTTTCCTTCTTCTGAACTTTTCTTCTGAACGTCTCCTCAGATGACGTAAAACTCGGACAGACAGCAGCCAACTTCCTGTTTGTTGGAGGCAAGCAGATGACCTCTGCGGTGAAGACGATGATGATGATGTGACCTTTCTCAGCTCGACTGTGGACTGAATCTCTGACCTTTATCTCCGGCTGTAACAGAAAATACTGTGACACTCTGCAGAAAGTTCACAGGTTTCTGAGTCTGATCTCCCTCTACCAGACAGAAACAACCTCACCCAGCCCCACAGTGCATCAGGAGGGCAGCCACACCTCAACGGGGCAAAACTCCAGAAACCACAGTGACAACTTTGATGTGACCCTGAAGGATTCCCTTCTCTGGGATCATCTACTGAAGAACCACAGCATCCTCCAAACCTTTGTGCGGGGAGCAGACAGTGGGTTGTGTCAGTCAGGGTCATCCTATCTTGGCCTGTCTTTGTTTTCCATCAACACAGATTGATTTGTGAAGGCTGGAGGGGTCTAACCTCTGGAGGTCCTGCCAGTGGGACGTACATTGTTTGAGTTTGACCTTTGCTGCTGGCGATCACGTTGAGAGCACAGATGGTAGGAAGAAGGGTAGCTTCCTTTCCATTCAGCTCAGCTGATTGTTCTCCATTCAGATCACTCAGCCATCTGGGAACTTGGTGGGGCTATCTCAGATGTGATGGTGTCTTCACGGACGTGTTGGTGCATCCTTAGTCCTCTGATCTTCTCGTTTGTTGGTTATGTTGGTATGGTTATCATGAGCGAGATGATCCATACCTGCTATCTCTCTGACCTTCAGGGTGACTGATGACGTCAACATCTCCGCCGCCCACACTCCTCACACACTCTTCACACACACCGCACACTGCACACACTCTTCACACTGCACACACCCCTCACACACTCCTCACACACCCCTCACACACCTCACAGTGCACATTGTACTAACCTCATACTCCGGCAGTGAGGTAACCCAGGTTTAGTCTGTTTTATCGCTGCTGTTGTATTTAAAGCCACAGCAGCTCCACTGCAAACACTGCTCCAGTGTTTCTAGATTCAGTGTTTACTGCTGTATGACATCATACGTGTTGCGTTCAGGGACTGAAAACATCACAAACACTGAGACTTTTGACAGAAAACAACAGATATATCTGATATATAAAGTCGTCAAATAGACAAACGTGTCAGATTTATTTTATTAGTTTATTAATAAACTGTCTTTAACGACGACTCGAGTGACATCACTTGAGTCTGTTTACTGGTCTGACACTGTTTGCTTCACACCTGCTGTCTCCCACTGTCCTGACCCACCAGCTGGCTCACAGCCCTGAGACCCCACTGCCACAACTGCTCTTGGACTTCCCCCGAGCCCAGGCCTCCATCGCACCATCAATAACACCTGCTCACTTGGTCTCTGCAGGTTTCTTCTGGTCTCTATAGATCTCTGTAGGTCTCTGTAGGTGTCTGCAGGTTTTTTGCTGGTCTCTGTAGGTCTCTGCAGGTCTCTGCAGGTTTTTTGCTGGTTTCTGTAGGTCTCTGCTGGTCTCTGCAGGTCTCTGCTGGTCTCTGTAGGTCTCTGCTGGCCTGCAGAGTTGTTGATGATTCTCTGATGATTCTGTGTTCTTCCTTCCTCTTCCTGCAGAAACAGTCTGAGGTTTGTTTAAAGGTCGATGTGTCAGGAGGCTGGAGTTGCTGAGACCTCCGACCTTTAAGACTCACACAGATCTGGATCTGAATCCACACACAGACACTCACACATGCACACACACGCACCACACACACACGCACACGCACACACGTGCGGATTTGATGTCTTTGTTTTGTGGTTTCTGTTTGTCTTGTTAGTGTGTTTATTATTTTAAAAACACTTTAATTTGAAAACAAACTAAGTTTAACTGTTTATGACTCTCTCCTTAAACTGACCTTCAGTGTGGACAGTTAAGGTGAAAGTTCAGGGCGAGCTGAGATCCAGCTCTGCTCTGGGACCTTTATTTTGAAACACCGCGGCGGAAACCGGGAGTCCTGTTGTTGTTCAGTGACGTCACTGTGGTAGTATACCGTCAGTAGGCGGCTCGCGGCGCATCACACCGACCCTCAGCGGACATGGCCGGACGGGACCGAGTGGTTCACCTGCTCAGGCAGCTCGAGCGCGCGGCGTAAGTTTGATCCGTTCAGTGAGAATCGGACGCGAAGGTGAGTCGGTGACGTTTCAGCGGAGCCTCCGCGGGTGTTGCTGCGCTGATCCGCCACTTTGACAAGTTTGTACCGAGCGTCTGTTTCTGCGCCGAGAGGCGACCTCACCGGCGGAAAGCGTGTGACCACCGGGAAACAGCAAGCACGTGACTCCACCTTAAACGGGTTTTTACAGAGTCGCACGTTGTTACTTTGCGTCGATGAAATGTCAAAAATAACATTTCTGACTGATCCACCGGTGACGCGTCATGATCACGTGACAGACGTTACAGGCGCACGAGATGCATGAAGTCCCCTAAAGAATAGGGGAAAGGGCGGTTTTCTTAGACCACATGGACCAGGTCTAGACCACATGCGTCTAAGTTAAGACCACATGTGTGCAGGTCCAGACCACATGTGACCTGGTCCAGACCGCATGGACCAGCAGGTTCAGATGATCAGAGGAGTTGAGTGTTGACTGAGGGTTTATGAATCAGTGGAGACCACATGAGACCATGTTGTGATCCAGATCAGTGAGACCTGGACCTAGATTTGTAAAATCTTTGTTCTTTCGTCTGTGTGATTAAAATCAGGACTTCAGGTGGAACTGGATCAGGAACCTTCTCCATCTGTCGTTAGATCGGTGTCACCTCAGCAGGATTCTGCTGTGATTAACGCTCCTCTAATGAATCAAAACGCTTTGGTTTAAGGGGGAATATTTAAGGTGGTATGACAGAGTTCCTGGGGTCAGACCTGTTTGTCTCTGTGTCAACAGGTGCAGGTGCCCTGCTCACTCCAACAGCTTCCATCAAGGTACACACATGCTCACACACACATGCACACACACAGAGAAGACACACACACACACAGAACACACACTCACACACACATGCACACACACGCTGATCAGTATCGATTAGTGTGTTGCTGGCTGATAACTTCTGGGTCGAGCAGGTTCATTGTCTGATGACTGAAGATGATTAACAGCTTTAACTCTGATGGATCAATAACAGATATTGATTATCAGCTGATCAGTGATAGATAAACACCATCAGGTGCTGAGTTTGTGTTGCAGGTGTCGGAGCTGCGACCTGCACCGTCCGCAACACTGACTACGCCTTCGAGGTAACTGGCACCAACCTGATGTTTACATGTTTGTTTGTTTACACTCATTATCACTGTAAACTGCAATTCGAGCCTGACGGTTGATCACAGTAGCATCAGCTGTGTGTACACAACAGAACAACTCTGAGTGTCAGCAGTCTGATTACTGCAGTAGTTGGGTCTGTTCTGTGGTTGTAGTTTGAGTTTTCCTCTTTGTTTGTGGCAGATGGCGAGTTCCAACATCAGATATGGCGAAGGCGTCAGCAGAGAGATCGGCATGGTAACCAAACATCTTCATCACCGTCATGGTGAAGCCGTTGTGTCGTCTCTGTGCTGCTGATCTTCTCCGGTTCTCCTGCAGGATCTGCAGAACCTCGGAGCTCGGAACGTCTGCCTGATGACCGATAAGAACCTGTCCGTCCTCCCGCCGGTGAAGGCCGTCCTGGAGTCTCTGGCCAAGAACGGGGTCCAGTACAAAGTCTACGACAATGTCCGGGTGGAGCCCACCGACACCAGGTGAGACACCCAGCTGCCACAGGTGGAGCCAGGGAAATACTGCTCTCTGATTGGCTGCCAGGACACACCTGTTTCTTATCTCTCCTGGCCTTCCTGACATAATAGGGACACCGTGGCACCGTGACTCAGTCGTCCCAACAGTGAAGGTGTGAACTGACAGGTGTCCACAGGTGTCTGCAGGTGTTCAGTCCGTCTGGTTCCACAGTACCCGACAGACTCGCGTCAGGACCACATGCGTCTAAGGATGTGAACGCGTATTTAATGCTTAGCGTGTTTTCTGGTTTTCATACTTCACAGGGACCTGCACCTGTTTCCAGTCGTCACATAAGGACTCACCTGCACTGTGAGGACCAATCAGAGGGCTCAGACAGTTCACTCTGTGTGTGTTTCTGTGTGTGTTGTAGTTTTAAAGACGCCATCGCATTCGCTAAAAACAACTCGTTCGACGTGTTTGTGGCGGTGGGCGGTGGCTCAGTGATCGACACGTGTAAAGCAGCCAATCTGTACGCATGTCACCCAGACGCTGACTTCCTGGACTTCGTCAACGCTCCAATCGGCAAAGGGAAGCCAATCACTGGCGCTCTGAAGCCGCTCATCGCAGGTAATGGGATGCAGCCGCTCCTGACTCTGACGTCTGAACCTTACCTCAGTTGAACTGGATCTGAGTAATTAATCGTTACGTTTCTCCTTTCATAGTGAAAAACAACAAATATTTACTGTTTACTTTTCATCTGCGTGGATTTATGACTCACAAACGTGGATCAGTTGTTTGGTTGTTGTTGTTGTTGCTGTTTGGTATCTCTGAGCTGCTTCACTGCTATTCCTCAGTCGAAGTCTCACGTGTCTGATCTTTGTTCTCGAGTCCCGACGACGGCAGGAACTGGCAGCGAGACCACCGGAGTCGCCATCTTTGACTTCGAGCCTCTGAAAGCTAAAACAGGTAAACGCTGCTCAGGTGGAAACAAATCATGTGACCTCAGAGCATCAGCCTGAGCTTGATTGGCTGTCTGTGCTCAGGTATCGCCAGCAGAGCCATCAGGCCAACACTGGGCATCGTGGACCCGATGCACACACTGAGCATGCCTGAGAGAGTTGCCGCCAACAGCGGCTTCGACGTCCTGTGGTGAGTTCACGGTCATAATTAAGCTGCTTCATCACATTTTAATCAGTGCTGGTTGTTTACACTGATTCTTTAACAGTTCAGTAATAACTTTAGCGTCATCAGTCAAATGCCATCAATTACATAAAGACTGACTGAAGTCAGCCTGGCGCTGAATATTGATCAGCTGATCAGCAGCTGTGTGTGTATCGATGACTCTGATCAGTTATTGATCACAGCCGCAGGATTCTAAGTGTCGCACATGAAGAGTGAGGACAGTCTCTGACCCACAGATCGCAGTGACCTCTGACCCACAGATGGCGCTCTGACGGTCTCTGTGTTGATGTGAACACGTGAACACGTCCTCGTGTGTTTTATGACACTCTAAAGACTGAAGAGTTGGAGCTCGACCTCTGACTCCGCCCCTCTGACCTCTGACACCATCCTCCCGTCAACGTTTACACTTTGCTGCTGCTGGCATCATGTGACCAGCCTGTCTGTGTGTGTGTGTTCTGTGTGTGTGTGTGTGTGTGTGTGTTCTGTGTGTGTGTGTGTGTGTGTGTGTGTGTGTGTGTGTGTGTGTGTGTGTGTCCAAGCACTGGCGCTGTCTTGCCAACCTGAGGAGCCCTGCCCCCCCAACCCCATCAACCATTCCTGCCTACCAGGGCAGTAACCCATCAGCGATGTCTGGTCCCGACACGCCCTCAACGTGGTCGCCAAGTTCATGAAACGGTGACTGAAAAGGAGACACACACACAGAACCACATACACACACACACACAGAACACATACACACACACACACACAGAACACATACACAGAACACATACACACACACACACAGAACACATACACACACACACACACAGAACACATACACAGAACACATACACACACACACACAGAACACATACACACACACACACACAGAACACATACACAGAACACATACACACACACACACAGAACACATACACACACACACACACAGAACACATACACAGAACACATACACACACACACACAGAACACATACACACACACACACACAGAACACATACACAGAACACATACACACACACACACAGAACACATACACACACACACACACAGAACACATACACAGAACACATACACACACACACACAGAACACATACACACACACACACACAGAACACATACACAGAACACATACACACACACACACAGAACACATACACACACACACACACAGAACACATACACAGAACACATACACACACACACACAGAACACATACACACACACACACACAGAACACATACACAGAACACATACACACACACACACAGAACACATACACACACACACACACAGAACACATACACAGAACACATACACACACACACACAGAACACATACACACACACACACACAGAACACATACACAGAACACATACACACACACACACAGAACACATACACACACACACAGAACACACACACACAGAACACATACACACACACACAGAACACATACACACACACACAGAACACACACACACACACAGAACACACACACACACACAGAACACACACACACACAGAACACACACACACACACAGAACACATACACACAGAACACATACACACACACAGAACACACACACATTGATTGATTAATTGACTGTTTGATTGATCGATCGCTGCAGAGCAGTGCGGGACCCTGAGGACCTGGAGGCCCGGTCCAGCATGCACCTGGCCAGCGTGTTCGCTGGCATCGGCTTCGGAAACGCTGGAGTTCATCTGTGGTGAGAAACTGTGGAAACGACTCGTTAAAGATAATAATTGATTAATTATTGATAACTAATGGGCTGATTAACATCTGGAGTTAACCCGCTGACACGTCAGGAGTCCTGCTTGGGTTAATTAGCTGTGTCTGTGTGTCAGTCATGGGATGTCCTATCCGATCGCCGGGAATGTGAAGACGCACGCGGCGTGGGGTTACAGCGTGGAGCACCCCCTGGTGGTGAGTCTGACTCAGGTGATCGTCAGCTGACGTTAACAAGTCCTGAAGACGGTCACGGTCCAGACGGGTTTCCTGCTTCACTTGGTTTATTCAATAAACAGGAGAGTTCGTTTGATGATTGTGTGTGTGTGTGTGTTCTCTGTGTGTGTGTGTTGCGTGTGTGTGTGTTCTCTGTGTGTTGCGTGTGTGTGTGTTCTCTGTGTGTTGTGTGTGTGTGTGTGTTCTCTGTGTGTTGTGTGTGTGTGTGTGTGTTCTCTGTGTGTGCGTGTTCTCTGTGTGTTCTCTGTGTGTGTCTGTGTGTGTTCTGTGTGTGTGTGTGTTCTGTGTGTGTGCATGTGTGTGTTCTGTGTGTGTGTGTGTTCTGTGTGTGTGCATGTGTGTGTTCTGTGTGTGTGTGTGTGTGTTCTCTGTGTCTGTGTGTTCTGTGTGTGTGTGTGTGTGTGTGTGTGTTCTCTGTGTCTGTGTGTTCTGTGCATGTGTGTGTGTTTTCTGTGTGTGTGTCCTCAGCCTCATGGACTCTCCGTCGTCCTCACGTCTCCGGCTGTCTTTAGCTTCACAGCCCCGATGTGTCCAGAGCGCCACCTGGAGGCTGCAGAGATCCTTGGTACCTGTTCACCTGTTTTCCTGACAGAACTGGATACAGCAGTACAGTCTGACATGATACCACGATCAATAATTCAATAAATAATAATAAAACAAATTAAATCAACAGCATGAATACAAACAGAGACTTAATCTGACTCTGACCATCCAGTTAGCTGAACACACTGGCTGCCATGCGTTCAGGTTGTGTTAACGCACTGGCTGTGATGCGTTCATGTGCATTAACAGACTGGCTGCGATGCGTTCAGGTGTGTTAACACACTGGCTGTGATGCGTTCAGGTGCAGACATTTGGCAGGTGAAGAGGGAGGATGCGGGTGCCGTTCTGGCCGACACGCTGCGTCAGTTCCTGTATGAGCTGCAGGTGGAGGATGGGCTGGGAGCAGTGGGATACACTGCAGACGACATCCCGGCGCTGGTCAAAGGAACCATCCCTCAGGTGAGTTCGCCTCACCTGATAAATCAGTTTTAAGGGTTTCATTAGTGGGAAGAAGAAAACTTAATGTCACAAAAGCAATTTGATTAAGTATTCTTTACTTTAATTCTAAATAAGGCCCTTCAATTTGAAACTTCAGGATGCTAGTTACATCTCTAAAACGTCTTCAGATAAATTCCCTTTAATATATTATCTGTTGTTCACGTTTCCATTAATCAAAGATGTTTCTCTTTCATTGGTCTTAAGTCTCTTAAGTCACCAAGTGCAAAGTCTTTTAGTATAGTCGCAGCCAAAACACTAAACAAATTCTAAAAAAGCCATTAAAAACTTGATTGGTTCCATAGAAATACATGAGACATTTTCAGTATTGAGTCATTGTGGTACCACTGATCTACTATTCAAAGTCATGCTTTTCATTAAAGGCATTATGTTTGTTGTCGTGCTTTGTGTCTTTATAAAGCTGGCACATTTGAAAGTTCTTCAGAGACAAAAATGGCTTCAACAAGGAACCTGACGCAGGAAACAAGCCTAAAGATACAGATCCTCAGCCAGGAAGGGTACAGCTGTGGCCAGATAGCCAGAAAGTGCAGATGCAGTCCTTCAGCAGCTGGATACTCTCTGCAGAAAAACAAACAAACCATCAGCTTGGAAGACAAACCAAGATCTGACTGCATCCTGATCCGCATGGGCAGGGAAAGCCGTCAAATGACATCACGTGAGCTCTAGCAGCAGTGGTCAAACCAAACTGGTGTCCAGTGTTCCTCCTGTGCTGTATGTGGCCGACTCCTAGATCATGGATTAAGGTCCTGCAAGGCTCTCAAGAAGCCCCTGATCCAAGAGAGCCAGAGGTTAGCCTGGTGGCGTCAGGACCGAGCACACAAGAACTGGACAGCCAGGAACTGGAAGAGGATTCTGTGGTCGGATGAGTCCAGTTTCCAGCTGAATCCTCTTCCTGCTAATGTGAGGGCACGCAGAAGGCCAGGTGAAGCATTATCTCCAGCATGTACAGTACCTGCCATCAAGCATGGTTGGGTCATGGTTTGGGGATGAGTGCTGCTGGTGTTGGTCATCTCACTGTCTGTGATGGCACATTGAACTCTGCCAAGCACTGTGCCATCATGGAAACCCACATGCTCCCCTCTGCACGTGCACTGGTCCATCAAGGTCAGATGTTTCAGCAAGATAATGCCCCTTGCCACACATCCAGGGCAAGAAGAACTTAGCTGCAGGAGCACAATATCCAGGTCTGAGAGTGGCCAGCTCAATCCCTGAACATGAGCCCCATTGAAAATCTGTGGTGGATTATCAAAAAGTCTGTTTCGAAGCAGACCAAAGCATTTGGAACAATTAAAAGCAGTTATTCAAGACGAATGGGACAAGATTACCCCTGAACAGTGTGAAAGGCTAGTGGAGAACATGCCAGCCAGGATCAGAGCTCTACTGCGTGCTAACGGCAGGACTACTAAACATTCATTTGATGATGTGATGGTTTATTTATTTTCGTTCAGTTGTGAACATATTCTTTATTATTTGTCGGCTTTGATACTGACAATGTCGAGGACTGACATGTTGAAACTATCAAGAATTTAGTTTCGTTCTTTTTTCTTGTGAACAACAGACAAAAACTAATCATTTGCATCTGTTTGTGTCTGGTGCTGCCACACCTTCTGAGACACAAAAAAGATTTTTCCACAAATATTTCATGAGAATATTTGAGATGGTGTCAAATTTTTAGGGTGTCCAAAAACTTTTTTCCACTACTGTAAGATTAAGGTAGAAACCTGGACCTAAACAGATGAATGAGTAGTTTTTGTTTAAAAGGTATTTCAGGTCATTATCAAACTGATAAAACCTCTTAACCCACTGAAGGATTTAACTGAAAACTCATTAATTAGAGCTGAAAAACCCTGAACTGTGATTAAGTAGAAACTGATGAATCCCTGAAACTGTTCCTCAGTTGTTTACTAAAGACTTTTAAATGAAGAGTTAATGTCTGTTGTTTGTGTTTCAGGAGCGAGTGACCAAACTGTCTCCCAGAGAGCACAGTGAGGATGACCTGAGCCGCCTCTTCGAGGCCTCAATGAAGCTCTACTGAATACGTGCGAACACACACACACACACACACACACACACACACACACACACACACACACACACCTCTTCTCCTCCTGCCGTGTGCAGTCTGAGCGAGGTGGCAGGTCTGTTGTGAGTCGAGCTGCAGTTCTTCTAATGGCCACTAGAAGCTGCTGTTTCTCCGCTGTGACGTCACGCCGTCGCCTTGGAAACTCTCAAATAAAAGAAAATTAAAGTTTTCACGTGCGGTGTCGTCTCCTTCAAAATAAAAGCTTCAGAACTTGAACTGACAGGATCTGATCTGAGTTTGATTTTGACTGAAAGTTTAATTTTTACTTATTAAAGGCCTTAATTTTTCCCTTAAAGGTATTAAACCCATTATAATAAATTCCTCCTAACAAGGCCGTAATTAAAACAAGTCAAATCATCTGCATTCAATAAAACAATAGCCAGTATTAAGAGATTTATCAGAAAATTAGTTTCATTAAAACTGAGAAGAAGTGACAGGAAGCACACCATCAAAATAAAGGTCTGAGTAAAGGTGCCGGACGCAGGGAAGCACTTGGCAGAAATGAAATGATTAATATTTATAAGATGTTTTCATTAGTGTGTCATCAGCTGAGAACAGTCTGAGTGTCCCTGCGGGCCACCGTAGGTTCTCCCGCTAAAACTCATTTCATTTCATTTAATGTAACAGCTGACGACATGAAGCTTTGATGCCTGTTTCAGCATGAATCTGCGCAGGAACCATAACAAATGTGACCTGAAACATAACATAAATGATTTTCAAATTAAAGGTGATCGCATCAGTTCAGCTAATGTGCTTCGTTACTTTCCACTGTGTGTGTGTGTGTTTCTTAGAAGAGTCTCTCTGCCGCTTTAATCCAGTTTAATCTGATCCAGGAACAGTTGTTATGTAAACCTGATCTGACCATGTTTAACTGGTTTAACCCCAGAGCAGAAAATGAGCTAAACACAGAATGACCCTGAACACACCACGCAACACACAGCTGCACACACCTGAGCTCACCTGTTTGACCCGTGACTCATCAGAGCCGGTACAGAACACCTGGACCCACTTGAGCTAATTTCTGACACAAAACCAGAGATGGTTCAGACCCTACAGATTCACAGGGTTCCTCGGGGTTCTGCTGTCGGTTCCTTCATGGTTCCTCTGGGTTCTGCCCTTGGTTCCTTCAGTGTTCCTCGGGTTTCTGCCGTCGGTTCCTTCAGGGTTCCTCGGGGTTCTGCTGTCGGTTCCTTGGGGTTCCTCTGCGTTCTGGTCTGCAGCAGTTTGTTCTCACTGACTTTTCTCGCTGAGATGAACCAGATTTTATTGATCAGTTGTTTTAAATGTTTTATTTATTGTTATTATTGATTTAGCTCACCTGATGATTTCTGGAATCTGATATTAAATAATCAATATAATTAGTCAATTAAAACATGAATGATGGACTGAGTGAGATGCAGAAGCTGCAGCAGCTCGTCCCCTTTGATCATCTCATGATTTCAGTTTTTCATTCTTTGTTTTGTGCAAATGAATTAATTTGACTGATGATAATCAGTGAAATCAGCTGTGATCAGTTGACTGATCGTCTTTGAGGCAGAGGAGAGCGACAGTGAAGCAATAAAATTAACATTCAGCAGAAACAAGCTCTTCAAACAGAGACTAATTATCTTCTGACTGTACGTTTGTTTTTCTGCTTGTAACTGAGTATTTTTACTCTTACTTGAGGGAAGTATCAGATTAATTCTTCCATAAAGTTACACAATTGTTTTCAACGAGTTTAAAGTCATGAAGTCCCATCAGCCAATGGGAAACCACGGACACACCTGACCTCTGTGTGTGTTGCAGACACACACTGCCAGCAGGATTAGCAGCAGCAGGTATATAAGCTCAGAGTGTGTGTGTGTGTGTATGAGAGAGCGAGCAGAGCAGCATGCAGCAGATCTACAGACAGAGCGACAAGCAGTTTGAGGTTTATACAACTGTCTTCTCCCCACAGGGTGAGTCCACACACACACACACAGATATCAATAAGCCATATTGATGACTGCATGTGTGCTGATGCTGTCTCTCTGCCTGCCTGTCTGTCAGTGTGCAGGTCGAGGACAAGACGTGTGGAGGCAGAGAAGGTTCGTCCCACATAGAAACGTCCATTAAAACCCTCTTAAACCCTCTGTCCTGAAACTCCTGGATCTGCAGACACTGAGCTCTTCCTGTTGCCTCAGAGTCGGTACTTGTCTCTTAGCATTTGTTTGTGGTGGATCGAGCCTCCAGGTTCTTGTGTTTGTAGCATTGATGCTGACTGGCTGCAGTCATTGGTTAGAACAGTTCAGAAACAGATCATGTGACCCTGAAACATCAGAACAGTGGTGTCAGGCTTTGTGTGTGTGTGTGTGTGTGTGTGTGAGAGAATCAGAGTTACATCAGTCTGACCTCTGACCTCTGTATTTACAGCCTGCTGAGCTGAACAGCAGCTATTTAAAGCAGATTAAGCGCACACACACGCACACTCATTAACCAATTAGCAGCAGCTTCCTGTGATGCAAGGCAGGTGAGGTTGGTCTGATTGAGGAACAGCTTCAGCAGTTTCATGACTCATTCAAATCTATTTTGGCTTTTAAAACTACTAAAACTGACTTTTACAAAAAATAAAAATGAATTTACACAAAAAACAGAAACATCGGAGTCTGATCAGGGAGCAGCGGGGTCAGCCCTGTGTTCAGCTTCAGGCACCTCTTGAAAACTCAGTGTGAGTCACTGAGAGTGGTTGTGACCTCAAACAGCTAGTTTTAAGGGATGTTACCTGTGTGACTGCTCCTCAGGTGTTACAAGTGTCTCTCTGTTGCTAATCAGTGAACATTCAGTCTTAATGAGATGCAGTGACACGCCTGAGCCTTCATCAGTGGTTCCCTCTTTTCAAACACCAGCATGTCAGGGTGAGATGCAGCGGTGTTTAAGGGTTCTTCAGCGATTTAAGTGCTGAATGTAAAGCTTTTCCTGGCCTGTGATTGGCAGATGGTGGTGGCGGTGAAGCAATACCGGTCCCGCTGGCCGAAGGAGCTGGACCTGAACCAGGGAGACCTGATCCAGATTCTGTTTAAAGAGGACGAGACCTGGTGGTTCGGACAACTCTCAAATGGAAATGAGGGTTATTTCCCTGCAGCCTGCGTAGAGCCGCTCCAGGTAACAGCTCTCACCTAGTGGGGGGGGTCAGTCCAGTATCAGGACCTGGTTTCTCCTGGTCCTGTGTGGTCCCGACTTGTCCCAGGTCCACCTGTTCTGTTATCAGCAGCTGATTGGCTGGCAGACTGTGATGTAACAGTATGCTTGTGCTGCAGGTCAGAGATCTGTCCAGAGCCACGCCCACTCTGGTGAGGAGGGGGTCAGTACCGGTCGCTGTGATGACAGCAAGCACCCCCTGTGGCTGCACAAGGTAACTACACCACTGTCACATGATGTCGCTGGTTTCACCTGAAGGAAGTGAACTTTGTTTAAACATTATCAAATAACACAACACTGCACTACCGCCACCTTCACCTGCCTTAAATTATATTTGACTGTTTTCTTCTTACTTTAGCTTCTTCTGCATGCCCTTAGTTTTTATTTTTCATATTTTTACAGTCTTAGATTTTTATTTATTTTTTTTAATTGTACAGGTTTACTATATATTTTAATTTGTGTTCACTGTGGGGTCTTAGAGGAACGCACTCTCAATACTCTGTATGTGCTACATATAGCTGTATTGACAATAAAGCTGACTGACAAACAACAAATCAACAAAGTGAAACTACAGCAGGAACTTTGTGTTGAACCTTCAGGAAACAGATTTTAAGTTTAACGAGTCATGTTTCCTCCTTAATGAACTCTGTGATTGTGATGGCAGCTCCTGAGCATCTGTCCACAGTGAGCTTGAGTTAAATGTTGGTAGATGACCTGAGCTCAGTGAAATCAGGACTTCCTGTGTTTCCCTGGCAGCGGTCGCAGCACGCCAAAGCTGCTGCAGAGAGACAGTGTCTGCCGGTCGTCGGGACTCGACGGGTTGGCGGCAGCTCTTCCTCACAGCTCCCCCAGCCTCCTCCAACGTGTCCTCACCAAGTCCAGGAGGAAGAGCTGTCCACATCTTCCCCAACCTCTCCCCGACAACGGCTCCATCAACACCGCCTTCCAGCCGGACTAGACCAAGGACTGCTGACCTCGGGCACAAGTCATCCTGAAGACGAAACCTCAGGTCTGACTGAGTCACGCGGTCAGGTCCAGGTCACCGAGGTCTTGAGTTCATGTCTGATAAGTGGCGAGGTCCAAGAGGAGTCAGTGGCTGCTGAGGTCACGTCCAAATCGCCAAAGGCAACTCCCCCGTGATCATCAATGAGTCACCAAGTCTCTGAAGTCACGTCTGAGTGACTGAGGTTCCAGACAACGTGGTTACTTTCAGTGTCCAAGTTGCTGAATTCATGTTCATATTGATGAGGTCACAACGATGTTTGAGTCCACGTTACCTGCTCTGAGTCAGTCCTCGCTGAGGTCATGTCCAAGTTGGTGACGTCCGAATCATTGGGGCATGCCCAGGTCACGTCTGAGTCAGGTCTCAGGTCCCAGAGGAAAAGGCTGAGTCAGACTGATCGTCGCCTGGGCTGTAGATGTGTTTCTGATCCTCGCATCACAGACGTGACACGTTCAGACTATCTTCACGTGTTTCTATGTAAATGTACCAAACTCTGATTTCCTCCAAACACACTCAAGTCCACTCGCTGTTTATTACACAGCTCAAATGCAAAAACATTAACAGTATCTTTGTTCAAAACCATTCAAATAAAATAAATCCTGTGTTCATCACGGCTTCCATTCAAACATCGAATTCATTACAATAAACACTTGTATTAATGTTTCATGTTTGGTTTTTGTTTAAAAAATGTAAAATTCAAAGTTTAAAACATTCAATTTTGATGCAAAGTGCAAAAGTTTTAAATAAAGTGTCTTTGTGTCAAAACCAGTTCAATGAGAATATGGAGTAGCACATGAAACAAAGAAAAATATCTGTTCACGTTAAAACGTATGAAACCGTTGTCAGCTGCAGGCTTCAGTAAAACCTGTCACATTAAAAAGTTTAAAATTAGAAAATTATTAGTTTGGCAAAATGCAGTTTGAATAAAATCGAATTTCAGATTTTTTAATAATAAATCAAGAAAACATCAGTTTGAAAGTCAAACTGAGGGAAACTCAGCAGCGACCCCAAATAAAACAAGTAAAATGCTGACTCATGATTCGCAGCTCGACTCAGCAGGCCGATAACAGGTCGATGCTCTGCAGGTTTACATGCCAGGTTTCTGTCACAGGTCGGCTGACGATGATGATGTAATGTGGTGGTGATGATGTGGTGTGATGAGATGATGACGACAGCAGGTGTCTGAGAAACAAAATAAACAGAATTATTACAAACAGGAAACAAAACAAGCAACACGTGTTTCTGTAAACAATTTTGATACTTGATGAGTCATGTAATAGATTACTTGTCTCTGTACACTGTCATTTCAGTTCAGGGGTCATAAAGAGCCCAGTCTGGTTTCAGGTGTGACCAGTAAAACCGGTTCAGGTTCACCTGGTGACGGCAGGTGTGAGGCGACTCACCAGCTGATGGCTTGTATGTTCAGGGCTCCACGTAGAGCCGGGCCTGCTCCGTCAGACTCATCTGATCGTCTGTTTTCCCGAACATCACCACCTGAAAGTCACCGCTCAGCTGCAGGAAACAGGAAGAACAGGGAGCTGAGGCACTGTCGCGTTCACATCACAACGAGCTCAGACTCAAACTGACAACCTGTCTCAACTGCAGTTCTGATCAATCTATGAATCACTAATGCAGCGTCTGTTGGGACTTTTTCTATTTTCAATCCACATTTGCTGGCAGCAGTACAGTGTGTTTGTGTGTGTGTGTGTGTGTGTGTGAGTGTGTGACGCAGGAGCATGTCAGCCAGTGCAGCTCATTGCTTTCTACAGATGACACGATCCTCTTTATCAAACAGTGTCTGCAGCCAAGTGTGAAGTGGTGGGGCTGAGGATCAGCACCTCTAAATCTGGGGCCATGGTTCTCTGAGGGAACAGGGTAGATTGCCCATTCTGGGGTTGGAGGGAAGTTGCTGCCTGGCAGTTCAGGTATCTCTGAACGACTTAATGACTGAGGGGGACGGATCGGGGCGGTGTTGGCTGTGATGCAGACATTATACTGGTCTGTGGTGGTGAAGAGAGAGCTGAATCGGAAGCTGAAGCTCTCACTTTACTGGTCAATCTACGTCCCAACCATCACCTATGGCCACGAGCTGCGGGCAGTGACTGAAACAGCCTCAGCCTCAGCCTTAGAGACAGGGTATGGAGCTCAGAGTAGAGCTGCTGCTCCTTTGCCTTGAGAGGAACTAGCTGAGGTGGTTTGGGCATCTGCCTCCCGATTGTCACCCTGGGGAGGTGTTCCATCCAAGGACACTGTAGAAGTAGCTGGGGACCTGAGTGTCTCAGTGCCTGCTAAAACTGCTGCCCCCACGACCTGGTCCCAGGTCAGTGGACGAAAATGAGACGAGACAACAGTAGAGGAAGATCAAAGTGGAGATCAGTGGAGATCTAAGAGGCTGGAGAAAGATTCACTGTTCTGTCAACATGAAAGTCTGTCAGGTCTGCGTCAGAGACAGATCATTCAGTCTTTGTGTTTCAGGTCTGAGGGTGTTCGAGGGTCAGTCCTCACCTCAAAGGGGTTCAGCCTGTATGCAGGACATTCAGGAGAGTGCAGGAACCCGACTGGCTGCTGGCACCACCACACCTCCATCTGTCCCTCCAATGGGAGGCAGCCAAACTTCTCACAGCCTAGAACACGGCTGGACTCTGTATGGACCTGTTGCTGGATGAAGCTAGACTCTGTGTGGACCCCTGAAGTGGAGCAGGACTCTGTATGGACCCCTGAGGTGGAGCAGGACTCTGTATGGACCCCTGAGGTGGAACTGGACTCTGTTTGGACCCCTGATGTGGAGCTGGACTCTGTATGAACCCCTGATGTGGAGCTGGACTCTGTATGGAGCCCTAAAGTGGAGCAGGATTCAGCGTGGACCCCTGAGGTGGAGGCGTCTTCTGTGTGGACCTGCAGGATGGAGCTCAGCAGACTCTCTCCCTGGACCTGTGTGGATCAGTTGGTCACTGTGAAGCTGCCTGGAGGTTTTCCCTGGACCTGGGATGAAGCTGTGAAAGAGTGTGTGCATGTGTGTGTGAGACCTCAGAGCTGCTGCTGGACTGCTGACTGTCAGGATCAACACTTTGCTCCTCCCACAGCAGATTCCTCCTCCTGCTCCAACCAGCTGACACCTGAACCACAAACACACACTGAGTCTAGGGGTCCAAGTCCAGGTTCAGGTGGAAACTTTAAAGTCATGTGCTGTGTCACCTCCTCCTGGCTGCTGATCTTCAGAGGTGTTGGTGTTGGAGGAGCCGACATCCACAACTGTCTGACGTCTGAGAGCGTCCTGAACACAAAGAGTCACTTCAGCTTCACTGAACATGTTTAAACTGATCTGCAGTCAGTCCAGTTATTCAGTAACTGTGACCTCTGACCCCTGACCACTGGCCCCTGACCTACTGGCTGCTGTGCAGACAGGAGTCATCCCGGTTGGTGTTGGTGGAGAGTTTGAGGGAACAGACAGGGGTGGAGGTGAGAACAGGTCGCTGGAAATGCAGATCCTCAACAGCAGCCAGACTGAAGAACTACAGACAGACAGCAACAGCTGGTCAGGAGACAGGTTAGGACCAGGGCAGACTGACAGATAAGCAGGAGGATGGTGTCTTCACCTCTGAGGGGGAGAAGGTCAAAGCTCCCTGTGTGCTGCTCCTGTTCCAGGAGGAGGCGGAGTCCACCAAGGAGATTCCTTCATCAGCGTTCACCAGCTTCTCCCTCACACCTGCAACCTTCAGACACCAACAAGACACCATCAACAGCACACCATCAACAGCACACCATAAACAACACACTGTCAACAGCACACCATCAACAGAACATCATCAACAACACACTGTCAACAGCACACCGTCAACAACACACCGTCATCAGCACACTGCTGTCAACAGCACACCATCAACAACACACCGTCAACAGCACACCATCAACAGCACGGCATCAACAACACACTGTCAACAGCACACCGTCAACAACACACCGTCAACAGCACACCATCAACAGCACGGCATCAACAACACACCGCTGTCAACAGCACATCGTCAACAACACACTGCTGTCAACAGTCAACAACACACTGTCAACAACACACAGTCAACACCACACCGTCAACAACACACCATCAACAACACAGCACTGTAAGCTGTGCTGAGCACCTCATATTATTAGTATAGATGCTTGCTGCAGTTCTGCAGTATTGTGACGTGTTAACATGATGATCGCTGCGTGTTGTGTTGATGGTTAATGTATGAGGTGATGTCATGTTCTGGCCAATCATGATGCTGGGGTGACATCGCCAGAGTTCAGACTCAAGGGTCTGACAGGATGAGACGTCTCACGTGTGTTGTCTTACATAAGTCCTGCTCAGATCAATAACAGGTGGGTCGCTGGTGTCTCTGTACAGGCAGGTGGAGAACGATGAGGTCACTTCCTTTGGGCCACGGTTCCAGGTCTCTGGGTTCTGTGATGGCGACAGCTTCCATAAATGAAGGTGGAAAACAAGGTTAATGACAGAGAAAGCATGACATTATCATATTTATTCCCTCGTGGTCAATTAGACCCATGAGCTCTGAGCACCAGTGTGATAGCAAACATCAACAGGCTTCATCTGAGTGAAGGGACACCACTGAAAAATTGCTTCAGAGCAGAAAACTGTCTGCCTGACAGAAGAAGCTGAGGTGCAAAACGCTGCATCTCAAACTAAAAGCTGCTGCTAGGTTTCAACATATCAAACAAAGGCAGGATGTACCGCCTCCATCAGCTCCACCGGTGCTGTCAGCTCGCACATGCTTAGAGAGGAGTCGTAACCTGACAAGGAAGTAGGGATGCAGATGGAGCACAGGCGGGAGTGGTTGCTATGAAGTCTGCACACGCTCAGATCACGAGATGTACTGCTGGACTCGTCCTTCACGCTGGACAGACTGTCTGCCTGCTGGAGGACACGGGAACTTTACTGTCATCACTGTTACTGTCATGGATGGATGATGGGTGTGAGGGTGGATGCTGACCTTGGTTGGGTTGTTGGCTTTGCTGGGGGGGCTGCTGGAACTGGATGCTGTTCTGGTGGAGGAGGAGGAGGTGGAGCTGGAGGAGTTGGCGGAGGTAATGGAGGAGTTGTGGAGATGTAAGACTTGCAAGTATCCCTCCTTCTCCACCTTCCTCTTCAGGGTGGAGTTCCAGTGGTTTTTGATGGAGTTATCTGTCCTGAGAACCGAACATAAGCAGTTTGAGGTGCTGCAGTGTCAGACTCTGAACTTCAGAGGTTTCACTGGTTCCAGCACAGACTTTGTTCATCAAACATCATCTAATTAAAGCTTCACTCATGGAGATTTAGCTGCTGACCAATCAGGCCCGAGTGAACCCGTTTAGCTGGAGGAAAACAAGCATTAATGAGTGCATCTGCATGCACAGTGAGACTTTTGGAGCATGGCCTGGTGTCAAGAAGGGCAGCAAAGACACTTCTCTCCAGGAAAAACATCAGGGACAGACTGATATTCTGCAAAAGGTACAGGGATTGGACTACTGAGGACTGGGATAAAGTCATTTTCTCTGATGAATCCCCTTTCCGATTGTTTGGGGCATCTGAAAAAAAAACTTGTCCGGAAAAGAAAAGGTGAGCACTACCATCAGTCCTGTGTCATGCCAACAGTAAAGCATCCTGAGACCATTCATGTGTGGGGTTGCTTCTCAGCCAAGGGAGTAGGCTCACTCACAATGTAATGTGCCATGAATAAAGAATGGTACCAAAACATCCTCTGAGAGCAACTTCCCCCAACCATCCAAGAACAGTTTGGTGACGAATAATGCCTTTTCCAGCATGATGGAGCACCTTGCCATAAGGCAAAAGTGATAACTAAGTGGCTCAGGGAACAAAACATCGAAATTTTAGGTCCATGACCAGGAAATTCCCCAGACCTTAGTCCCATTGAGAACTTGTGGTCAATCCTCAAGAGGCGGGTGGACAAACAAAAACCCACAAATTCTGACAAACTCCAAGCACTGATTATGCAAGAATGGGCTGCCATCAGTCAGGATGTGGCCCAAAAGTTAATTGACAGCATGCCAGGGCGAATTGCAGAGGTCTTGAAAAAGAAGGGCCAACACTGCAAATATTGACTCTTTGCATAAACTTAATGTAATTGTCAATAAAAGCCTTTGACACTTATGAAATGCTTGTAATTAAACTTCAGTATACCATAGTAGCATCTGACAAAAAGATCTAAAAACACTGAAGCAGTAAACTTTGTGAAAACCTATACTTGTGTCATTCTCTCAATTCTACCTCTTCAGATCAAAGATGAAACTAAGACAGAACCTGATCTCCTCTTCGGTGCCACCTTCAGGTCAAACATTTCTCAGGACGTATACAGACCAACATGCAGACAGGACACCTGCAGACAGGTCCACATACCTGCCGGGGAGCAGTTTGGAGATGTCAGCCCAGCGGTTTCCCAGCAGTCTGTGGGCCTGGCAGATGATGCGGTCCTCCTCAAGCGTCCAGCTGCTCTTCTTCACCGTTGGGTTCAGGTGGTTGTGCCAGCGCTCACGGCACTGCTTCCCATTACGACTCTGCAGGTGTTTGGCAATGAGCGACCATCGCTTCACACCGTACCTCTGAACCAGATCAATGACCTGCACAGGAAGTGGCATCACAACATTTCTTCAGTTAATAAAGAAGTTCTGGTCCACAGCTACAGCAGACACACAGTGATGTTGGTATATAACCGTGTGTGTGTACCGTCCCACTGAGCATCTTTACCTTCTCATCCTCCTCCTGAGTCCAGGGACCTTTGACCAGCTCTGGGTTCTTGATCTGCTGCCACCTCCGCTGACAGTCCACGTCTGACCTCTGACCCTGACACAGGAGAGACAGAGATAGGATGTATCAGTAAGTCACACAGGTGGACTGGTTGTATCACCATGGTAACTACAGGTGTTGGTCAAATGCATGTTTATATGGACAGAACAACGTGTGACGTGTTGGTTCCTCTGCTGTTCGCTGTGTCGGTGGTCAGCTGCTTCTTCCAAAACTCTGATGTTTGTTGGTTCCTGAGGTCACTGCATTTTGGATTCAGCTGCTGTGCTGTCTTCATGTCGGGTCAGATTTGACAGGATATTCGAGCTGTGACCCAGTTCTGCTGCTTCTTGTTTTAATTTGGATGAGCAGCAGCGTGCAGTGGTCAATTCACACTCACTTAATTCAGCTAATCACCTGACACCTGGCCTGCAAGTTTGCAGCGTGACAGGATGTAACCACGGACTGAAGAGACACAGCATAACACAACTCACCTTAAAGTGAAGACAAACTGAGGACCAGCTGCTGCAGCCAAACTCCTTCACCAGCCTGTGCAGCTTCTCATCCTGTGGGGGAAGATCACTGTCATCATCATCATGTCTGTCCCATATCATCAACTGATCTTCACATATTGTTGAAATATCAGCCTCAGTGCTGCTGCTCCTGCTGAGTCAGCAGTGTATC
Organism: Datnioides undecimradiatus; assembly: GCA_008933995.1. NCBI lineage: Eukaryota > Metazoa > Chordata > Actinopteri > Lobotiformes > Datnioididae > Datnioides > Datnioides undecimradiatus. The sequence continues at coordinate 23,499 of WARS01003155.1, forward strand.
TGCTGCTGTGTGAGTCAGAGACAGCATGTGGTGATGTGTTGCTGTGACTCCAGAGTCTCTGCAGATCACTGAAGGTGAGTCTCTGCTTTAATACAGTGATGTGTTTCAGAAAGCAGCTTCTGACCTTTGCAGAGTCACATTGCTGCTGAGTCGCTGCTCAGTCAGAGAGAAGCTCTGTTTCACTCACACACTCACTGATCAGCACACACACTGATCAGCTCACACACTGATCAGTACACACATTGATCAGAACACGCACTGATCAGTACACACATTGATCAGAACACGCACTGATCAGTACACACATTGATCAGAACACACACTGATCAGCTGCAGGTTAGAGCCTCTGACATCCTCAATAATCTGATCAGTCAGGCTCTGATCACCGTCAGCAGTGGTTTCATAATGTCATCACAAAACAGCGACAGTAACTATCCAGTGCGCCTGGCCACATCCTGTGAGCTGTGTCAGTTTTCTCTCCATGGAAAAACGCACAGTTTGTGAGTTGGCCCTGAATGCAACACAACAACCATTACCTCCTCTTTTGTCCATCCAGGCTTCTGTAGAGTCACTTTGGAATTCTGTCCATCCACTGCTTTACGTTCCAAATAGCTGGCACGGCTCTTTGTACTGAGACAGGAAGTAGAGCTGAAACTCACTCAGTGAATGAATCAGTCAATCAGTCACTCCAGTTTACATGATTTCCATGAGTCATTGATTAATGGAGGAAATAATAACCGGCTGATTGATAATGAAAATACTGTCAGCTGCATGTGATTCTAAACGACCAATCACAGGCGTTGACCAGGGTTTACCCAGTGAATGTTGTGAAAGCTTCCTGTTGGATCACTCACCTGACTGATCATGTGACCGCTCAATGTGATGTCATTGGGTTCAATTAGCTCCACTCACCAAACGTAACCATCCACTATTAGTGTGTGTGTGTGTGTTTGCGCGTGTGTATGCATTAGGTCTTACCAGGACCTGCGACTCCTGCTGCTCATCACTGATGATCATGTGAACACAGACACAGACACTGCTGCTGGACAAAACGCACATGTGCGCGCGTGCACACACACACACCCACACACACACACACACACCAGGATCAGCCTCACTTTCTTCTTCAGACACAGTGGTGTGTGTTCCGGCAGACCTGTCTGTCAGATCTCCGTGGTCTTCATTCAGCCTCATTTATAACTGGATTCTTCTCACACATGTTGCCTGTAAACAGAACTTCACCACATGTTCCACTGGATCAAAATACCGTGTGTAATGACTTAATTGTGTCTTCTGTGGATTTTGCAATTGGGACAAATTGACTTTCCAGGAATGCTCCTGTGAATTCACGGTTAACGGTTTCCTTCTGTCGTACCTGTGTGGTCACAGGTTTTTAAAATTTCTTGTGTTAGAAACACAGGAAGCGTTTCGTTGTCACCACAGCAGAGCTGAAGCTTCAGTTACAGGTTTTTAATGCAGCTGCAGCCATGAGTTCATCAGCTGCATCATTACCAGGAAATAAAATTATCCTGATCATTTATTAAAGGTCTCAGAGTTTTTTCAACCAAATGCTTTAGTTCAGTTTGTCAAACGCGATAATTTGCTGTTTTCTCATAAATGAAAGTGAATTAAATTGTTTGGTGAGTGCCTGAACAGTTCACTCATCCATCTGAAAGACCATCAGCTTGTCTCAGTGAAAATCAGCTGCACCGTTCACCGCGAGGCTGATGTAAATCAATCAATAACTGATAAATCGATTGATTTTCAGTGTGGACATGTCGTCATTAACAGCTGATCACATATTTAAACAAAATGGGCTGAATGAAGTTTAAAACCACCAAACTGCTGAAACAACAGTTTGGACCTGAAATGACGGTTAAGCTAGTTAGCGTTAGCGTCAGCATTAGCATTAGCTCGAGCGGGCAGACAGAAAACGACAAATGAGGTTTTTAAGTCATGAGACTCGGAGATCGGAGCCCGGTGACCGCATGTGATCGGTGTGCCGGTAAAAGATCAGCTGGCTGTATGACAGATCGTGTTCACCGGCGAAGACCCCTGATCTTACCAGCGGCGGTTGATGTACGAGTGACAGCTGGAGACTTTGAGAGCTCGCGCTCTCTAGGCAGCGAACACAGGGGTTCTGCTCTGATTGGACAGCTTCTGCCATGACGTTACCGAGAGGCGTTGGAACGCTGTACAAGTCACGTCTTCATTAATTAATTATTTGATTAATTTATTTGTGATGTTTTAGTGAGACTAAAACCGTATGACAGTAACACAGCTATACTTGTTGTCACGTGTCACGGTCATCTGCACCCACACTTTTGCTCTGTTTAACCTACAATTTTAACGTGCAGACAACAGATACTGAATTTTACTATGTATGCAGGCTTATATACGGAAGTGTAGAGCTGCCACAGATGAAAAAGGAAAAAAAATACTGGTATCACGCAGAGCCGTTTCCTGCTTTGCTTTAGGCGGACTATGCCAATGCGTAGGGCCCCTCAGCCACCAGCCTCATCTGAGGAGAATTACAATGAGCTGTCTTCATCTGTAGCTATCTTATGTGTTTATTATATCCCTTATATGATGAAAAATAAATGTAGGATATGAACAAAATAATGGTGAGCTGTGGCCAAGGTCTTTGTGGCACTGTCGCGCAGTGAGTGACTGCGGGCCGCCCACATGTACGATGGGAATGATTGATGCCCATCATTCCCGTTAGTGAGGATATTAAACAAACAGCGCTGTGGCATCAAAAATAAATGATCCCAGTTGGGCAGAAAACACAAGAAGAAGACAGAGGAAGAAAATCGGTCAGAGGATAAAGGAAAGGCAGGTATTCGTGGTGTGCGGTGGATGGAGGAGGTGTAGCCGAGTTTTTAGCAAGTCTGTTATTTGTCCTGCTAGCTAGCTCAGCTAGCCTCGGGTAAATGCTAGTTAGCTGGCTAGGACTCATATGCTCATGAGCCCAGCTTTAGTGTTGGCTTCATGAAACATGTCACATGTGAACGAACTGTGCTGCCATGGGAGTGCCTGACTGAGGTGACACCAGATCAGTCAGGTTATAGCAGGGAGGGAGGGGGTGTTTTTGTTGTTGTTGTTGCTGCTGTTACTGTTGTTACTTTTGTTGTTGCTGTTGTTGCTGTTGTTCAATTCAATCTGTTGGAGGTAAGTCTCAACTATTGAAATTTAGTATTATTTCTATTAATAACTTTGTCAGTAACTGTGTGTGTGGAAACATAGCGCATCATCTAAACTCTCAGGTTTATATCACCTGGTTCCTGCTGTCGTTTATTATCCAGTCACCTCAGGTGAAGTGTGGACGCACTGTGTAGTTCCCAGTCATTACATTCATAACTGCAGCCTTGTTACATCAGATTTTATTGTATATTTCTATCATCTTGTGTTTGATTATCACTTTCATTCATATTTGCATTTTTTCATACAAAACACCAAAAACTGCAGGAGTTAAGTGGGTGTGAAGAAAAAAAAACTGTTCCAATCTCAAATGGCACAAGCATCCCCGATGTTGAATCCAGATGAATAATGTAGGTAAGAAGAAGGACTTTAAAGTCTATTCTGGACTTTGCAGGGAGCCAATGAAGAGAAGCTAAAACTGGAGAAATATGATCTCTCTTGCTAATTCCCATCAGAACCCTCGCTGCAGCATTTTGGATGAGCTGCAGGCTTCTCAGAGAGCTGGTCGGATAACCTGACAACAAAGAATTACAGTAGTCCAGCCTTGAAGGAACAAATGCATGGACTAGTTTTTCAGCATCACTTTGGGACAGGATGTTCCTGATCTTAGCTATGTAGTGCAGGTGAAAGAAGGCAGTCCTGGTGACCTGACTAATATGGGACTGATACGACATATCCTGGTCAAATATGACTGTAGGTTCCTCATGGTTGTTGTTGTTGCTGCTGCTGCTGCTGTTGTTGTTGTTGTTGTGCAGATGTCTGCTATGTCATCGTCCAGTGGAAGTTGTCTCTCAGATATTTGCCACTTTACATTACTTCAGGATTACTTATGATCAATTCATGAAGGTTAGTGTGTATTTTATAGGCCTCTAATCAGAAGTGTGCTACTGCTTTATAAATAACACTGATGATTTTTAAGTGACTAATAAATAAGTACAATGTGTAAATAAATGCAGAAACCTCTTAGAAGTGACAGCTTTGTAACTGGGTACATGCTTTAAAGGGACACTGTACATTACAAAGTTTAATATAAAACAGATGATGAATTTCTGTGTTAGTGCAACATCTCTGCCATTATAAAACAGGAATATGTGCTTGTGATCGGTTTTGCTTGGTAACCTGAGGAGCTCTGTCTTTGCAGGAGCAAGTCTAAACTGTTCTGGAGCTCCAAGCAGAGGGGTCTTCAGAACGTCCTGACCAGGAAGCCAGGACCTTCATGTTCCTCAGGACCTCCTCCTGATGTTAAATATATAAGTGTGATGGTGATGAGTGGGAGGCTGTGATGTTAAATATATAAGTATTTTTTTAGTGTTGGCTTGTTGTATTGTTGCACTTTAAAATAGATGCTGGTTAATTGTATTTATAGTCCAGGATTTCAAAAGTTAAAGTAAACATTTTTAAATAATATCTGTTTTATTTATTGACGTATAGAGGATTGTTGTTTTCCTTGTATTATTGTTTTTTATGAGTTTAACTTGCGTGAGTGGCTGATGTTTAATTTTAATATGCAAGGTCATCATGGCTGTAGCCTGTTTTGCTCGTGAAGTGTTATAGACTGTGGATCTTCATGAATCATCTAAAGGGTTAGGAATCTCTCTATTGACAAACCAGGGGCCTCCAAACAGCATCTAGCATAGGGCCCCAACAAAGCTAGAAACGGCCCTGGTATCACGTTATAATGTGATAACGTGATACCAATATTTTTGGTATTTGGTAATTTTGGTAACTTGTCACTTTATAACGTGATACATTTGATGTTTTAACATGATAACTTACTGCATGACTTGAATCTGTGGAGCCTCCTGTGTCCGCATATCACGGAGGGCTTTTGCTGATCAATGACAGTACAGATACATTCTTCTTTACAGCCCCATGCATTTTAAAGGCGTCGTTCTTAGTAGACGCACACTCATCATAATACCATTCCCTGTGCTCAATAACGGCAGAATCTCACCGTGTCTCAACCCACTCATAAACTTCATCAAATCAAATGTAAATGAGCAATATCCCACGATCGTGTGGTGCTTATTCTATATGTCAATCACTTTGCATAAAAGCGTCTGCCAAACGACATTCTCCACAGTTTTCTCATCCAAGCAGGGGATTCCCTCATTTATCACGTAATAACATGAAACGTTTCATGTTTTGACAATATTGTTAAACTTAGGCATATAAGGTATCACGTTATAATGTTAAAATTATTACAATATAACGTGAAAAGTAGCACATTACCAATGTTTTTTATCTTTTTCATGTGTGGTAGTGTAACTCTACGCTTCTGTACTTACATGTGTTTAGTATGAGTTTACATTCATTAAACTGTTTAATCGTTTTAAAGCAGACAATGGAGTATATGTTATTGATAACGTGTTTGGAAATTAACAATGTTTTATTAATGTTTCTTGACTCAAGCAATCCTTTTTCATTTCTGGCACTTACTATGATCATTGTAAAATTCCTTGTATGTTAACACTCCTGATAGTATAATTATACCATGTATTATTTCTTGCATATTAATCAGTGTTTATTAGTGTGTTTATTATTTATTAGTATTTAAGATCGTTGAGCATTGAAAACAAAGTTCTTCAGGCAGTGTTACATCAGATCCCTGATGACACACAGTTCACAGTTCACCCTTTGTAGAAACAATGCCATGCCCCATGTCTTTGCCTGAATCATGGAGCAATAAGAAACATTAAAAAATCTGTAAACTATGAATTTAAAATGTTTGAAAATGTTAGTTTGCATTATTTGGATGTGAGCAGCTGAAAACACATACATTAAGGCTTCTTTAAAAATGAGATAATACCCATAAACTTCACAGCTGACAGACAACTCCCACCCTGGTTTAGGATCTTTCTCTTTGAATAATGTCTGCTATCGTATGTAAAAGCCTCCACCTACAGGCTGAGGGTGAGCTGCAAACAGAGAGCAGAACAGACCACAGTGCAGAGCTCCTGTTACAGCCTAGTGAGATCGACAGAGCAGGGTGTGTGAACTCAGCAATGCTGCTTACACCCAGAGAAGGCTGGAGGCAGACTTCATCTATAAAGCACTGTTTAAACAGAGACACAAAATGAGTCGGAAGGAAAAAATCAAGATAAAACAAGTCAGACAGAAACAGAAGTCACGCACCTAAATGTACAGATAATGAAATAGAATAAGATTAGCCAAACAATAAGATAAGATAGAAATAAAACTGCAGATGAAGGACATTACAACAAAAAGTAAAACCATCTTGTGGCGTTAACAGATCTAAATACGATTAATAAACATGACTACGTCGTTTAAATCTGCACCTGTGGCCCTGGTTCAATAGTAATTAAGTCTTATTATGTGACGTTTATCCACACACATTAACGTTATCGCAGCTTTAAATAAACACACACTAAAACACAGAACACAATTGTCCAGAATCCTTTGCGCGATGACGAGACATTCTCCCGCCCGTTGTGAAAATGTCCCGGCATGCTTTTCTGCAGGGCCGAGAAGAAGAATCGTCATGATGGAGTCCGCTGGCGGCTAACGCGTCAGAGCTTCTTAGTTTCAGTTGAATAAAGTTTGAGACGTTGATGTTTGTGCAGAGAAAAGCCTGACGGAGGAATAAAGGCGGTTAATGACAGGCAGATAGCAAACTGAGCAGCGGAGACTGGCGGTGAGTTTTCAGCTGCAGCGCGGCTCCGGCACTGGGCCGCCATTTACCTCCGCCACCAAACACACGGAAACATGACAACAGCTAGTATACAAACTGTATCCTGCGTGTTCGGGGTTGAAATACAACAGTGTATTCGCTCCATAGTCACAATATGTCTGTGAGTACCAGCACTGTGTTTACACAGTGAAGCGCCTGCTAACGGCTAGTCTGTTAGCAAGTTAGCTGGTCATGCTAAAGGTGTTAGCTGCAGCATCTCCGGGTCAGAACACGCTGAGGGTCAGAAACAGAACAGGCAGAAGCAGCCGGGCACCGACTGTCGGTGTGTTTCAGTGTTTAATCACTCGGCCTGCGTCACAGTCAGTTAGCATTAGCTCTGTGTCAGCAGCTTCATTAGCCCGATTAGCTAACTACAGTGGAGGAAGTGGATCCTCGTGTTACAGTTTGTTGTTCTTGAGTACCTCAGTTACCGAGGATCAAAGTTTGTGAGTGTGTGTGTGTGTGTGTTTGCAAACTGTAGTAACATCCGGGTAACCTTTAAGTCCAGTCTCAGGTAAAGAGCTCAGGTGTTCAGGGTTTTTTCCGAGTGAAGTTTGGTCAGAGGTGGGAGACCCCCCCAGTTTCCTTTCTGGTGTAGTGTGAATGTATAATCCTGTAGAGTGTAACCTCGGTGAGCTCCCTGCAGCCTCTGATCCTGTGTGTCCCGTGAGTGAATCATCACTGAACCGGACCACGTGTGGTCTGAGGTGAAAGCCAGGTGGTGACCCCTGTCCTGTGTGAACTGACGTTAGAGTCACTGTTGTTCCCTCAGTAACCTTTCAACCATGTTACTGAGTTTCTGAGTTCTCCCTCTTTTGATCTCACCTGGCCTCTCTCTGTCTGTAGTGTTAACATTGGGAGGATTCAGAGTGTTTATATCTTCCAGGTAAACTTTTCCATCTAACTTGACTTGCTGCTCTTGAATCATCCCCTGTTTGTCTGGATCAGATATACTCTGTTGACATGTTCCTGCTCATATTATGACAAGAGGAGTGTGTCACCCCTGATCCAACAGTGTAATGTTGATCTACAGTTCACTTAACAGAGCTGAGGTGTGTCTATCGTGGGGGAAGTCTTAGCTTAATAAATCCTTTAAACATCTGATTTTATGATTTTTTTTGAAATGTCTGTAGAACAGCAGCATGTTGTTAAACCACTCAGAGTGACTGTAGCTCATGGTGTGGAGGAAGACGCTGGACCAACCTGCTGCCTCTCTGGGTTTTACTGAGGTCCACCTCTGACTCAGGTTTAAAATGCACTCATGAGTCTAAAACATTGATGAAGGCTCATTCTTCAGTCTCAACTATTGAAATTTAGTATTATTTCTATTAATAACTTTGTCAGTAACTGTGTGTGTGGAAACATAGCGCATCATCTAAACTCTCAGGTTTATATCACCTGGTTCCTGCTGTCGTTTATTATCCAGTCACCTCAGGTGAAGTGTGGACGCACTGTGTAGTTCCCAGTCATTACATTCATAACTGCAGCCTTGTTACATCAGATTTTATTGTATATTTCTATCATCTTGTGTTTGATTATCACTTTCATTCATATTTGCATTTTTTCATACAAAACACCAAAAACTGCAGGAGTTAAGTGGGTGTGAAGAAAAAAAAACTGTTCCAATCTCAAATGGCACAAGCATCCCCGATGTTGAATCCAGATGAATAATTAATACGTTGTCATGGAATCCATCTGTCAGACATCAGGCATTAGTTTCTGTTTATTACTAATTAGATGCACATGTAAACTCAGATGATAAATTCCTGAAATATTTCTTACAGCAGCAGAAAAACGGCATACAGACATTTTGCTGCTTTCACTGACGTTGGGAATTCCCCCCATCACCGCCTGTTAGTGAGTAACAGAAGTGTGGACCTGTTCAGGTGTTGACTCTTCCCATCACTGCTGTTTGACTTTGAACAAACAGATGTGAACAGGATTCAGTGATGAGGGGATGTTTGAGGGACCCAATGAAGCTGCTTCAGCCGAGTTTGATCACTTCAGACACAGTGTCACCCAGAAGCTGTTTATGAACAAAATGTACATCAGTCATTCACACATAAATGTTCGGAGGCCTCGATTTGTGATTGAATGGGAATATTTACTGTTTGTCAGAGCGAATGAAGCCGGTCACAGTTGAGTTCCTTATTGACTCTGAGATCAGGAGATGTTGCTTCAGTTTGAAACTCGCAGCAGCTCCTCATGGCGTTTTGCACACCTGTCGTCAGCTCTCTGTGAGGAAACCTGAGGTCAGCTGAGGCTGAACGAACTGATGGAAACGGCGCTGTCACATCCATCTGATCCCCGATCGTCTTCATGATGTCAGTATTGATCCAGCTGAGGCCTGATGCGTTTGAATGACGACCATAAAACATTTAAATCATCACTCCTGGAAACAGTCAGAGTTTGATGTGACGAGCAGCTTGTGTATGTTTGGTCACATGGTGTCATGAAGGCGAGACGACTCAGATCAGTAGAAAAGGAAACGTGCTGCGGCGTTGTCTCAGTCAGACATGAACACGTCACTGACTCCTCACGTGTTCAGTTTGGACGGATGTCTATGCACACCTGCTGCGTGAGAAGCTGCAGAGAATCAGTACGGCAGCAGTAATCAGAGTACGGCAGCAGTAATCAGAGTATTGTTTATGCCAGCAGGTCTGTTGGTTCCTCTCGTGTGTTTGATCGGGTCGTTTGCGTATTAGTGCTCATGGTGACTGATGTCTGGTCGTATTTAGCTGATATCTAATACTGATTATCCCTTGATGCTGATATAAGATGCTCAGTTGGAGAATGAGTCTCCACACTGATCCTCTGTGGAGCTCACACTTAAACTACAGGAACAGGCTGGTTGTACAGTGCTGTGACAGTGGAGCGTTTTGCTCACAGAGGATCTTTGATGGTTTCAGGTGAGTTAACTTCAGCTGAACATCTGCTCAGCTGCTCTGTGGACAGATCAGGGCATCGATACAGGAAGTGTTAATGTCAGGTTATTGGATGTTCTGCATGCTGCTGGAAAGCTTTGTTGTTTGGGTTCAGCAGTGACCCTCTCTGGGTCAAGCTAACCACCCGGTGTCCCACCCAGCAGGTAAAGCGGGGTCACCATGGCGACAGACATCGGCTCGCCGCAGCGGTTCTTCCACATGCCGCGTTTCCAGCACCAGGCGCCGCGGCAGGTCTTCTACAAGAGGCCGGACTTCGCCCAGCAGCAGGCGATGCAGCAGCTCACCTTTGATGGGAAACGCATGAGGAAGGCTGTGAACCGCAAAACCATCGACTACAACCCCTCCGTCATCAGACACCTGGAGGTGAGTCCACTCGAGTCCACCTCGAGACAGTCAGGCTAAACTCTGAGATGCTTAATCCATCAGCCTTCAATCAGCAGGCTGCTTCTCAGCCAGTCACTGAACTATCAGCGTGACAGAGAAGCCTCAGGCTGCAGTTTGAAGTGAACCGACTGTTTCTGGTTCCTCTGCAGAACCGACTGTGGCAGCGTGACCACCGAGACTTCAGAGCCATTCAGCCCGACGCAGGATGTTACAATGACGTGAGTTTGAACTCCGTGAATTCATCAGCTCTAAATGTCAGGGATCCTCAGTGTAGCTGACATATTTGGTAGTGATAGCTGAGTGTTTGTTCCTGAGTGTCAGTGAACACCTCATCCTCTCTAATGATCCAGTCCATCAGAGTTCGTCTTCGTCAGGATTCAGACTGAACTGTTTCCTGTTTCACGGTGCCAGCTTCCTGTGCTGTGTGTGTTTCAGCTGAGTTGAACTGCTTGTTTGTCTGCAGCTGGTTCCTCCTGTGGGCATGTTGAACAACCCGATGAACGCTGTCACCACAAAGTTTGTCCGAACCTCCACCAACAAGGTCAAATGTCCCGTGTTTGTGATCAGGGTGAGTATCACTTCCTGTCAATAGCATCCAGACTGTTCATGTTCCAGGCTGATGTCTGTCAGTCAGCTGCCCGGTGATAAACTGGTTTCTGTGCTTCCTGTTTGTTTCCAGTGGACTCCTGAAGGTCGCCGTCTGGTCACTGGAGCCTCCAGTGGAGAGTTCACCCTGTGGAACGGACTCACCTTCAACTTCGAGACCATTTTACAGGTAAACACGCACCTGTGCATCAGTGACATCACACTGTGAATGTCAGGGTCATTAGACGAGATAAGTTGATCAGAAAATGTAAAAGTCTGATGCTTTGATGTGTTCAAAGAAGCTCAGACATTGGAGAGTCATGTCTGCTTCTGTAGAGAAACGGTGCTGCTGTGAACGGTCAAACATGGCTGCCGCCCACGTCTTTTCCATATACAGACCTGTTTTAAACTGGGTTGATGATGATGTGAAGACGCTCCTGCTATCTGTAACGACCCTAATCGCCGACAAACATCATCCACATGTTAAGCTGCGTGCTCCGCTGTGCGTCACTCTGACTGTGACTCATGAACGTCTCAGCTGGACTTCCTGTAATGAGCAGCAACAGCGATTCTCTGGATACAATCTCAGGTCCGGCTTTCACTCTGTGAGAAGGATTCAGAGAATTCAGAGACTCTGTTGCTATGTTTCTTCTTGATCAAACGGGCTGGAGTCCAAGCTGCTCTGACCAACACAGGCGGCGTCCACCACTCAGCTCAGCAGAATCAGTCGTGTCCGTGAAAAGGTAAACAATTATCATCGTCGTGCATTGCTCTGATTGCGAGCTGTGACCGTTTCACATGACAAGCTGAGTAGCCGGCAGACATCATGTGATCAGTTTTTGCAGTGTTGTGCGTCGTTTCCTCTTCATATCGTCTATAGTAAATTGTCAGGAGCCTCATGTCAGGACATCACCAGCCCGCAGGCTGACGCTGCCTCGCACCTGTTGAACTGACTGTTTCTGTTCTCGGCAGGCCCACGACAGTCCGGTTCGAGCCATGACCTGGTCTCATAATGACATGTGGATGCTGACGGCGGACCACGGCGGCTACGTGAAGTACTGGCAGTCCAACATGAACAACGTCAAGATGTTCCAGGCTCACAAGGAGGCCATTAGAGAAGCCAGGTTTATACCCAATCTACCACTTTCTGTAGTTAACCCCAGTCTATGCTCACTGTCAGCACTGCAGTACCACGCTGCAGCCACATGGGGGCGCTGCCTCGCCTCTCGCCACATGTTGTTGTGGTTGATTAATGACAGATGTAAGTGTGTGCTGTTGCAACACTGCAGTGATCTGTTGTTGATGTTCTTCCTGATGTGGCTGATGAGCTGTTTATCTCTGTGTACGGAAACAGTTGATGTTGTTAATAAAGTCATTGATTTTGAACTGATTAGGCCCGGTGGTTTGGGTGGAAAGGAGGTTGGAAACAAGAAATCAATAAAAGCCCAGGAATGACTGACCAATAAAGTTTAATCAGGGATCAATAAAGTTTAAGAAGGGATCAATAAAGTTTAAGGTGAATAAAGAAAAGCTCCTGCTCAGTCACACATTCGGCTGTAGATGTTTTAAATAAAGGTTTGAACTCCACATCTACACTTTAAACACCACCCAGGAAGTAAATACCCCAACTGCCCCGAAACACCCACAATGCACCTGGATAGTATGTCTTTAGAGCCAGTAAACAGCCTCGTCTTCAAACTCCAGACTGTTTGACACTGATGACATCATCAGGCTGCAGATGACATCATGCGGCAGGCTGATTAAAAACTAAAGGGGATCACCTGCATGGTGTGATGTCATTGAGTGCACCTGATCCTGCAGTTTGTGATGCTGAATGAAA